>OY856412.1:1381228193-1381828193 GCA_963693085.1 Alisma plantago-aquatica
CATGTCCGTAGGGGTTTTTCAAGGTACATTTTGGTATAAATTAGGATTTCATTTTAAGGGATATGTTGTTGTAATTTGTTTCAAAGTTGCATTGTGGTGCAATGTTTTTCTACATTGTGTGAGATGATATGTTTTTTAATCAAATTTAGGCTCATTTTTAGATTTAGTTGGGAAAATTTAATGTGCATTGAGAAAATACTTACACATACAATGTATGTCTGAATGGTTGTTTTGTTCAACTATTTTGGCCTTACACTTAATGAAATATCAAAATTAATAATTGTCATTTTATAATCATATATTTATTTGGTTTGTTACCATGTGAATGTTCTACAATTTTACCATATACATCCTTTTCAATTAGAAATGACTCATACACAAACTATGTATGCTTAGGCTCATGCACCATCATGGTAGTGCTCGATTCATCATTCTTTCTTTAGTGGGATTATGTTTTTCAAAGTACCTTGTTCCCTACATTATGTGTCCATATTTTACAAAAAAACTTATTGTTCTCTAGAGGGGGTGAATAGAGCTAATAATAAACTTATGCAATTTAAAAACATTAAGGAAGGTTAGATTGCAACTTGCTTAAGGATATATGGAAGAGGAGAATATAAAGAAAGTGTTGGACAAAATGGAAAGAACCACAAGACAAAATGATGTAGAGTGGTTCTGTCAAAATATGTCAATCCACTACCTAGTTGTTTCAACACTACTACAGAAACGGCCTTTGGCGTCGGTCTTTTAACCCCATTTGGCGTCAGTTTCCGACCGACGCCTATGTGGGCGCCGCTAAAGGTCGAACACTTCGGCGTCGGTTTTTTAATCGACGCCTATTTAACCTATAGGCGTCGGTCTTTTAGTAGATAACCGACGCCAAAAGGGTTCGCGCCACAGAAAACGGCGTCATCTAGGGCACTTTCTGCTTCGGTGATTTACTAAAAGACCGACGCCTATATTCCATGTAGCGTCGGTCTTTTAGTAGATAACCGACGCATAAAGTGTCCTAGATGACGCCATTTTCTGTGGCGCGAACCCTTTTGGCGTCGGTTATATACCAAAAGACCGACACCTGGTTGTTTAAATAGGCGTCGGTTCGATACGAATATCCGACGCCATTTCCAGGACTGCTTTGGCCACATCAGGCGTCGGTTATCTATACATAACCGACGCTGTAGGTCTTTGCTGACGGTTTTCTATAAATAACCGACGCCTATTTATATATATTTTTTTCATATCAGTTTGCAGGCCTGCTGTGGCTGGTCAGCAGGATGAGAACCTGCAGTTCAGTTTTCTGAACTGCAGGTTTACGACATCCATTGATATCATCCTACAAACAGGCCGCAAACCTGCAAAAGTCACAAGGAAAATTTCACACAAGTACATACATTCAGACATCAATTCAATTCTCACATTCACACATATAGAAACATTCAAATAAATGTATTAACATTCAGAAATATTCATTTACAAAGTATCATTCATTATCGCTATCAACATCCAAATTATATCTTACAGTTGCCACTGCTTGTATGGCTTTTGCCCATTCTTCTCTTACTTCATTTAATGCTTCCATCGTATATGGAGCATGTATATTTTTTAAGCGTTTACCTATAGTGTGGTCAGTTTTAAACACCTGCAAAGAGAATGATGTATATATATAAGTAATAATATAAAAATAAGATTGATATATTTCATACTAACTAATGAGACTATATATAATACCTCATGTATGCTATCGATGTCCAATGCGGCATGTTTGATAATCATCTGCATAAATCGCATCACATAGTATGCGCATGCCCAACCATTGTATTGTGTAGCACACTATAAATTGAAACATACAAAATAATACAACTAAGCACAATTCACATCAATGATATATACATTGGAGTCGGGGAGTCGAGAACTTACTTGTACGTTCTCCCAATTTATTGGTTGGTTCTTTTTCCTTGGGACCTTTCCTCCAGCCTTTTTGAATGCATCTAAACCCCTACATGTTAATATAACACAGTAAATTGCATAAGTAAATAGTAATGTAATAAAAGATGTTAACGGATATAAAAATGAAATATTTCTCACCAGAATAATGGCATTCTCATTACGTGTCCAATTTTAGGGTTCAATGTACTCCCCGCAGGATCTAGATAATAAACAGTGAATGTCCCGGGGACAATAACTAGTAACTCCCAATGTCTACCGCTAGAGGTAAGAAGTTAACAATTAATAACTCAAAATGCAAAATAAAAATGGAATTTTCTTAAGTCCAAATTATAAATAAAGTAAACTTACTTGACATTGAATGGAGCTATTATTATCGTCTTCTTTTGCTGACCAAAAATTGTAAAAGCATCTATACAGTATTGTTGAACATTATCAGGGTCTTTAGCTACCAAACTAATCAATGATGGAATCAAAAATCCCAAATGATCAAATGCAAATTGTTTGCAATGATCTTCGAATAAGCAGCTGCAAAACATATAGGCGTATGCATTAATATATAAGAAACCAGAGCACCAGATCTTACACAAGGTATATGGATGTATAAACAAGATCTCACCTTATCCATGTCTCTATCATTGATGTATTCAGCCAATCATACATAAACAGCTCAATAATATCTTGTATAAATAAAGAGCTATCGTATGATTGACCTGCATAATCTGCATCTAAAGAAATAATTATAGGGCAATGTACATTATGTGCCCGTAGCCAACATGCCATTCGCCTACAAGCAGGACCTAACGGGTATGTTAGGTCAGTTGGAACCCAATCGGGTAATGCGGGAAGTGGAAGTGGAGGCCTAGGTGCTCCTGGTGTCTTCTTTTTAACCTGTACATATATTTTCAGATCAGTTGACATCATATATACACATTAACAGTCTAAATCAATGTAAATTTATCTTACAATTTCAGTCGTGTAGACGACATCTGCTTTGGGCCACAATATCACCCCGCCTTCTGCATCAGCAAGTCTATCAATATCTGGGTGGGGATATGGCAATGTAGCTTCTCTCCAATCGGGTAAAACACGTATCGGGCTCACACGAACGTAGCCCTGTGGCATTGGAGTCCCGTGAAACATTGCCCCAGGAAGGGACAGGTAAGCCTGCGCCTCTGCAACAATGTAGTCTTGCATTCTTAAGCGGCATGGCTTCAATGCCTACAAATTTACGTAAAGAATATTATACATATATACATATCATCTTGAAAACATAACAACTTGAAAAGACTAACTACAATGTCATAAACAATACTTACAGCAGACGTGCTAGGCGATGGGTCTCCAGGATTACTCGCAGTCTGTGCATCAGGAGAAGAGTGGGTCGCCATAGGCGTATTGGAAGCCTAAGATGCCTGCCACCACAGCAATTCTTCCTTGACCTTCTCAGCAACTACATCGTTGACCTTCTTAGCAACTATATCCTCAACTCTCTTATTCTCCTATACATGGATAAAAGAAACATTAGCTTCTTATTAATGAATTTCCTTTTGCAGTAACATTCTAAAAAAAGAATAGGTTACCTCTTCTTGAGAAAGTCCCGTTCTGGGTTTGCGCTGGGATGGCCCAAAGAATGCTTTGATGCCAACACCAGCGCCGACACCTCTAACACGTCCAGGATGCTCTGGGTTACCCAGAGCAACTGTCAATTCATCCCTTGTGCCCTGAGGGATGAACGTGCCTTGTTTCCTCTGCTCGTGCAGCTCCCGCTAATCACCATAAACAGAAATTGGTAAGTTAACACCACAAATAATCAATATTCAAACGATTTCTCTAAGAGTTGTATTTTACCATTTTTGCAGCCGCCTCAGCAGTTACATGCTTCTTTATTTCACCCTTCTTGTTTTGCCTGCCAGCTATCCAAATATCATGGCGAGGCATGGGTGTGGCAGACTCCTGAGTAGGAGCAGACTCCTGAGTAGCCGCAGACTCCGCCTGTAGTCTTTGGCGAACGCTTGCATAGCCTTTTGGACCCATAGTGTGGTCATGCACATTCAGTGCACGCCTTGCTTTTTGTGCGTCACTGAGGGCCTAGTTAGTATGCACATTAATGATTTGGTTAGTAGCACTAAATGTTAATCTTGAATAGGTGAATACAATGTATATTAATTAAATTGGGAGTGACGCCTAATACCTTGAATTCTTCAGATTTTCTTGAAGCAACAAAATTGTCCCAATCTTCTTTGTCCAAGAAGTTCCATTGTTCAAGGGCTGACTTCTTCTTCTTATCACCCTCTTTTATGTATTCTCTGTTCAGATTTGTCCTATAATTCCTAAGCATCTTTCCAGCGCGTTGCATCACATTTTTACGATGCAACTTCTCATCCAATGCAAACAGATTCTGTAAAATAGAAATGTTATTAACTAGTATCCAAAATAGAATTGCAAATAATAGAATTTGTAATCTACAAAATAGAATTGCAAATAATAATAACTCACACATAAATCCTTCCATATCAAGTCTTTTTTCCCTTGAGGAACTTTATGCCAATTATCATACTTAACACCACAATGGCTCCGAGTGGTACACCCAAGATAGTTTACAAAATTATTGCGGTTCACTCCAATTGGATTTCCTCCATTATCAAACTCCACCACCAATTTGGATCCACTACCACTTAGCGCTAATAACTTCTTCAACAGAGTGATGCCCCTTTTCTTGTTAAGTGTTTGGTGTTGCGCATCAAGTTGCTCCAGTGCTTCAGTGGGTACAGGTGCATCAACCTAAAATTTGACAAAAATAAACACACTAAATTAGCCCAATATAGAAATATAGGATATATGACATAACTAGAAGATAATGAATTTTATAGAAATACAGGATATGTTTTTAGAACTTACATTATTATCCTCGCCATGCTCGTCATGGACAGCATGCTCATCATGGACTTCATGCTCATCATGGACATCATGCTCATCATGGTCAGCCATCTGAAAATGTCATTTAAAAGGCAAACATTTAGCATTTGTATTAACTAGAAAAAGGCAGACATTTAGCATTTGTATTAACTAGAAAAAGGCAAACATTTAGAATTTGTATTAACTAGAAAAAGGCAAACATTTAGCATTTGTATTAACATACATGTCTCTAAAATTGTGATCTTTTATCAATTAACAATCCTTCATTGTGATCTCCGCACACATATAAGTCATCATTAGCTTCAATATTTTATGGAGTGGGCAACCCAACTGAGAATGGACTGGAGTCATCATACTTATCATAGTACTCTTCTTCATCTATAGGATCTTCAATGAACTGTCTTTTACCATGAAGAACAACTGACCATTTATCATTCGCAGGATCATCGATATAGAATATTTGTTTCACTTGTGATGCCAATATGAATGGTTCACCCAACTCGCCAATCTTTTCAAAGTTCACCAAAGTGAAACCCAATTCATCCACTATAACTCCTTTGGTGTTATCAACCCAATTACATTTAAAGAGCGGAATTTTGAAATCTATGTAGTCAAACTCCCAAATGTCCTCAATGACACCGTAATATGACATTTTAGCTTCACGTGGACTCTTATCCTTTGCACTTGCAAAGTACATAGTCGACGCTTGAAGAGTGACCCCACTATTTTGGACGACACTCTTATCATCTTGGCACTTTGTGTAATATGTGAATCCATTAATGTCAAACCCTTCATAAGACATAACATTCGGTTTTGGTTTAAAGGCGAGGCATTTGATAGTTTCTGTAATATCATTTGGTGTTTGAGATAGTTGATGTAAGACTTTATCTTCAAACCACTTAGTAAAAGTCTTATTATGCTCTCTAGCAAGCCACATTGAACTTGGTCGAGGATGTTGTCTCTTTATGAAATTGGTATGTTCCTCGATATAAACACTCACTTCGTCCATATTGTGTAAAATATACAAGTGAGCTTGTTCCAACTGCTCACGGCTGATTACTTTCACCCGTGATCCCAAAATTCCTTTGCCCTCCTCAATATTCTTGTCATTATCAGGAGTGTCATTACCACTGAGAAAGTCATTGCAAAAATCCATAACCTCTCTCGCCACATAACCTTCAATAATACTCCCTTCAGGCCGATAACGGTTTCGAACATCACCTTAAAAAACGCTCATGTATCGTTCAAAGGGATACATCCAATGCAAGAAAACTGGTCCCAACATTTTCACTTCCCTAGTCAAGTGGACAACAAGATGTACCATGATATCAAAGAACGAAGGAGGGAAATATATCTCAAGCTAACATAGGGTAACAACCACTTCTCTTTGCAATTTATCGAGAGTATCAGGGTCAATAACTTTGCTGCATAGACTGTTGAAAAAGAAACAAAGTCTGGTAATTGCAAACCTTACATGCTTTGGCAATATAGATCGAATTGCCACGGGCAATATTTGTTGCATTAGAGTGTGACAATCATGAGATTTAAGACCTATCAACTTCAGATCTTTCATTGATACCAATCTACGGATGTTGGATGAGTAACCATGTGGCACCTTAACATTTACCAAGCATTAACAAAAAGTTTTCTTTTCCTTTCTAGACAACGTGTAACAAGCAGGAGGTAAGTATGTTCTTTTATTACCCATTTCACGTAATTCTGTTAATTCTGACCTTATTCCCATTTCACGTAGGTCCAGTCTGGATTTTATCCCATCTTTAGTCTTACCTGGTATATTTAATAGAGTACCAATGATGCTATCACAGAAATTTTTCTCAACGTACATTACATCGATACAATGCCTGACTGTCAAAGAACTCCAATAAGGAAGATCCCAAAATATTGACTTCTTCTTGAATGAAGAATTGTCACTCCGTGTGGCCATACTACATTGTGATTTCTTACCAAATTCATTGACAATGTCTTTTACTCTTTCATAAACAACATCCCCTGGTATAGGTTTAGGTGCACTCCGTTCATCATTCCATCCATTGAATGCTTTGCGCTTCCTACGATACGGATGGAATTTTGAAAGAAACCTTCGATGACCAAGATATACAGTCTTGCCGCCATGTTTTAGTCTTATTGAATCAGTGTTTTCTTCACATACAGGACACGCTTTAGCTCCTTTGACACTATATCCAAACAAATTCCCATATGCTGGAAAGTCATTAATAGTGCAAAACAACATAGCGTGCAAACGAAATGTCTCTCTTGCTGAAGCATCATAGGTCATCACACCTTCAGCCCAAAGTTTCTTTAAGTCATCAATCAAAGGTTCAAGGTAAACATCGATATCATTTCCGGGTTGTTTAGGGCCCGATATCAACAATGACAACATAACGTACTTATTTTTCATACACATCTAGGGAGGAAGATTGTATATAACAAGCATGACTGGCCAAGTGCTATGTTGGCTGCTCAATGTCCCGTACGGATTCATCCCATCTGTACAAAGCCCAAGTCTTAGATTCCTATCTTCTTCACCAAATTTAGGGTACAATAGATCAATCTTCTTCCACTGTGGGGAATCAGACGCATGTCGTAGGATCCCATCATTATTTTTCTTAACATCTGCATGCCACCTCAAATTCTTCACATCTTTCGGATTTGCAAACAAGCGTTGAAACCGTGATATTATAGGTAGATACCACAACACCTTGGCAGGAGAACCAGTTTTGGACTCCCCCGAAGTCGTCAATTTATACCGTGACGCACCACATTTTGGACAATCTTTCAAATCTACATAGTCCTTTTGAAATGATACACAATCATTCAGGCATGCGTGTATCTTCTTGGCCTCCATTCCCATTGGGCACAACATTTTCTTTACCTGGTATGTTGAGATTGGAAGCTCGTTTCCTTCAGGAAGCATTTCTTTGAACAAAGTCAACAATGAAGTGAAGCTTTTGTCGCTCCATCTATTGTTAGCTTTCAACTTATACAATCTCAACACAGCGCTAAGCTTCGTAAACTTAGCACAGCCTGTGTATAACGGTATCTCAGCATCATGCACAATGTTTGTAAAGATAGGAGGTGGATCGGTGTGCTCTACCCTACAACTATCCAGCATCGCATCAACGATGTCTGCTGGAACTGGTTCGTTCACATTTACGTCATCGGAGGCAATTTCTTCTTCCACCCAAGCACTGCTATCGACATCTACTGGTTTCGATTTTGAAATCTCTCCATGCCAGTGCCATTCTGTATAGCCTTGTACAATCCCGTTGCACATGACATGACTTTTGATTTCCTCACCAGTGTTGACTTTCAAGTTGTTACCGCAATGCCTACATGGACAGTAGAACCTATCTGTAGGTTTTTTCCTATGTTCCTCGACAAATCTAATAAACTGATCAAGACCAGATATAAACTCTGGGGTGCAACGATTACGAATGGACATCCATGATCTATCCATTCTATGATCAGAGAAAACAAGTATATATATTAGGAAACAAGTATATATTAGGAAAAGATTAGGCACCATTTCCCCGCTGTTCTCTAAGTACATATGTACTTAGAGAACAAACGGGGAAATGCCAACAAACACATTTGATGTCATTCTTATATATAATAAATGTGTACCACCTATCCCATCCTTGAACACCTAATCTCACTAGTAAGTGTATAATGTGTATTGGGTTTTCAAGAAAATTTCGGCAGCATTTCCCCGCTGCTCTTTACGTACATATGTACTTAGAGAACAAACGGGGAAATGCTACCAAAATTTTCTCGAAAACCCAATACACATTATACACTTACATCCTAAGTGAGATTAGGTGTTCAAGAACAGTCCCAAACCGGGGACTATCCAAGATTTACTCCTAATGAGTCAATCTTGGACGGGTTTCTAGGCCAACAAACACAATAATAGATATCTACAATGAAGCCAGACTCCATACAAACAGTATATAATTTAGTGATTGTTCATTCTAATTTATACCAATATACAAGTAATATAAAAAACAATGATTGTTCACATTCTAGGCCAACAAACACATGTGATGTCATTCTTATATATAATAAATGTGTACCACCTATCCCATCCTTGAACACCTAATCTCACTAGTAAGTGTATAATGTGCATTGGGTTTTCAAGAAAATTTCGGCAGCATTTCCCCGCTGTTCTCTAAGTACATATGTACTTAGAGAACAAACGGGGAAATGCTACCAAAATTTTCTCGAAAACCCAATACACATTATACACTTACATCCTAAGTGAGATTAGGTGTTCAAGAACAGTCCCAAACCGGGGACTATCCAAGATTTACTCCTAATGAGTCAATCTTGGACAGGTTTCTAGGCCAACAAACACAATAATAGATATCTACAATGAAGCCGGACTCCATACAAACAGTATATAATTTAGTGATTGTTCATTCTAATTTATACCAATGTACAAGTAATATAAAAAACAATGATTGTTCACATTCTAGGCCAACAAACACATGTGATGTCATTCTTATATATAATAAATGTGTACCACCTATCCCATCCTTGAACACCTAATCTCACTAGTAAGTGTATAATGTGTATTGGGTTTTCAAGAAAATTTCGGCAGCATTTCCCCGCTGTTATCTAAGTACATATGTACTTAGAGAACAAACGGGGAAATGCTACCAAAATTTTCTCGAAAACCCAATACACATTATACACTTACATCCTAAGTGAGATTAGGTGTTCAAGAACAGTCCCAAACCGGGGACTATCCAAGATTTACTCCTAATGAGTCAATCTTGGACGGGTTTCTAGGCCAACAAACACAATAATAGATATCTACAATGAAGCCGGACTCCATACAAAACAATATATAATTTAGTGATTGTTCATTCTAATTTATACCAATGTACAAGTAATATAAAAAACAATGATTGTTCACATTCTAGGCCAACAAACACATGTGATGTCATTCTTATATATAATAAATGTGTACCACCTATCCCATCCTTGAACACCTAATCTCACTAGTAAGTGTATAATGTGTATTGGGTTTTCAAGAAAATTTCGGCAGCATTTCCCCGCTGTTCTCTAAGTACATATGTACTTAGAGAACAAACGGGGAAATGCTACCAAAATTTTCTCGAAAACCCAATACACATTATACACTTGCATCCTAAGTGAGATTAGGTGTTCAAGAACAGTCCCAAACCGGGGACTATCCAAGATTTACTCCTAATGAGTCAATCTTGGACGGGTTTCTAGGCCAACAAACACAATAATAGATATCTACAATGAAGCCAGACTCCATACAAATAGTATATAATTTAGTGATTGTTCATTCTAATTTATACCAATGTACAAGTAATATAAAGAACAATGATTGTTGACTTTCTAGGCCAACAAACACATGTGATGTCATTCTTATATAATAAATGTGTACCACCTATAACAAACACATTGTCCAACATTAGGTTCAACACTTGAAACATACATTCGTTTTCAACATAAAAAATTTGTATCATTAGGGTCCAACATGTGGATTATATGGGACATACACATCAAGGTGGTCATAAGGGAGGATATTTCCTTATTTATGAGTAAGCGATATAAGATTAAGATCCATATAAAAATTATGGCAGAAGTAAGAAATAAATCTTCTTTAGGATACAATAGACCCTTATGGATGTATTTAGGGTCATAGGTACCATCATAGAACAAAAGGGGTACACTCTAGGATTTAAGATCACACTACATCATGTATTTTATACAAAATTACATGTATGTGTATATAAAAAATATATTTATAAGGAACTTCTATACATATCTAATCAACAAATCAGTAATTAACTAAGTATTCATCAATACTTACTATTAATCAGTATCTCTAATCATTAAAATTGGCAAGCAGATCAGTAATTGTAAATAACAAACTATGAATTGTTGAATTAAAGTAATCACTAAAGTAATACTAACCAGTAGTACCAATTATTAATCACTGAAAGCAGCAAGGAAATCAGTAAAACTAATCATGCATTACTAGTATATAAGGAAACTAGTAGTACCAATCATTAATCACTGAAAGCAGCTTACATACCTTTTCCAGCAGTGGTGGTCGAAGCAGGAAGAAGGGGGTGGCGCCGGGCGTGAGCAGGAAGAAAGGATCTAGGGTGGCGGTGGGCAGGCAGGTGGGCACCAGGCGTGGCGGCGGCACCGGTTCTCAGGCGTGGCGGCGGCGCAGGCGGTTGGAGCAGCAGGGCGGGCAGCAGGGGCAGACAGCAGGGGCGGGCAGCAGGGGCGGCAGAGAAGAAATGCGCCGGAGAGGGGCGCCGGAGAGGGGACGCCGGAGATGGGGCGCCGGAGAGAAGCGCCGGAGAAAAACTAGCAGCAGCAGCAGAGAAATCGCCGGAGAAATCACCGCAACAGGGAAATAGGGTAGCAATGAAACAGAAGAAAGGGGAAGAGTCGGGCGATCGCGGGTTATAAGTTCCCAAATAGCGTCGGTTGTTTACAACAACCAACGCCTAAATAGCTTTAGCGTCGGTTGTTTGCAACAACCGACGTCCAATTAGACAATATTTTCATGAAAATGTTTGGCGGGAACCACCTTCAGCGTCGGTTATACAAGGATAACCGACGCTGAAAGTGACATTTTCGGCACAAATTTTCATCGCACATAGGCGTCGGTTTTCTAGGTATATAACCGACGCTGACAATGACACTATTTTTTTTATCGAAAAATGGATTTCGCGGGCGACTTTAAACGTCGGTTTTTTATAAACAATCGGCGCTTAATACAAAGCGGTACCCGTGTCTGGCTGGTCTTCGAATATAGACGTCGGTTTGCTTAAACAACCGACGCCTTATATGTTAGGCGTCGGTTTTCCTTAATAACCGACGCCCAGAAAAGAGACACTGAATGCTATTTCTGTAGTAGTGCAACTAGGATTTCCAACATGAATTCTATTCCTTTTTAAACCAATTTAATACAAACAAGTAGAGCAAGATCAATTAGATATTCATCATTTTTCTCATTAACTTCTATTTCAAAGGAATTAATAATAGTAGCCTAATTATTTTTCTTTTTCTAATATTTTTAAAACTTTTCTAACTTAAAATCAACAACTTTATTACTAGTGTGACGACCCGATTATAAATCAAGCCATCACCAGTAAAATCGCAGAATTATCATAAACAACCAAATTAACAAAAAAACACTAAAAATTAAAACCATTTTGCACATAGGACCTTTTCCAGAAAACTCTTACACAAAGAACCAAAGCCTTATATACACATGGTTCACATTATACATTCAGTGATCTGTCCCTTCTTGAGGATAATAAGTACCAGTTGCTTTACTTTAATATACACAACAGTAACATAAAAACCTCGAGATAAGAAAACCAAAATCTCAAGTCATTCATGAAAACCACTAAGAACTATCTCCCAAGGACCTGAGAGTACAGAGACGACACATTGACTTATATCTACAAAACCCTGACAGACAGCGTACTCAACATGTAATATTATTGTTGTCCTTACTAATACGATCCTTCTTCTACAGTCTGGTTCCTAGTCCCTTATCCACATCCACCTAAATTTTTTTTATGGATCCCATGGGGTGAGACTATTGTCCTAGCAAGAGATATAACTCTCTTCCAACAATATTATTATCACAGAATATTATATAAAATTGAACTGTAGGTATTCCATTTGTTTAAAAGATATATATTTAAGTATAAAGCATAAATATTGATAACAGATCTATAAGTCATATTTTGCTTGAAAAGGAATATGAAGAACATGTATAACATCTAACTACTCAGATGTATAAAAGTAATAAGGCATCAATCAATGTTTCCATATTTGATCCTTAAACAAATATACTACCTGGTTGATTACATGTTCACATTCACAATTATACCCAGAGGAGATGAAATATACCACTCATACTCCAACTGACCACTAGTAAGTCAAAATTGGTACCACACAAGGTCAATGGCAGAGTCGGTTGTTAAGACCTCACCTTTCTTAGTCATTATGAGAATACTTAGGTAACACTTAGGTTTAGCATGACATCTTGTGTCTGATGTAATTAGCTATGCTGGCGTATAGCGGCATCTTCGCTATAGAGTTACTGGCGTAGCATGTACTCTCTTCGAGAGAAGACCACTTAGCTTTCCCGGGTTATCATGATGACCATTGAGCGATCCTATTTTGATTTTATCAGGAAGTACACTGAGCAACCAGATGTATTTAGGGAGTCCACTGAGCACCCTTATACTATCACATATTCAAAATATGCATTACGAGTAAAACTCGTTTCATCATTCAGCAAATGCTAACACTAAATGGATCTATGGTCTAGACAACTACATGATAATATTCATCTTGCTTAATTAAATGCATTACAATATCTTTTAGCATCAATCAAGTTACAAGCAAGAATTATATCAAGTGTCACAAAGAAAAGCATAATTGCATTTATCAGATACTTACATATTCACTGAAGCACATAGATCACTTAGAATCTCGATTTCTTGTCATCATCATACTTGAGTATTCAAACCCTTCATTCACCACTGAGTATTGTCACAACTTAGCAGAGGATCATTACCTCTAGGTCATCAGACCCAGATGTTTATTCACATAGTCCACATAGCTTATTGAATCTGTATCACATCGCCACATAGCTCATTGGATCTATATCACATAGCCACATAGCTTTTACTTAGCCATATTTATTGCTTTAAGATACTTGCATGATTATCATATCATGTTATCAACAATTTCAACATATGTCTTTAACCATGAAGTGCTAAGGAACACATCCTCCCTAATGAATTAGGGTTATAATAATCCGATTAGGGTTTCAAGATTTCATTAGCAATGATTATTCCCAAACTCATAGTTCAATCATCTCAGGAGTATTAGTGTATGCTAATTACGTACTTATCTTTTAAGTCTTACTTTCTCTCTCATCCTCATTGGGATGTAGATTACTTAGTTTACATCTTTAAGGTATACTCCCTTATCATTATCAAATTGAGTTAAACTCATTGTGTCTCAACTTTGCATTAATCATAATCATCACTTAGGAAAGCTTAATAATTAAGGGCATGTCTACTATATTAAGTAGCATGATTGATAATGTCATTCTATTGTATTTGAAGATGCATTATATCATCTTAACAAGTATTCAATTGATCATGTGGTGAAACCACATCCTCATATTGGGTATAAGGCATATCCCTTAACACCACATCGTGTAACTATGTAGGGTTAGGTATCACTTCAACTTTTCTCATATTAAATCAACCTCATACTATGTATGGGTTTAACTACTACCCTCATATCAGGCATAGGGGTGTATTGGATCCTCATATTGTATACTAGGGTACACCATATTGGACATGCTATTATGTCTATACCATATCTTATATAAACAATATTATATCGATTCTTCACCTTAGTTAGTCATGTCCATTTTCCATTCAGACTTCCATATTGATCTTCCATCATATCGGGTTGCCTCTTGGGTTGCCATATCAGGCTCCATCTTGGGTTATCATATCGTGTACCCTCATTGGATGTCATCTTGAATTTCATCATATCGTGTACCTTCATTAAGTGGTACCATGTTGTCATGTCGTGTATATATGTTATCGGTTTACCTACTTTAGGTACCATGTCAGGTTACATGTATTGAGCATCCTATCGGTTTGCTTATCCTAGATACCATATCGGGTTTCATCTCTAGGCATCATATCATTTTCCCTCATGGGTTTACCATATCAGGTAGGTGTATTGGGCACCATATCATGTACCCATATTAAGTGATATGTCATGACCATATCATGTACCGATTATTGGTAAGAACCTTGAACTCAATTTATAACAAGGTGGATACCAAGTTGTTCTTTAACCCAACACAAAGTAAAAAGGGGTATATCGAGTTTCAAAGAACAATAGCATATCAGGTTCCTAGGGTTTTACTCTTATCGGGCAAAAGGTGTTGCTCTACCCTTGTATCTTGTTCAAGGTGATAGATAGGGACCTTCCATATCATTCATAAGATCCATTTTACAAAATGTGACCTACCTTCATATCAGGTAGACACCCATATCGATTTTCCATATCAGTTTTCAAAAGCCTCTCACCCATATTGGGTATAGGATCTTCAACCCATATCGGGTTGTTCTTATGATGATGTCATCATCATCAATCCTCAAGATCATTATATAATTATTCAAAACCATGGATAACAGTCCAAATTACTTATTGGAATTAATGATTATATCAATTGATCATAGGAAATCCAATTTTGCAAAATAATCAACAAATTCAACAATATTGAAGAAAGGATAAAAATATTGAAGGGTATAAGTTATATAACCCGCCTCTCAAAGAGATTCCAAGATTCAAGCTTCAACTCCACACGTTCCAAGGTTGAATATGAGCCTTCTCCAAGATCCAAGACTTGATCTCCAGGCTCTTGCATGATATCTCCAATTACTTTGGGTGATATCACCTCACTTGGTTGCTTCAACCTACTTTGGCCAATATTTCTTCTCCTTGGTCGATACCACGCTTAACCACTCCACTCTCTTCACTATGGGTGACACAAGGGAGGGTGTTTCATGATATAAGAGGAAGGGTCACTTATAGTATCTGAAAATCTTGCCAACAAATGAAGGTCAATGTATTTATACTTGAGGTTTATAGAAAAGTGTGTCATAGGTGTCATTAACTTAAGGTACATCATGCCACCTAGCCATGCAAGGTCGACACATACTCTTGCATGAATGCCACTATTATCTTGCCATGAAAAAAGGATAAATTCCAAAAGTAAAGGATAAGGGGCAGCTCTTGAGTTGTCTTCTAGGGCAAGTCTTCTTCCACTAACTATTATTATAATATTCATCTCCATCTTTTCCAAGACAAGTTGCAAATCGATGCCTCATTTCTTCTTTCAAGTGCCTTGTCCTTATTGGGTCAAGACAAAGCTCCAAAAACGGATAGGAGACTCCCCTTATGGCTCTATGGCCGATAGGGACTTCTACTCTTAAGTCCACAACTCGATATGGCTCATGTACATAACTTTCAACTTATGCATTTTCTTGGTTTCTTTATTATTAAGAGTGCTAACATTTCAAAAATGCTTCAAACATATTGTATCCTTCTTTCTCTCTCTTCTAGATAACACTAGATAAGAGTAAAAACATTCTAGATGTGGTAATTTACATATTAACTCTATATTTTGTATATATTACAATTTGTACTACAATTGATATACCAAGCACTTAGCATTATTCACACAAGTTCTCACTTAGGATTTAGGCTTTGCACAAGACACCACTTAGTATCATATTCTCTTTCATGACATACAAAACACTTAGAATATATTCAACGTGTAACATTTGTGACATAACCCCTCATCTTGGGTAAATTGCACTTTTCACTTAGATTATCATATATTGCACACATAGTTTGCATATAAGCTCAAATTTGAAAATAAACTTCACATAGGCCTTAATTACTTTTCAAAAGATAAGAACAATGTTTGTAAGCAACTTACTTAAGCAAAACATCTAGGGTTAGGCCATAACTCAGGTCAGGGGTGTTACAACTAGCTCTATTCTTGCCCACCTCTAGAGCACAACATTTGGTATCAAAGAGGATTCAAGGGGATCCAACGAGTCTTAAAGATGGGGGAAAATCACTTGAGCAATATCAACCTTGAAGGATCACGTGACAACTATCCAACTATCTTTGATGGATCCAACTATGCTCATTGGAAACAAGATATGCAATTATTAATTCAAGGTCTTAGCCTTGATCTTTGGAATATGCCCATCCACCCATATGTGCCTACAATAACAAATTTTGAGGAATGAGATGTGTCTACAGTAAGAAATGATACTCTTAATGCTAGAGCTGCAAACTTGCTTTATTTATTTCCTTATTTTAGTGAATTTAATCATATTCCCTCTTGTGAAATTGCTCTAATACCAATTGTTTAAATAAGTGCAACAAGTATAATAAGTTAATCTTTAGAAAAGGTTGACATATATACCTCATTGTCATTACCTTATGTATCTTCTCCTTCTTGTTCGTTATTGTCTTCATGTTTGACAATGAGGAATTCAACTACATGATGACATATATCTTCGTCACTTTCTTTTGAGTTTGAAGAATCATCCCAAGTAGCATGATGTGCCTTATTCTTCTTGTCCTTGGAGTTCTTCTTTTTCTTCTTGACTTCTGGGTGAATAGAGCTAACAATTAACTTATGCAATTTAAAAAGGTGGAAATAATTGCCATCATCAAATGGGGAGATTGTGGCATATCCAAAAAGCCAAAAAAACTTACCCAGTCATGGGATCGACCAAGCTCCATTGGCCTAACCTATGCTTATTGAGTTGGGGTCATTATTAATATTGTAGTACCCACATCCTAGATTAACATAATTAATCCAAAATAAGGGGCTAAGGAGGAACTAATCGTACTATGGAAGTCAAACATAAATAGCTAAAACAAGGCATGATGAGATCACCAAATTTGGTGGAAGAATAATCATAGATCTCAGATAACCATCACAATGTTATCTCAACATGAGTCAATATGATGTCAACATGTAGATGTTGCTTAAACAAGAAGGTTCTCACAGAATAAGATAAAAGTTCCCATAAGCATAGTATTGCCTCAAACATTGATTCTCATATATAATGATGATCACAATTCAGATCTCCCTTTTTTATAGAACTTCCATAAGGATTAGTAACCATCACAAGATATATAATATTTAAAAATAGGCAGAAACTAGGTGATACTATAGTCCCAAGATGTTTCTATGTAGGGACTTGAACTAACCATACAACCTTTCCTAGATACCATCACGTCTCCAACATACACCGCATATCCATTTCTCACCTATGATCACTTGAAAAGAATTTTAAACATATTTTTTCAATTATACACCTTACTCCATAGACAAGCATAGCCATGAGATGTTTACGTCATGAAATGTTGAGCATGAGTGTGAGACCCCTAACCTTGCTCAAAGTGTTGAACAAGCTTAATTATCATAATTGAATTCTGATAACCCTAATATAACCTTGTGATATGCTTGGAAATCATAAGACAAACTTAAGTTTCAAATGTGGTCCAATTTGGACACTGTTTGAGCAAGTTATGCAATTTTATGCACAATTTTGGACTTTTCTATAATTTACCCAATTGAGAGGTTTTCTTTGCAATTTATCACTTGCATTATGTTCCTTGAATATTCTCTCATAATTCTTGAGCTTGTTGATCCATGGGGTGCCTCTTTAAACCTTGGTTTGAAGGTATTTTCCTCAAGGGTATTTTAGGGTTTACCCCTTCATGGATGAGCTACCTTTAGTAGCTATCAACTAATGAATTATTTTATTGGCTTGGAAATCCGACAAAGGAAAGCTAAGAAGGTATATATGGATGTTGGGGGAGCTTCTTGTGTGTGCGCTTGTATATTCTTAATAGTTTAAGGCCATGGACACTTGGAAAGATACTAGAACTTCAACCTTTTCTTTTTCTTTATCTCAAAGTTTCATATACTTATCCCCAAGCACCCAAACGAGCCATTTAATCTCCACCACTTCCCTCCATATACAAACCTCATTCTCCCTCTATACTTTTGTGAATTTCCTATCCAAGGAAGAAGAAAGAGGGGATCTTCTTGGAAAAAGAATCTACGATTGCAATTGACTTCCTTTTAGGGTTTAAAAAGCTTCCTTCTAGTGATTTTGACCTAAAAGAGTAAAAATCCCCTTCTTTCATCCATTTATTTCTTTGTTATCCTTCATCCTACCTTTCTCCAGGTCATAACCTTTCTGTTGCATGGTATAAATTGCTCTAAAGCTCTAAAACCGTACCTTTCTTGCTCCTTATGCTTATGGTTTGCTCATTTGATGAAGAAAGGTGCTAGATGGACGAGTTCACAACTTATGCGTGGATTTTCTATCCTACCTGCTCGAGTTTTCTTCTTCTTGGGATTTCATATTCCAATTAGAGGCAAGTTTTATAACTTGCTCCACATTTATTTCTTATCGTAAGCTTGCCAGCTCATGTTCTTGCTTTTAAATGATGATCCATGCACTAAAAAGCTATGCTTGACTTAGATTTCGATTTTTATAATGTTCCCTATTCTGATTTCAGTTCTACATGAACCTGTGATCATGTGTAAATTATTCCTAAGGTATAATATGACTTGGATCAGCTTGGTTTGACAACCTACGGTGCTAAGCACCTATCAACCAATGGTCAATTTTAGGGTTTAAAGATGATTTATTCTATAAACACATGACTCAATGGTGGTACCATTGCAACAACCGATGGTGTTGTCTTCATGAAAAATGATTTTGGTGACAAAGGGTGTCAATTTACTTTCACCCCTTAGGTCAGGTGTTGGCCTAATTAGAAGCTTAGTGATTAACAACTAAGTACTGTAATGATGCTACCAATCAATGGTGATATTAGTTTGATATTTGATATTGATTAATGAATATAGTTCTGATCTAACAACCTATGGTGACTTAATGGTCACTCATTATGGTGTATCAGGTCTCCAAAACCTATGGTGAGTTAATCACATAGTTGTAAAATCAATTAATCCTTAGACCAATGGTTTCTTGGGTCACTGGATGCAATGGTCGGACCTATACTGTAATTGATGGTTTTGACATATGAACTTGACCCAATAGTCAAGATCTAATGTTTATTCCTCCAATAAAGTGGAATGATGGCTAATGTAACATGTTGGTCCTAATAATGTGATTTATATGGTTTCCTTTATATGATCAACTTAAGGGTCTTACTTGTTGACAATGAATGGCTTGTTTTAAACGAACAGTCGATTATGGGTTTTACCCTACTCTCAAAAAAACACTTATTGTTGTTAATCAAAGGATGTCTAGGGTTAAATGGTGACTTTTATAGATCAAAACTCAATAACATCATAGATTATTCATTCAAGGTGTTTACTTATGTAAACGACCAATGGCTTTACCTTTTCAATATTTAATGGTTAGAAGTTGATGCCTCAATATTCCCATTATTTTGGGTGAAGCGTGTAGTGTAATGTTATGATTCCGATGATGAGAATTTGATGGTTCAATGCCTTAAAATTGTAGTCTTACCCTTTCCCTAGTATGATTATGATTTATAATCACCATAATGAATTAATGGGTAACCCTAATGAGGTATATCTTGTTATACCTAGCTTTAATATAACTAAATGATGGTAATTGGGTATGAATAGTCCTTGAATGATTAATACAATCATGGAGTACTCTCTTATTGTTTTTGAAACCCTAGTATGCTATAACCCGATGGTTACACCTTGATTTATGCGTGGGTTCATACTTGAGAATAGTAAGGAATGTGATGGTGATGGTTCACCTTATGCATCCATGATCCAATGGGGATGTCATGAGTTAGGGTTTGGGTATGAGTGCTGATTAGTAATATTAATATAATGTATCTTGTTGAACCTAACTCTAATGCAAATAGATAAAGATGAGTATTCATGTTTAACCTTCTTATATGATGGAATGATGGTGAAATAACCTCCTTAATATGATCATAACCTTAATGTTTTAATTGATTGTTATCATAGCCCCATGGTTGATGCTTTCTTATGCTAAACATGTGCATTACAAATATGATGAGGGTCAAACATATCTAGATTCCTTGCATGTTTATGTAATAAAGGAATATTCTTAATGCTTATATAACCCTTCTATGATGGTTTATGAATATATCCTAGCTCATTGATGCAATATTGTGCTGATCTGGTGTATTATATGTAAGTGATGTTATTGAGCCTTGCTATAAGGCATGGAATGATAATGATGATCTTGCATGGAATAGTATGATGGTATTAATGACCTTTGGGCATGGTTGAGCCCTAAATAAGGTGTATTCCTCTTGTGTTGATAAGGGTTGATACCCTATGATATTGTAAAAAGGATTTATATCCTATGATAGTATGATGACAAGTGCAGTCTCATGAATGGCAAGTGAGTAGCATCATGTAATGATGAAATGATGAACAATATGTCTCATATGTTTTATATCTTTTGAAATTTTTATATAGCAGTATTTGCTAGAAGTGAATTAGGGATTGTACGTCCACTTGTTTGATGCAACGCTAATTCACCCAATTGGAGATAACTAATCAAGTGAAACTCTAATGATGTAGTGCCATGTGCCATAGAACCATCTTCAGTGTTAAAACTTATTGGATGGTGAAACGAGTATTCCTAAGGGAAACTCGGAGCGCATACTATTGAATATGCGGGGTTCTTGTCATCCTGACACCAAGTGTTTTGAGAGGATGGCTGCGGTCATACCTAGAAATACTTTGGTCGGGTCTCAGTGATTATAACATGATGTGATTAGAGGACAACTGTGGTTGTACCTCAGTGATTGGGTTTTTGAATACCCTAGATGTTAGCATCGTGACCTGTACAAAGGTGGTCTAGTTACAGGACTATATGTCACTATTTTGCAGTTTGACTATATGTCACTGCAGTGTAGACTCATACTCACTAAGTATGGAGAAGATCTTGGTGTCCGACTCTTCCTAGATCCTATATGGAACTGATTGCGACCAAGAAGTGGTCAGTTGGACTTTGAGTGGTATGACTCAAACTCCACAGGGCATAATAAAAGATGTAATATAGCCATGTAGCATATTTGTTTAGGGTTATACACGATGTTTCACATTGGATGATAGCCCTTGTTTGTTATCTTTACATAAAGATGATGCTTAGTGCAATTAAGTGATAGTAGATATACTTAGGTTGCATATATGCTTAAGATTGTAGATGTGTACATACATTAGTTATGCTTATGTTGATAACTATATTGCTACTGTTAATTATAATCATGATGCTATCTATCTCATGTTGTTAGTTATGTTTAGCATGCTAGCCAAGCTTTTGTAACTAGATATGCATATATTTCTAATCATGCTTAACCAGATAGTTGTACTTATGTTGTAGCTCTTCTTATGATTTTGAAATGTTCAACATGTTAGACATGCTGATGTTGTTAGCTATGCATATGATATTAGACTTATTAATGATGTTAGAGATGCTCATGCTGCTATACTCCTTATACTATTAATAGGGATATGAGAATAGTTTGGCTAATGAAGATAGTTATTATCTGCTCCTTTATGTATTTTGTTAATCATTAGTGATGTTGAGCTTATTTGTTATATATGATTAAACAGCTTAAACTGTCTCATTACCTAAAAATGTTGAATCAATGAATGTTGTTGGAGGTTATATCTCTTGCTGGGACATGGGTCTCACCCTTGTGGTTTGCCACATCTTTTTAGGTAATCGGTAGTGAAGAAAATAGAACTGTGGAAGTAAAGAGGAACTAAAATAATGAATCTTTGAGAAAGTTGATTAGATGTCTAGTGTGTTCTAGAGTCGTTCATGTACTCTCAGGTTCGGGTGAGAATTTTTTTTTGTATATGGTGTTTCAAACGAACCAGACTTTTGTTAGCATATTAATGCTTATTTGTGTGGCATGTACGAATATTGTTCTCATGTGTATATATGTTGTGACTAATATGATAGAACAATTTATATCAAATTCTTGGCATAGTATGGATATAAGAAAGATGTTGGGCTCTTATCCAAATGTTTTTGAGAAGGTGCTGACGTTGAAATCAGTTTTAATTTACCCATTTTTTGGGTATGTGATTATAGTGATCAATTGTGCTTTATGTTTTGAGTAATATCATTTAGTGTAACAGGTTCTTACAAGTTGGTATCAGATCTTTAGGTTCACTGAGTCTACATGGACACAAGGACTTAGGACTAGGATGATGTCAAAATTAGGAATATGACATAAAAATATGGTGCATACTACCTAATCTCAGTATTTGGGACCCCTTTCCAGGTATTCAATTATTGAAGAAAGGTAAGTATGGAACTCTTAGATTGTTATCTTTCTGATTACTCTGATCAAGTAGTCATTTTGAGACAATCTAAAGAGAATAATGAATAAGAAATCATGGTGTGAATATCTCAATCCTACCTTAAAGAAGATGAGAATTTCATCATAATCTATCAAAACTTGAATGTTTGGTAACTATAAGAGAAAGATACAACACCATGAAATCTAAATCTAAATACAAATAAGAAAAAGAGGAGTTCTTGAATATGTGATTCAAGAAGATAATAAAGTAAAAGATAAATAAGTCTATGCTTATAAAGTGAATCAAGGTATGAAATCCACATAAGATAGAGAGAACTCCTATAACAAGTACAAAATGAGAAGATGAATGGGAACAATGACAAAGAAATATGGTGGAACCTGAGTTAATATCAAACCAACCTATGTGTGTAAGAAAGTGTTAATGCAAAATTAGCATGGCGTGTGAAGGAAATTAAGGGAGATGATCGCAGTTTAATGAAGAAAATGTGGAATATGATGATTTACATGTCGATGAGTGGTTGAAAAACATAATAAAATAAGAGAAAATACCCAAGTGTGATAAATAGTCATCAAGGAAGGAGTAACGAGATATGTTAATCATGATGATTCCTATGCTTATGGCAAGGAAACCTAAATGAAAAAGGTAAAATAATACATAAGAAGATGTAACCTGTATAATGAAAATAGAATTTGTTACCTTTTTGCTAGTGACCCTTGAAAAAGTTTCTATGATGTGGGAAGTGATTTTCCCTTTGTGTCTTTCCTTTCTAGGGAACAACTTTCAAGTGGATCATTTCCACTTAGTATGTGTGGATTCATTGTAAACATGAGGGTGGATAGCTTATTATAGCATAAGGTTTCTTGGTCTATGGTTCCAAGATCATAAAGTTTGTGTGAGTTTTCTTTTGAGCCTTCCAATAATTAGGAAGACTCCTCTTATATGTCTTGAAATTTGTTATGCTGGTAAGAGTAGATGAGATAAGGATGTGAGTTCCTTATATCACATGAGGTGGATACCAAGGTAATGAATCAAGTATCCAAGATGTATCAACTGTATGTGAATTATGTGAATGTTGGAAATGTTTATTAAATGAACATTCCAAGTGTTCCTCCCCCTTAGAGAGAGAGAAAGAAAGTTGATGATGACCCTCTAAATGATGTTTGGAAGGAAAAACAAAAGTGATTCTATAATATTGTGTATGGTTCAGTGATAGCTTGGCAAAACCACTATCAAGGATAGATGGTTTGTTGATCAGTAGACATGTGCTACCGTGTTCCTTTAAGAAAAAAGATCCTTTAGACATAAGAGTTAGAATGGATGACATAAGTTACATGACCATGGTGAGTTTAGGGTTATGTCATTTAGACTAACCAATGTACCAATATAATTTATAAATAGGAGGAACGAAGTGTTCAGGTCATGTCTTACAAGTTTTAGCAAGCTTTGAATGATGACATATCAAAGTTTTCCAGAGATGGTCAGTAACATGGTCAATATCTTTTCTTAAACCTTAAGAATAATGAAGCAATTGTACTTGTGTGACAAGTCTAGAAAGAGTGAGTTGGGGTTGACTAAAGTATCCTCTTGGATTTATGATATCTCTATTAAGTGTGTTGTGTGAATCCTGATAAAATGAAGACAATGTCATTGCTCTACCCCTAACAATGTCAATCAGGAAGTTATATTTGTTATCGATTATAGACAAATGTATGATTCTTCAACCAAATAGATGGTCAGTTCACCATTGAGATGATTAGAGAATCCTCTAAAAACATATTCCTCATAGTTCTTGAAAATTATGGGATGCCTACATGGTTCATGGAGTTGTTAATTACAACAACCATTAAAGGAGCATAGAGATGAAACCTTGTAAAGTTACATATGATAAGAGATACATAATGTTCTATGTTTGATAAGAGCCAGCGAGTATGACTTTTGAGTAATGTGTTGATACAATAGATATCATTTCAGTGTGATAACTAGAATTTAAAGTTGAAAGTTACTATTAAATTTGTACAGGTGGCACAACAAGTTTCTATGTTCCATATTTGCAAATGTGTTCTTATGTGGGGTTTTTTGTGCTGACCCAAGATAATATATGTATGAATTGAAAGAGAAGAACATGACATCTATAACAGGGATACCATAATATGGAAGTAACCATGTGTAATATTGAGGATGACGTGCATGAGAAGTGTCCATCTGCGTACCTTGGATTTCAGTGGCAAAATCCCTGTTAGGGGTTTATGGTTGTGAGATCCCTAACATTGCTTAAAGTTTTGAACAAGCTTAATTGTCATAATTGAATTCTTATAACCCTAATATAACCTTGTGATATGCTTTTAAATCATAAGACAAGCTTAAGTTTCAAATTTGGTCCAATTTGGACACTATTTGAGCAAGTTATGCAATTTTATGCACATTTTGGACTTTTCTACAATTTTACCCAATTGAGAGGTTTTATTTGAAATTTATCACTTTCATTATGTTTCTTGGATATTATTTCATCATTATTGAGATTTTTGATCCATGGGGTGCCTATTTAAACCTTGGTTTGAAGCTGTTTTCCTCAAGGGTATTTTAGGGTTTACTCCTTCATGGATGAGCTACCTTTAGTAGCTATCAACTAATGAATTATTTGATTGGCTTTGAAATTCGACAAAGGAAAGCTAAGAAGGTCTATATGGATGGTGGGGGAGCTTCTTGTGTGTGTGCTTGTATATTCTTAATAGTTTAAGGCCATGGACACTTGGAAAGATACTAAAACTTCAACGTTTTCTTTTTCTTTATCTTAAAGTTTCATATACTCAAACAAGCCATTTTCTCTCCACCACTTCCCTCATTATACAAAACTCTTTCTCCCTCTTTTCTTCTTTGAATTTCCTGTCCAAGGAAGAAGAAAGAGGGGATCTTCTTGGAAAAAGAATCTAGGGTTGCAATTGACTTCCTTTTAGGGTTTAAAAAGCTTCCTTCTAGTGATTTTGACCTAAAAGAGTAAGAATCCCCTTCTTTCCTCCATTTATTTCTTTTTTATCCTTCCTCCTACCTTTCTCCAGGTCGGAACCTTGTTTTTCCATGATATAAATTTCTCTAAAGCTCAAAAACCCTACCTTTCTTGCTCCTTATGCTTAGGGTTTGCTCATTTGATGAAGAAAGATGCTAGATGGACGAGTTCACAACTTATGCTTGGATTTTCTACCCTACCTGCTCGAGTTATCTTCTTTTTGGGATTTCATCTTCTCATTAGAGGCATGTTTTATAGATTTCTCCACGTTTATTTCTTACCATAAGCTTGGTAGCTCATGTTCTTGCTTTTAAATGATGATCCATGCACTAAAAGCTATGCTTGACTTGGATTTCGATTTTTATAATGTCCCCTGTTCTAATTTCAGTTCTAGATGAACCTGTGATCATGTGTACATTATTCCTAAGGTATATTATGACTTGGATCAGGTTGGTTTTACAACCTATGGTGCTAAGCACCTATCAACCAATGGTCAATTTTAGGGTTTAAAGCTGATTTCTTCTATAAACACATGATTCAATGGTGGTACCATTACAACAACCGATGGTGTTGTCTTCATGAAAACTGATGGTGGTTACAAAGGGTTTCAACTTACATTCACCCCTTAGGTTAGGTGTTGGCCTAATTATAATCCTAGTGATTAACAACTAAGTACCCTAATGATGCTTTTAATCAATTGTGATATTAGTTTGATATTTGATGTTGATTAATGAATATAGTGTTGATCTAACAACCTGTGGTGACTTAATGGTCACTAATTGTGGTGGAGAAGGTCTCCAAAACCTATGGTGAGTTAATCATATAGTTTTAGCATCAATTAAGCCTTATACCAATGCTTTCTTGGGTCACTGGATGCAATGGTTGGACCTATACTGTAATTGATGGTTTTAACATATGAACTTGACCCAATGGTCAAGATATAATGTTTATTCCTCCAATAAAGTGGAATGATGGATAATGTAATATGTTGGCCCTAATATTGTTATTTATATGGTTTCTTTTATATGATCAACTTAAGGAGCTTACTTTTTGACAATGGATGGCTTGTTTTAAATGAACAGTCGATTGTGGGTTTTACCCTGCTCTCAATAGAACCCTTATTGTTGTTAATCAAAGGATGTATAGGGTTAAATGGTGACTTTTATAGATCACAACTCAATAACATCATAGATGATTCATTCAAGGTATTTAAATATGTAAACGACCAATGACTTTTATAGATCACAACTTAATAACATCATAGATGTTCATGGTATTGGTCACATTATCATTACCATCATACCCATTACACTGAGCATCACATACACCATGAATATGAATTAGGCTAGGTATATAATCTATATGTATTTGTATGCACTCATTTCATTCTCACCAATGCATCATCGTCACCAACTACTTAATCATATAAATTATATTCTTTCCTATGCATTCATAATCATCATTAGATTGACATTTCATATCCACATTGGGATTTAGCACTATCACAACCTACATTAAGCTAATTAGTAAGTATTCAATATGAATAGCAAGGCATATTCTACAAGAATATAAAACAAGATGGGTCGCTACAATATGCATACTAAAACATAGTGTATGAAAAACATGGCATGATAATGAGTAGTGAGTAGAAGGCATTAGGATCAATCCTCCATTGAAGAAAGAAGGATTTGGCAAACAAACCAAAAAAATCAAGAATCAATGCTCGACAATTAAGGGCGGGATACATATAATAAAAAAATGAGGGGATCCCAATGTGTGTTCCTTGGGTTTGAATTGGTGAGTTTGTAAGCTTTGCCAATTGTCAAGGAGAGGTTATGAGCTTCTTCTATGAGGTGTGATGGTTGGAAATAGCTCAAAAAAATCTGGGTGGCCAAAAGAAAGAAGGTGGATATCAAAGAGGGTATTGTGGTGGAATTTAGGGTAAAAGAAGGGTACCCACAAATTTCTATGTATTAGAGGATGATTTTGGTGGTTATATATTAAAAGGAAGATGTATCAAATGGAAGGAGGATGGGGGAAGAGTGAAACATGGGAGAAGAGGCAGACAAGTTTGATAAGGAGTTATAGGCAACAAGGGAATATCAAACTAGGATTGATTCATTATGGAATGAAGAGACGAAGGTGAGGTATAGAAAATTATGATAAGAAATTGAGGGTGGACAAAGACATTTGACAGAGAGAAAACTAAAAAGGGAATTTTTGTTTGTTAGGAGGACATGTGAATCTCAGTTAGGAGATAAACATACCTCTACCGTATTTTGATGATGTGAATGATATCAGTTATACATTAAGCATAGATATGGGTTTCAAAAACTATAGTGTGATGGTGCAATAAATTAAATCAGTTTAATGATTAACCTTTCCTATTTGATGTTTGTATTTCCTAATTTATTTAGCATAGCAATCATTGTCTAATTGGGATGAAAATTGATACTTAAACTAAATAAATCATGTTAAGTCCAATTTTATTGCTAGTTTCGTATTTTAAAACCATACACCTAGTTATTTGATTTTTTTGAGTTTAATGCTATTAACACGATATATGTTATTCAAATCTATAAATTCCTTAAATAGTTTGGGATTTAGTTTTTTTAAGTTTATGATATCATGAAGCACTACTAGAAAACCTACTCCCAATCATCAACAACATTATGCTCAGGTCCTACTTTTTGATATTATCTATTAGGTAATTTCTAATTTTAGCATTTGTTAATATTTTTACCACAATTATCAACCTAATCAATATCTTTCTAGAGTGTTTTGGAAAGCGATTCAAATATCATTATCTACTCATTAAATGCTTTCCTTTATCTGTATTTACAACTATTCTCATTATGTACTCAACTTCCCCCATTTAAGTCATTCGATCTTTTACATATAATTATTCTCCTTCATTCCTATTAATATATTAGTTCAATCTCATCTTGGTTAGTATTAGACTAAATTGTTAGATTATTCATAATAGTGAGATTTGTGAATACATTGACATACATGCATTAAGACTAATTATGACATAATATGCTATTTATTAATATATTGATCTTCAAATTATATTATATATTATATTCATTCCTTTATTAAATTATGTGTAAACCGACAAAGGAGAAGATCATTGTTGGGAGTGATTTAAATGTCCATGTGGGGAGTAGCAATGATGGATATGATAGAGTTCATGGGGTTTTTGGATATGTTAGTAAAAATGGAGAAGGAGAGAGGATAATAGATTTTGTAGTTGCATATGATATGATTTTAGAAAACACCCATTTCAAGAAAAGAGAATCTCATAAGATTACTTTCAAGAGTGGGCACAATTGTAGCCAAATTGATTATCTCCTTACAAGGCATGAGGATCGTAAAGTATGCAAGGACTGTAAAGTGATTCCTGGAGAAATACTCATGACACAACATAGGTTGGTGGTTTTGGATATTAACATGAAGATCAATAAAGGCAAGCATAACAAAAATCAAGATAGTAGGATCAAGTGGTGGAATCTTAAAGGAGAAAAGAAATTGACCTTTCATGATAAACTCATCAAGGAGGGAATTTGGAACTTAGAGTCTGATGTCAACACTATGTGGCATAACATGAACTCCTGCATAACAAAAATTGCCGGAGAGGTTTTGGAGAGACATAGGGTTGTGGGCCTCCACAAAAAGAGACTTGGTGGTGGAATGAAGAAGTACATAAGGCTATTAAACTGAAAAGGGAGATCTATAGGAGCTTGCCTAAATCTCGAGATGATGCAATGTTCCAGAGATACAAGCAAGCAAAGAAAGAAGCAAAAAAGGTTGTTTAGGAGGCAAGGTCTGGATACTTTGATGATATTATTAAGAAGCTGGACACTAGAGAAGGGGAAAAAGATATATATAAAATGGGTCATATAAGAGAAAGAAAAGGAAGAGACTTGAGTCAAGTGAAATGCAACAAGAATAAAGATGGTAGAGTGCTGGTAAAGGACGATGATACTAAGAACCAAGAGAGAAATTACTTCCATAAGCTTTTCAATGGAGATACTATAAATAATGTTAGAGACTCGTGTGATAGGGAAACAAGAGATATCATTTACACCCGATGCGTTTCACATTTTGAGGTCAATAATTCCTTGAAAAAGATGAAAATGAGAAAGGCATGCAGACCAGACGATACTTCCATTGATGTATGGAAGAGTATGGGGGATGAAGGAGTTTGTAGTTAAAAAATTTATTTAACAAGATCATGAAGATAAAGAAGCTGCTGGATGAGTGGAGAAATTGTACTATAGTCCTCACCTATAAGAACAAAGGCGGTTTTCAGAGCTGCACAAACTAAAGAGGTATCAAGTTGATGAAACACAAAATGAATCTTGGGGAGAGGATTATTGAGAAGAGGCTAAGATCTATAACGTAGATATCAAACAACCAATTTGGTTTCATGCCAGGTAGATCAACAACATATGCTATTTTTCTAATGAGGAGGCTTATGGAGAAGTATAGGGAAAGAAAAAGAGATCTTCACATAGTTTTTATCAATTTGGAAAGGACTTATGATCGAGTACCTAGAGAAGTGTTGTGGATGGTTTTGAGGAAAACGGGTGTGTCAATCCAATACATTGACTTGATTAAAGACATGTATGGTAGCTCTACTGCAAGTGTGAAGACTCTGGGAGGAGAGACACCAAATTTTCCCATCACAGTTGGGGTACACCAAGGATCCACATGCAATCCATATTTGTTCATTCTTGTTATGGATGAGTTGACAAAGAATGTTCAGGATGATGTTCCTTGGTGTATGTTATTTGCTGGTGATATTGTATTGATTGATGAAACTAAAGATGGTTTGAATGATAAAGTTGAACTTTGGAGAAAGGCACTGGAATCAAATGTATTGATGATTAGTATGAGAAAAACTGAGTATATGCATTACAATTTGAGCCAATTTTGTAGTGCAATTAGTGGATCCAAGTTGGATGGAGTAGATATACCAAAATGTGATAAATTTTGTTACTAGGTTCTATCATTCAAATTGATGGGGATATCCAAAATGACCTTTGTCATAGGATCACTGTAGAATGGTTGAAATGGAGGAGTGCAATTGGAGTATTATGTGATCGGAAGATCCCTCTCAGACTATAAAGCAAGTTTTATAAAATTGTTATACGGCCAGCCATGCTCTATGGGAGTGAATGTTGGGAGGTGAAGAAACAAGGATCAACAAGATGAATGTGGCTGAAATGCATATGTTGAGATGAATGTGTGGGAATACAAGAAAAGATCGCTTGAGAAATGACTATATCATGAATAAAGTGGGGGTAACGAGCATTGGGGACAAGTTACGCAAGGGCCAACTAAGATGGTATGGACATGTTCAACGCATACCGACTAATGTGCCTATATGAAGCCATACTATTGAGGCAAGCACAATTAATAGAAGAAGAGGAAGGCCTAAATTAACATGGGAAGAACTTATAAAGAGAGATTCTGAATATCTACATCTCAACTAGAATATGACCCATGATAGAGCTGAATGGAAAATAAGGATCCATGTATCCCACCCCAACATAATTGGGATTGAGGCTTAGTTGATGATGTTGATGATGATTAAATTATGTGTAACAAATTTTTACATTAAGAGAGTTAGGTTTTAATATGCAAACTGTCCAATTATTATTAATCATTAATTTGCATCTTCTAAATACTAACTATAGCATCCTATTAGGTACCTTAAAATATAACTTTTACCATTTTTTTTCTGAACTAATCCCAAATCCATCCAAACCATGTCATAGGGTCTTTGGGTTATGAAGTTAGGTTTTAGCATGTTACATCACATCTGTCTCTAGAGATGACACCATGAATATTTGCAAAACTCTAACCAAAGGTTGTTGCATGTGGAAGCACACCAATGCAACATCATACAACAACACTATCAATAATTTTGTATATGTGAACAACCAAGACACAATAGACCATCCACAAGTTGAACATCAATGGCAAGGGACACAAAATCAACAATTCTATTTAAGCTACATGTAGGAGATCTTGGATCAAACATGGTCAAATATCAACTGCATATTTGAGTTATGTGATCCAAGATCAAGTAAGTGGAAATTGTCATGATTTTCTAGAAATTATCTAGAAGTGAATATGTTGATGAGGGAGGGGTTGGATGTAGGATGCATTATTTTCAACATGTTTTTCTTAAGTGTCGGTTGTATGAAAATTTATATGGTTAGCAATAACTAGATGTTGTGATGGTGATCATTGATTCGTACCGAGGCTAATGTTTATGGAATAAGTGGTTATATGAACTTTTGTGTTATGTATTCTACTAAAAAATAGAACAATTAAAATACTAAATATCATATAATGTTTCCATGTTGTGTTTATTTTTTCATGTGAAACTCATTTACTAAGAAGCATATAATTTGAGGTAATTTTATCTCATAAAAACTATTATGTCAAACCTATATTTTATCTCAGTAGTCATTTCTAATTCTTTTAATTATTTTTCTAGGCTTTTCTTTTATACCAATCACTTTACGTATATCTCAATCAAGATTTTATTAAAAAAATAACTATGACGAGCAACCCGTAACCTATTACAAAATTAGTAAATATTTCAGTTTGACATCACACAAGTTTACATTCATGCTGTTCTTAGCAAGAAGTTTTTGAACGTGTCTAGAAATTATATTTTCTTACATGAATTTGGATTTTAATATAATACAAATTATGATATTTATATATGAATTGTTAGTGTGAAGATATGGACTAAAATTTACTAGGAACTACGCCAATTTTGGTAACAATTTAGTTCATTTTGGATTGAAGTGAGGTTACATACCATGAATTAGTTATAGTACAAAAGCCGCATTCATCAATATAATTGATCACTTGATATGAGCTAATGAAATTTGATTATTTTATGGGAGAATGTAACTATACGTTATATGCAATTTAATTCTTTTGTTTTTTATTTTCATTAGAATGAGTGTATGATGTACTAACCTCTTCAAATACATGCATTGATCAGATATAACTTATAATGCATAAGCATCTCTATCTTTTATTTTCTTGCAATTTATTTCAAAATATAATTTATGATACTCAACCATATGTAGTTTTGTTATATTAATCATGTGTCGTTAGTGTATTTACTAGGTTAATTATGTATACTATATAAGAAACTCCATGGTGGTTTTTTTTGTAAGTTTTTCTTCTATTTTTTAAGATATTAAGTAGTACTTTTAATTTAATTGTACTATACAAGTAAGAATGTGAGAGGCATTACTTGAATTTTTATAAAATATTATTAGTTATATATTAGTATTTTATTCTAAAAGCAATCATGTAAGAGCATAGACAGGCTTCAAAATTATTTTTATTATAATTTTATGAGATACAAAATTATTCATTGTGTATTCTAACAAGAAGGGCCAAGGGGGGTTGAATATTATTTTTTACATTGATTTTTGAAATTATAGATTGAACCTAATGTCACTATTAGTATAAGTGGTTTATTAATTACTCAGGCTTAGGTCAAATTTATTTACAATTCATGTTATTATATAAGTACATTGAAGTGAGGATCCATTTACCAACTTAAGTGTATATATGTATCCATGGACTCCTATATATAGGAGAACCAAAAGTTCTTTATAAACTAAGACTATTGTGATTCCATCTATATAGTATAGGTGCAATACCCTAACCCTATTATTCCTCAAACCTTCCTCTTCCATCCCTACCTTTATCTTTCTTTCTTCCCTCCTGTCGACTTTCACCGCCACCATCAGTAGTAGCGGCCAAGGACTACCACTGTTGTAAGACCCCTGATCAAGGTTTCTAGTTGATCTTTCTTGCTTAAAAACCTTAATATAACATCATGATGTGCTTTAATAAAATATGATAGGACTATGTTTCAAGTCTGGTCTAGTTTGGATGTCATTTGAGCTAGTTATGCTTATATGTGATTGTCTTGGACCTAATTGCAATTTATCCACGTTTTGGTTTTTTCTTGCAATTTGTCACATTATTATTGTGCCTCACATGTTTTGACATCACGTTGGACAAAGTGGTGCTTTGGGGTGCCTTGCTTCATCTTGGTTTAATGTGGTGACATTATGTGTTGAGTTTTAAGGGTTTGCTTGGATAACGTAAGTGGATGTTTGACCTTACAATATGTTTGACCGATGAGCTTGAGTTTCAGCAATCACCAAGCTTTTCTTTGGCCAAGTTCTCTTTGATCAATGATGTTTTTGAGTGTTCCCCTAACCTTAGCGGTCGATGAGGCATAAGACCCCTCTAGGTCGCCAAGAATCTAGGGTTAGCGGTCGTTGAACTTTGCTCACCTTGGTCACTGAAGATCTTCAGCAATCACCAAGCATGGTGATCTTTGGCGGTCAATGACCTCTTCCTAGATGATGTTGGTCATTGAGTTTTCTTATTTTTATCACTCTAGTTTGGTTCTTGCTTGGGCATGTTTTGGTGGACACATGGCATGTTTAGTTGAACACATAACCTCCTTTCTCTCTCTCCAACCCTTGGCTATATAAACCTCTCTCCTTACATGAAACTAAACCCTTTTTCACCCTTTTTTCCTCTCTTCTTGCTTGGAGCTCGCCCCTTATTCTTGGTGGTGAAGGGGGATCTCTAGTAACCGATCAATCTTGCATGTTGAACTAGGGTTTTGAGAAACCCTTCCTTGGTGATTGTTTGGTGATCTTTGCTTCCTTCTTGATCTTGGGAAGTGATCTAAATCTCTTGATATTTGTTTTACTTCTCTACCCTCTTCTTCTTTATCTTCTTGGATGTACCGATGGTTCTCAATGGTAGTTCTTGGGTTGAGTTGAAGAGCTTCTCTTTCTTGTCTTTTTGGCATAGGGTTTTGCTCTCTATCTTATGCTCCTTTAATCTAGAGTTTTATTTCTTTTCTTGGAGGTGATGATCAAGCTAGAGTTTTTTTATCTATTCTTAGAGATTCCTTGTTGTTGGAGTTGTTTCTTCATATCCAAGGTGAGTTATATAACACTAAGTGTCACAAACAATGGTAGTCCTAGACACCACAAATGATAGTGGTCTTAGACACCACAATTGATGGTGAGACTAGGTCTCATGCAATGATTATTTTAATCCCTAATCTGATGGTTTTATTATTTAAATGATTCAAGGGTTAGACTTATACTTCGACTGATGGTTTTGAATGAAGAACATGATCTAATGGTTAGGGTTTGATGCCTCAACATCCCATGATTTCAGGTAAAGCCCATGGTGTGATATTTTTGTTTTGGTGGTATGGACTCCATGGTTTAAAACTCTTAACTTTGTAGTCCTACCTTTGCCCTCGTATGAATATAATAGATAGTCACCATGATGAGTTGATATGCATCCTTAATGTAACATAGCTTGTTACACCTAACCCTAATGTAACTAAGTGATGGTGATTGATTATGATCAGTCTTCTTAATGATTAATAGAATAATGTGATACTTTCTTATTGTTGTTGAAACCCTAATATGATGCTATCTGAACATCATAGATCCTTACTATATTAAACTTAGATGTCACATGTGTGGTGATGATCCGTTGGGCCTTGTTCCAAGGTGTAGAATGATAATGATGGTCGTGTATGGAATGATGTGATGGTCTTAATGACCTTTGGGCATTTTGATCCCTAAAGGAGGAGTAATCCTCTTTATGATATGATAAGGGTTGGAACCCTGAAGTAATGTGATGTGGAATTGTATCTTGTGGTGGTATGGTGACAAGTGTGATCTCATGAATGGCAATGAAGATTAAAAACTATACCTCATACATTTTATATCTTCTGAGGTTGTCATTCTTATATGCTTGACAAAGATGAATTAGGGTTTGTAAGTCCATTTGTATGATGCAGCCTTAATTCAACCAATTGGAATTAACTAATCAACTGAAACCTTAATCATGCAGTGCCATGTGTTGTAGAACCATCTTCAGCGTTAGAACTTGTTGTATGTTGAAACGACTATCCCTAAGGGAAACTTAGAGTCTCATACATAACATGTTGAGTATGTGTGGGTGCAAGTGAATGTACATCCTTGACATCCTGATCCCAAGGTTATTGAGAACCACTAAGGGAATGTCTCAAATACTTGTTATATATGATGTGACTGAGTATGTTGTGGTTGTACCTCAGGTGGTAGGGTTTTGCTTTGGATACCCTCGTGGCTACTGTCGTGACATGTACCAAGGGTGGACTAGGTGTTATCAACTTGACTATATGTCAATGTTGGTAGTTTGACTAATATGTCACTACATTCAACCTGTACTGACTGAGCATAGTTGAGATCTTGTGCAGAACTGATTTCAACTTGCAGTGGTCAGTTGGATTTTAGGTGGTATGACTCAAACTCCCCATGGCATAATAAAAGATGTAATATAGCCATGTAGTATATCTGCTAGGGTTGAATACTCTTGATAATGGATGTTAACCCTTGTAACTGTTCTCATACATTGCTAAATGTTATATAATTCTATTAGAGAGATCAATAGTAAGTACATGACAAGTTTCACTTTCCCTCTTATATATCTGGTTGATCCTACCTACTTCTATGCTTAACTGTTTAGTTACTTAACTGCTTAAATTATATAGTATGAATACTCTATTTAACATTACATAATTTGTTGTAATCAATAATCATTGTAGAGAGTTACATCTCTCATTGGGACATGGGTCTCACCTTGTGGGTCACCACATCTTTTTAGGTGGTCATCAGTGACGAGGTTGAGATGGTGTTGTAGAAGAGGAGCAGCCCGGTGATCAGTAGACACCAAAGGTTGGAATAGTTGTAGTTTTTAGTAGTAAAGTCCTAGTATCATCCCTATACTCCCACATCAGGGCATGGGATGTGTTTTGTAAATGATCTACATGTATTGACACAAGTTTTTGGCAGTATTCCAGTGTTTTTATATAAGGCATGTACATGTGAAATATCTCTTTTGTATATAGGTTGTGTCTGAGGCCACTAGATTCAGATGTAAATACCTGGTATGGTATACGAACATATGAAAATTTTGGACCATTATATAAATGTCTTAGAGCATGTTTATGATGCTGGAATCAATTTTAATTATTCCATTTTTCTAGCAATGTGATTAGTTAGTTGTTGATCATGTTTTATGTTTTGAGTAATCTCGTTTAGTGTGGTGTCAAGTCACAGTCGAGTTGTGGGAGGTGTGTCCATCTTGTGTTATTTATTTCTCGGGACACAATTTCAAGTGGACCTTATGCCACTTGACATGCATGGATTTGATGTGATCCTTGGGATGGATACATTGGAGAAGTACCAGCTGGTCTTAGACTGTAGTTCCAAGATGGTGACATTCCATGATGGTGATGTTTTGTGGATCTTCCAAGGAGATAGTAGGATTCTTTTGATGTGTTTGGTGTCAATGATGATAGCAGAGAGGCTGATGAGGTAAGGGTGTGAGGCTTTCTTGGCACATGTGGTGGATACCAAGGTCAGGAGTCAATATATCTAGGAGGTGCATGTGGTTCGAGAGTTCAAGGATGTTTTTCCTGAAGAGTTTCTTGGTGTTACCCCTCCTAGAGAGATTGATTTCGAGATCAATCTTGTTCCTAGAACATAGTCTATAGCACAATTACCATACATGATGGCAACAACAGAGATGTAGTAGTTGAAGAAACAATTACAAGAGCTGTTAGAGAAGAGCTTTATCAGACTGAGAACTTCCCTTGGGGGTGCTCCCTTGTTGTTTGTGAAGAAGAAGGATGGTTCTATGAGGTCATATATAGACTACCAACAGTTGAACAAGGTCACAATCAAGAACAAGTACCCATTTTTTAGGATAGATGTTCTGTTTGACTAGTTGAGAGGTGCTTCTGTGTTCTCCAATATAGATCTAAGGTCTCAATACCATCAGTTGAGGATCAAGGTGAATGGCATACCCAAGGTAGCTTTTAAGACTAGGTATGGTCGGTACGAGTTTGTGGTTATGCCGTTTGGGATGACCAATGCACCAACAACATTCATGGATATGATGAACACGGTGTTTAGATCGTACCTTGACATATTCATGATGGTGTTCGTTGACGACATCTTGACATTATCCAGAGATAATAAACAACATGAGTAGCATCTGCGCCTGTCGTTGACATTGTTGAGGAAACACAAGTATGCCAAGTAGATCAAGTGTGAGTTATGGCTGAAGGAGATATCTTTACTTGGGTACATGATATCTTTTAAGGACATTTGTGTAGACCCAAATAAAGTTGAGTCCATGCTAGAGTGGGAGCAGTCTAAGACACAGACGGAGGTTTTTGATATCCTAGGATTGGCATGCTACTATAGGAGGTTCATCAAGGACTTTAGTGTTGTGTCATTACCCCTAACCAAGTTGACAAGAAATGTGTTTCTTTTGTCTGGGATGAAAAGTGTCAACATTCTTTCCATTTGTTGAAGGAGAAGTTGACCAGTGAATCGATGCTGGTTATTCCAGAGCAAGGGAAAGGTTATATCATCTTCTATGATGTGTTGAAGAATGACTTAGGATGTGTACTGATGCAGGACAAGAATGTGATTTATTTCACTTTGTGTCAGCTTAAGAAACATGAGGACAAATACCCAACACATGATTTGGAGTTTGCAGTTGTGGTCCATGCCTTGAATATTTGGAGTCACTACCTTTATGGAGAGAAGTGCTAGGTCTTCATCGACCACAAGAACCTTCAATATATAATTCTCAAAGTAGGAGATGAACATGCATTAGAGGATATGTATGGAGTTGATCAAGGACAATAATTCCACAATATACTACCATTCAGGGAAGGTGAATGTAGTGGTCGATGCGTTGAGTTGGAAGTCTTCTTTGTCATCATTTGCTGACAAGGCATGATTGTGTTCCTTGGTGTGCCATAAGTGAGAGATGTTGGTGTCATTGTGTTAGATGAATGTATAGATAGAGGTTTCTCTATTTATGGGTTTGTTAGAAAAGTTGCAAGTGAAGCCTACCTTAGTGCAATAGAGTAGAGATGTGCAGCAGGATGTTACTGTGATATAGGACATCCAAGCAGAGTTTGGTAGCAAGAAGTGTGACAGTTTTTATGAGATAGAGGATGGTACCATCTACTTTCACAACCGGACAGTGGTTCCAAATGTTGATGGTTTGAGGAAGTTGGTTCCTGAGGAGGCTCATACCTTGATGCATGCAATGCATCCAGGAAGCACCAAGATGTAGCATTATCTGAAGGATATGTATTGGTGACTGAGTTTGAGGAGTGATGTGATAGAGTTTGTGGACCAGTGTGTCAGCAGGTCAAGGCAGAGCATTAGAAACCTATAGGAACGTTACAACCGTTGACTATACCATAGTGGAAATGGAATCTATCACTATAGACTTTTTGGTGCGTCTTCCTAGGACACCAAAGGTCATGATTCCATTTCGATGATAGTTGATAGGTTGACCAAGTCATCTCACTTCTTTTCAGTGAAGACAATGTTTACAGTGGAGAGGTTATTAGATTTATGTTGATGAGATAGTCTATTTGCATGGTATTCCAGTTATGATAGTGCCTGACCAAGGTCCTCAATTTACTAGTTGTTTTTGGGAACATCAACATACATCCGTTGGAACACCATTAAGGTTTAGTACAACATTTCACCATAGATAGATTGCCAGTCTGAGAAGACCATTTAGACTTTGGAAGATCTATTGAGGGCTTATGTTCTATAGTTTCTTGGTAGTTCATATGTGCACCTGAGTTTGATAGAGTTTGCCTACAAAAACAGTTATGAGAGGAGTATAGACAAGGCATTGCATGAATCCTTGTATGGAAGGTGTTGTCTCTCACCGCTTTGTTGAGTATCATATTTCGGGTGTTGAACTTGTGCAACAAACTACATAGAAGATCAAGGTGATACAACATCGAATAAAGGAAACCCAAGATAGGAAGAAGTCTTATTTTTACAACCATCATAGGACTTTGGAGTTGTAAGTGGGAGACAAGGTATATCTGAAGGTCTCACCATGAAAAGGTGTGATGAGGATTGGTAAGAAGGGTAAGTTGGCTCCCAGGTTTATGGGACCTTACCCTATGGTGGTACGTGTTGGTAAGGTGGCTTACAAGCTGGAGCTACCACCTGATTTGCACAAGTTGCACCCCATCTTCCATGTTTCCATGTAGCAGAAGTATCATTTAGATACCAAGTTGACGTTGCAGCCAATGGGGGTTTAGTTGGATGAGGATGTGTCGTATATTGAGGGTCATGTGTTCATCCTGGATTAGAGGGTGAAGAAGTTGAAGAAGAAGAAGAATATAGTTCTTGTTAAGGTTTTTTGGAATCACCGTGGTCTGAAGGAAGCCTCATGAGATTTAGAGGATGAGATGTGTAGGAAGTACCCGTCTTTGTTCAGGTAGGATTTTGGGGGTGAAATCTTTGTTAGGGGTTTATAGTTGTAAGACCCTTGAGCGAGCTTTCTGGTTGATCTTGCCTTCTTAGCATAATAAGATGCTTAAAAACCTTAATCTAACTTCATGATGTGCTTTAATAACATATGACAAGCCTATATTTCAAGTTTGATCCAGTTTGGATGCCATTTGAGCTAGTTATGCTTATATGTGCCTATCTTGGACCTAATTGCAATTCACCCATATTTAGGATTTTTCTTGCAATTTTTCACATGCTTGTTATTCCTCATATTTTTGACATAATTTTGGAGAGATTGATGCTTTAGGGCACCTTGTTTCATCTTGGTTTGATGTGGTGACGTCATGTGTTTAGGTTTAGGGTTGGCTTGGATACCCTAAGTGAATATTTGACCTTGCTATATGTTTGACCAATGAGCTTGTGTTTCAATGATTTCCAAGCTTTTCCTTGGCCAAGTTCTCTTTTGTCGATGATGTTTTAGAGTGTGCCCCTAACCTTGGCGGTCGATTATGCATATGACCCCTCTAAGTCATCAAGAATCTAGGGTTAGCGGTCGTTGAGCTTTGATCACCTTGGTCGCTGAAGATCTTCAGCGGTCACCAAGCATGGTGATCTTCATGGTCTGTGACCTCTTCCTAGACCAGGTAGGTCACTGAGTTTTTTTAATTGTCCTAGTTTCATGTGTGAATGTGGTGCTTGCATGGGTGAGTTTTGGTGGACACGTGGCATGTGTAGTTGAACTCCTAACCTCCTTTCTCTCTCTCCATACATGCAACTAAACCCTTTTTCACCCTTTCTTCCTCTTTTCTTTCTTGTATCTCTCCCCTTGTTCTTTGTGGTGAAGGTGGAGCTCTAGTGGTCGATCCATCTTGCATGTTGAGCTAGGATTTGGAGCAACCCTTCCTTGGTGATTGTTTAGTGATCTTTGCTTCCTTCTTTATCTTGGTAAGTTATCTACCTCTCTTGACCTTCATTTTCCCTCTCTACCCTCTTATTCTTTCTCTTCTTGGATGAACCCATGGTTCTCCATGATAGTGATTAAGTTGAGTTGAGGAGCTTCTCTTTCTTGTCTTTTCGGCCTAGGGTTTTGCTCTCCATATTGTGCTCCTTTAACCCAAGGTTTTGTGTTACGACCCCATCCGAGCTTAATTGGTAAACTAGGGTTTACCTAGACAATTGCAAAGATTAATTGGAATAATCATTCTTGAAATCTAATTAATTACAATAACACAATTAGGATGTTTTAACTATGATAAGAAGTCTAAATATTCTTTTGTCTTGAGAATTAGGGTTTGAGAAACATAAACCCTAATCGGCCCAAAATAGGGTTTTAATGATGCATGAATACAGAATTTGATAAGTAGAATGTCTCACTAAATGATTTTTAGTATTTTATGTGTAACTCTGATTAACTTCAAATTTGGATATGATTTGGATATATAAAATTTGAACAACATTGGAAAATATCAGAATTTTTGAAGAATGCTCTGACCTGTTTATCGGCCGAGTATCAAACTCGACCGATCATATTTCCAGAATTTTACAGCAGTGTGGTAATTGAATTTTATCTTTTTATTGGTATATCCAATTGATCTCAAATTTTAACTGTGCTTGAAAAACACAGTCTTAGACACTCTGTTAAATTGGAATAATTTTTGGATGACTTTTGAATCCCTACAGTAAGGGTGTCGGTCGAGTTTGTGCAGGACAAACTCGGCCGAATATTTTGCAGACTGCAATATAGAAGTGCATTGTTCTATTTTTAATTATTTATTGGTAACTCCAAATGATCTCAAATTTTAACTGAAGCTTTATAGAATAATTATAAACAACTTGATAAATTCCCATAATTTTTGGAGAATGTTTGATCTCTGAAATAAACGAATTACAGTAACTTTTGTATAACTGAATATTCAGCCAATATAATTAAAGTTAAGTGTTGGGTCAATATGCAATTGACCCAAGCAGCTCAATTGACTTATATGAGCAACCACACACACACACAGCTCTCATTCTTCGTCATTCACTCCAGAGAAATGAAAATCTAGAGAGAGAGGGAGAGTTAGGGCTTGAGTGAAGAAAGTGGGAGAATTGCTGAATTAGGGTTCTGCGGTCCCAAGAGTGGTGAAATCAAGTAAGTTTGGATCCTTTGCATAGACTTTTATGGTGAATCTTCTCTCTCATGTCAAGATTCCATCCATGCTCTGATTTGATCCAAGATGATGTCGAAATTCCCTCTTTTCTCACCCTTTCTTCATAATCCCTCTTTTTCAAGGTTCCCGAGTTGAATGGAAGAAGAATTGGGAGATTTGCTAGGGATTTGATAGGAATTTGAGATTCCCTGAGTTGAGCTGCAGTTGTGAGGTGTTTTCACACCTTAGGGTGAGTGGGTTCTTCCTTCAAACATTCTAATGCACAAATTTGATTATAGCATCCAAATCCCTAATTGCTTAGTATGTGATTCTAAAACCTGAAATGTCCGTTTGATTTAAGATTGTTGCAAATTGATATGATGTGGATTACTTCTCTGTTTGAATGACTCCTAAATGGTAGATTCATATCAGAAACGTATACAACACTTCCTAGTGAGAATGCTTTTTAGATTTATATCAAATGAGGTAATTAGGGTTTAACCTAATTGAGACATCACCAGTGTTTCAACCTTATTGAAAAGGACTAGTAATCCTATAAGTGGTTAGGATGTACCTCGTGGGTTATCTTAATTGAATCTTATTCTAGATACATGATATCGCAGTGATGATATGGAAAACCTAAATTTAGTTAAATTTCCATGGTTTCATGTCTATATTGATTGCATATGATTTGTTGGAAACAATCTTTATTTAGTGAATGCTTATATCCTATGAAATCCTTATGAGAGCCATGTGACAAGTGAATGAGGTAAATGAAAAGGTGAATGAGGCAAATGCAACCCTAAGAGTAGGGTGTTGGCATGTGATGAATGAATAAGGCAAATGAAACCCTAAGGATGGGGTGTTCAATGAATCATGCTATGGTAATATGAAAGGTCTCGATATGAGATGTGGTGATGTTTAATTGTTGAATTGTATGTTTCTAGTGCATTTAACTTTATATGCTTGTTCTCTCTGAAATGATATTTACATACTGCAAGGCTTCTTATATTTCAATACATATCTCGTAAATTGCAGGTAATGAGATATGACATGCCCTAGAAAGGGATGTTACTGAGACATGGTATATGTTGAATACATGAGCTATGATATTTATCTGTTAATCAGTTAATAGACCTAGGTGCCCTAACACCGTAGAACCCCTAAAAGAAGGTCTGTTTCTTAGGGGTGAAACTCGTGTTGCAACATCATCCGTGCTTGTGTCACGGACAAACGAGGAAAGAGAGGCAGTGTCTAACAACAATCGTGTGTGTGTCACGATGGCACTGGGAAAGAGAAATCTCGGTTATCTAACACCATTCGTGCGTGTGTCACGAAGGTAACCCTGTGAGATCCTCCGCCGGTGTACTCAGGTTAAAGGAGGAGTCGAGAGCACACGTGGTTGTGCATTGAGGCCGTAGAGCCTATGTTTCTGGCCGGAGAGCCAGGGGTCCTGTAGCAGAGCAGGGCTGGCGTCAGACTTAGCATTTCCCGGGTGTGTCGCTAAGTCTTGTACGGTGGGATCGTAGCATGAATTTGTTACGGATCTTTATATGCAGAGTACACTGCATATGATTAGGGCATAAGTTAAAATATGATCATATAGGTTCACAGAGTTCTTTATAAATGAAAGAGTTAAGAAAGACTAAAAGCATAGTCTTCTAGTGGTTATTCTTTGGATGCAATATTTACATTCTTTGTTATTTCAATTATATTGTTTTAGAACTGCTCAGTGTAGTATTTACTGTTGTTAAATTTCATATCGTTTATTTAGATTATATCTGAAATCACATTAGTGCATTAGTCTGTTTCCATGAAGTACTCATTCACTGAGCGAGTAGGCTCACCCCTCTACTCAAACATTTTAGGGTTAATCGCGTGGACTTGAAGATGATCAGAGCGTCAGAGTAGATCTGCCACAGGAGTCAAGTATGAGATTAGTTGAGTCAGTCGGTCCTTGTCACTCTAGGTCCTCAGTAAGAGATAAGAGAGAGAGTTGTAAATACAATGTGTAATATTGTTTCTCTTTGATATGTATGCTAATTAGCAAGTTTCATGTGCATAATGTGTGAAAGACATCGTGAATGCTTATACATGTATCTTTACTATTGAAGTCTGATTTGTAAAAGAAATGTTCAGATTCCATTGTTAATATGTTATGCGATTAAATGCGGGGAAACAAGAAAAGAAAAGAAAAGAAAAAGTTAAGGGTGTTCTTTGTATTACTTATAAATCCTATCTTATGCCCTAATCTCATGATTTGAGGAAATTGTGAGATCAGGGTGTAACAACTTGGTATCAGAGCTTAGGGTGAGATGTCAAGTACCATTAAGTTAGTAAGTTAGAGTCCTATGTGTGGCAGATAGGAGATGTTTGATGTTAGCTTTGGGGATTTGAGTATTTGGATATCCTGGCCTGATATCTGAGTACTTGGATCAACCAGTACAAGCTACTCTGTCTATTCTCTCACGTATACCCTGGCCAGGTATACAGTGGAAGAATGGGCTAGAGAGGAACCCTATAAATGTTAGGGTTAGAAAACGAGAAAAGAAACAAGAATTAAGAGCGTAAATGTAAAAGGGGATAGAACTTACATTTCATAATGTTGTTTTTGTTGGAAATGTATAGAAATGCTCTTATATGTTTGAATTGAAATATTCAATACTTTGAAATATGGGTCTTTAATATTTGTTGCACACTATGCAGTTGTTGCATTTATTGATTTCATTCTTTGTAACATGTAGATTAGAAATCATCTTGAAATGAGCTTTTGTTTCTATGGTTTTGCCCGCTGATTCGAGTGGAATTGACATCAGCAGGTCTGTTTAGGTTTTCAGTCTGTACACGATTCGGCCGAGTTGTATGTAATTCGGCCGAGTTTCCTTTTTCAGGAAATCAAACAGCAAGTTGATCGGCCGAGTTTTCAAGCGGATCGGCCGAGTTGTGAAGCAATCGGCCGAGTTTCTGACCAATCGGCCGAGTTTCTGAGCTGTGAGTGGCAGTTCAGGAAGAATGTAATCCTTTGTAGTTCTTAGCTTCAGGATTTCAGGTTTGTCCTGGTCCGGTTGACAGGATGCGTTATTAGGATCTAATGAATCCTAACAATAGTATAATAAGAATAGAATTTGAATAATTAGACCCACATCAGAGTAAGAATGTACATACAGTAAGATGTTGAAACATATGGGCAAGATCAGAACAACTAAGAATTAGTTGAAACTGATATCTGAGGTTCAATTTTGGGGCCTCATATGAGAAACCTTAATTGGGAATAAAGGAACATGATATGAGATTCATAATCAGTTTATTGATTAATATTATATGAACTATACATATGAAATATAGAAAAGATATGTGAAATGTATGTATGTATGGTTCAAGATAGCAAGAATCAATCATGATGAATGAATCATATAATAGAGTATAATGCTTTTATGAACTCTAAAGAAAAGGCTAAGTAGAAGAATAGAGTTGAGCTTTCAATAGGTCCATAGAAGTAAAGAGTCTTCAAAAGAGTAAAAGTGAAGAGGATCGTATGAACATGTAATTCATAAGACTAGGACAACAAACTAGTTTCTAAGCAAAGAACATAGGTGTAGTTTAACGAATGAATAAGTCATACAAAGGTAGACTGTATTCAGGAGAGAAAAACTTGATTGAAAGAGAAACTATGTTTGACCCATGCATGATCCACTTGATGTAAAAATGAAGAATATGTAATGTATTCAACATGGGGAAAAAACTAATAGAAGGACTATTAATTTAGAAGGTTAACTTCACAATAGTATAAATATAAAGGTGGAAATATGTGCAACATGGTATACATGACCATACATATGAATAAGCAACATGGTCATAAGAGAAAAATTTAGAATTAAAAGATGACGAGTTAAAGAATAGTATAGGGAAAGAGGACTATGAAACATAAGATAGGGTTTGAAATATGATGGAGAAGTTATAAAATAAAGAGGTTGTGAGATTCAAGCAAGTGCTAATTAATCAAATATCTCTGTTGATAACTAAGTAAAACTACATACGAGAATGTATTAAGGGAATGCTTGAATACAAGAATTCCAAGTCTTAAAGTCATCTTCTCTTTCATATATTCCTTAATGAGAGCAAGATGGGAATGAAATGATAAGAGAAAATGAATCATATATGGTGCATAACTACCTTTGTGGGGTCATCTAGTGAATGTAATAGTGACATACAATATGATGAAGAGCGATAAGAAATAAATTCTTGTGTGATAGCAAGAATGATGGATAATCTATTCCTATCTTAAATGATTCAATGTTAATAATGTTTATTATATATAATCATATGAAAGGATAGGTAGCAAAAGGTAAAGAAGTAATGAATGAGCAGAAAGATATGGGAAAACACTAGCTTTGTGTAATATGTGAATTTGTTTTTACATGTATGATTTGTTGAAGGCATATTAAGGTATGAAAGTTGGTTCTACATATGATTTCAGGGTATTTGTGTAAGCTATATGTTAAATTAAAGGCGTATGATAGTTGTAGTAATTCATACCTGATATGCATCTTACTATTGTGTATTTGTGATATGGTGATACGGTTTGGATGATGTCAGAACACATGGAGGGATATCCTGAATAAGGTAGTTATATCTATTCACTCATATTAATAGAAAGGGATGATAATTAGATTGTTTGAACAAGTAACCCTAATGAGGTGTAGCTTGTTATACCTAGCTCTAATATAACTGAGTGATGGTAATAGAGTATGATTAATGCTTGAATGACTGATACAATTGTGGATTACCTTATTACTATTGTTGAAATCCTAAAATGATATAATGCGATGGTTACACTTTGAATTGTGTGTGGGCCCATAACCCACAGATCCCAGGATCGAAACAGGGTAGTATGGAATGAGGTGGTAATGCTTCACCTCATGCATCCATGACCCAATGGGGATGCCAAGAGTAGTATTGTGCAATTGATTGTTGAATTTAGTCTTTTAATTCAAGACTGTTTTGCTATTTGAGTAGCATGTTATTAAAGTTTAAAACAACATGGTGAACTTGCTTTTGTCACTTAAAGGTGATACAGAACAATAGAACTCTCTGAGCAGCATAAGTTGAGATAGTTGTATCAGAGTATCAGAGTTGCGCAGTGAAAGCGTGGTGGTTTATCTTTGCATTCTATGTTGGACTGTGGCATAAAGAATTTGCTTGATATCATTGAGAACTATTTGAGATATGTTGTGATTTAGTAAAGAATTAAAAGATCTAATGTTGAAAACTACATTCAGGTATGTAATACAAGAATATTATGACATGGAAGGTTTTAGAAACTTAGAATAACCTTGAATGTATCTTTCTTGTAGGTTTATGTTTCGAGGACGAAACATTCTAAGGGGGGAGAGTTGTTACGACCCCATCCGAGCTTAATTGGTAAACTAGGGTTTACCTAGACAATTGCAAAGATTAATTAGAATAATCATTCTTGAAATCTAATTAATGACAATAACACAATTAGGATGTTTTAACTATGATAAGAAGTCTAAATATTCTTTTGTCTTGAGAATTAGGGTTTGAGAAACATAAATCCTAATCGGCCCAAAATAGGGTTTTAATGATGCATGAATACAGCATTTGATAAGTAGAATGTCTCACTAAATGATTTTTAATATTTTATGTGTAACTCTGATTTACTTCAAATTTGGATATGATTTGGATATATAAAATGTGAACAACATTGGAAAATATCAGAATTTTTTAAGAATGCTCTGACCTGTTTATCTACCGAGTTTCAAACTCGACCGATCATATTTCCAGAATTTTACAGAAGTGTGGTAATTGAATTTTATCTTTTTATTGTTATATCCAATTGATCTCAAATTTTAACTGTGCTTGAAAAACACAGTTTTAGACACTTTGTTAAATTGGCATAATTTTTGGATGACTTTTGAATCCCTACAGTAAGGGTGTCGGTCGAGTTTGTGCAGGACAAACTCGGCCGAATATTTTGCAGACTGCAATATAGCAGTGCATTGTTCTATTTTTAATTATTTATTGGTAACTCCAACTGATCTCAAATTTTAAGTGACGCTTTATAGAACAATTATAAAGAACTTGATAAATTCCCATAATTGTTGGAGAATGTTTGATCTCTGAAATAAATGAATTACAGTAACTTTTGTATAACTGAATATTCAGCCAATATAATTAAAGTTAAGTGTTGGGTCAATATGCAATTGACCCAAGCAGCTCAATTGACTTATATGAGCAACCACACACACACACATCTCTCATTCTTCGTCATTCACTCCAGAGAAATGAAAATCTAGAGAGAGAGGGAGAGTTAGGGCTTGAGTGAAGAAAGTGGGAGAATTGCTGAATTAGGGTTCTGCGGTCCCAAGAGTGGTGAAATCAAGTAAGTTTGGATCATTTGCATAGACTTTTATGGTGAATCTTCTCTCTCATGTCAAGATTCCGTCCATGCTCTGATTTGATCCAAGATGATGTCGAAATTCCCTCTTTTCTCACCCTTTCTTCATAATCCCTCTTTTTCAAGGTTCCCGAGTTGAATGGAAGAAGAATTGGGAGATTTGCTAGGGATTTGATAGGAATTCGAGATTCCCTGAGTTGAGCTGCAGTTGTGAGGTGTTTTCACACCTTAGGGTGAGTGGGTTCTTCCTTCAAACATTCTAATGCACGAATTTGATTATAGCATCCAAATCCCTAATTGCTTAGTATGTGATTCTAAAACCTGAAATGTCCGTTTGATTTAAGATTGTTGCAAATTGATATGATGTGGATTACTTCTCTGTTTGAATGACTCCTAAATGGTAGATTCATATCAGAAACGTATACAACACTTCCTAGTGAGAATGCTTTTTAGATTTATATCAAATGAGGTAATTAGGGTTTAACCTAATTGAGACATCACCAGTGTTTCAACCTTATTGAAAAGGACTAGTAATCCTATAAGTGGTTAGGATGTACCTCGTGGGTTATCTTAATTGAATCTTATTCTAGATACATGATATCGCAGTGATGATATGGAAAACCTAAATTTAGTTAAATTTCCATGGTTTCATGTCTATATTGATTGCATATGATTTGTTGGAAACAATCTTTATTTAGTGAATGCTTATATCCTATGAAATCCTTATGAGAGCCATGTGACAAGTGAATGAGGTAAATGAAAAGGTGAATGAGGCAAATGCAACCCTAAGAGTAGGGTGTTGGCATGTGATGAATGAATAAGGCAAATGAAACCCTAAGGATGGGGTGTTCAATGAATCATGCTATTGTAATATGAAAGGTCTCGATATGAGATGTGGTGATGTTTAATTGTTGAATTGTATGTTTCTAGTGCATTTAACTTTATATGCTTGTTCTCTCTGAATTGATATTTACATACTGCAAGGCTTCTTATATTTCAATACATATCTCGTAAATTGCAGGTAATGAGATATGACATGCCCTAGAAAGGGATGTTACTGAGACATGGTATATGTTGAATACATGAGCTATGATATTTATCTGTTAATCAGTTAATAGACCTAGGTGCCCTAACACCGTAGAACCCCTAAAAGAAGGTTTGTTTCTTAGGGGTGAAACTCGTGTTGCAACATCATCCGTGCTTGTGTCACGGACAAATGAGGAAAGAGAGGCAGTGTCTAACAACAATCGTGTGTGTGTCACGATGGCACTGGGAAAGAGAAATCTCGGTTATCTAACACCATTCGTGCGTGTGTCACGAAGGTAACCCTGTGAGATCCTCCGCCGGTGTACTCAGGTTAAAGGAGGAGTCGAGAGCACACGTGGTTGTGCATTGAGGCCGTAGAGCCTATGTTTCTGGCCGGAGAGCCAGGGGTCCTGTAGCAGAGCAGGGCTGGCGTCAGACTTAGCATTTCCCGGGTGTGTCGCTAAGTCTTGTACGGTGGGATCGTAGCATGAATTTGTTACGGATCTTTATATGTAGAGTACACTGCATATGATTAGGGCATAAGTTAAAATATGATCATATAGGTTCACAGAGTTCTTTATAAATGAAAGAGTTAAGAAAGACTAAAAGCATAGTCTTCTAGTGGTTATTCTTTGGATGCAATATTTACATTCTTTGTTATTTCAATTATATTGTTTTAGAACTGCTCAGTGTAGTATTTACTGTTGTTAAATTTCATATCGTTTATTCAGATTATATCTGAAATCACATTAGTGCATTAGTCTGTTTCCATGAAGTACTCATTCACTGAGCGAGTAGGCTCACCCCTCTACTCAAACATTTTAGGGTTAATCACGTGGACTTGAAGATGATCAGAGCGTCAGAGTAGATCTGCCACAGGAGTCAAGTATGAGATTAGTTGAGTCAGTAGGTCCTTGTCACTCTAGGTCCTCAGTAAGAGATAAGAGAGAGAGTTGTAAATACAATGTGTAATATTGTTTCTCTTTGATATGTATGCTAATTAGCAAGTTTCATGTGCATAATGTGTGAAAGACATCGTGAATGCTTATACATGTATCTTTACTATTGAAGTCTGATTTGTAAAAGAAATGTTCAGATTCCATTGTTAATATGTTATGTGATTAAATGCGGGGAAACAAGAAAAGAAAAGAAAAGAAAAAGTTAAGGGTGTTCTTTGTATTACTTATAAATCCTATCTTATGCCCTAATCTCATGATTTGAGGAAATTGTGAGATCGGGGTGTAACATTTTGTTTCTTTTCTTGGAGGTGGTGCTAGCTTGGCTAAAGTGGTGATCAAGCTAGAATTTTCTCTCTCTTTTTGGAGCTTCCTTGTTGTTGGAATTGTTTCTTCATATCCAAGGCAAGTTCTATAACTTTCCCCTCGATTATTGTTGCATTTACTTTGCAATTTGCATGTAAGTAATCTACCCTAAAAATGTGGTTATAAGTGTAAGGATGATATCTATGATCTAGGGTTTATGTTTTCATTGTGATCTTGAGTAAGTATCTTTCCTTTAATAAACTATAATCTTATGCATGATTATCTCGCTTGATGATGGAGGTTTTCTCCTTACATGCATGTGCTAAACAATGGTTTTCTCTCTCTATATCATGGTTCGACTCTCTCTCATGATTATGGTTGATTGAGGTTTTGGAGATGATGTTGATGGTTTATTCTATCTCTTCATATGGTCACCAAGAATAACTACATGTTTTTATCACCAAAGGTTTTCTCTCTTTAGTGGTCGATGAGTTTTTTCATGTATCTTCGATCACCAAGAATTGAACCTATGTGGTTGATGTAGCCCTATTTTAGGGCTCCATCATGTGCCATTTTTTACTTAAATCACATCTAAACATGTAGATTACAAGCTTTTTACCCCTAATATGCTTATCATTGCAAATATGCTTATGGATGTTCTTTGCACTATTTTTCAGGTACTTGAACCATGCTTAGATGGAAGAGAGAGAAAGAAGGAGTTCTAGGGTTCCCCCACTCATGGAGGGACCCAAAGAAGGACCCAAAGTCTCCCTCAACCTACCTCCAATGGTCAAGAATCGTCCCCAAGCAAAGACATCCAAGAATGATGAAGATTGAAGTGTAATAAAGTGATGCAAGCCTCGCCACAGTCATGGCCACAACACCACAGTCGTTCATTTTTTTTAGCAATGAAGTGCCCTGTCCAACATGGTTTTTCCACAGAATCCCACGACCATGGCCACCTGCCACGACCGTGGCCATTGAAGACACCATGGTCGTGGCCATCAACACGGTCATGGTCAGTAGAAGAGAAAATGGTCGTGGCACCCTGCCACGGTCGTGGGAATTAATTGCCAAAAGTTCAACTTGCAATAGGGTTTTTCCCCAGAATGCCACGACTGTGGCCACCTGCCACGATCGTGGTCAAAGAAGCTCAAGACGACTGTGGTGATTCTCCACGGTCACCTCCCCCTCCTCCAAAACGGTCGTGTTACCCAACACGATCGTGGTGCCCCTAACCCACCACGACTGTGGCATCCCGCCATGGCCGTGGCTACCACCATACTTGAAATTTTTCCAAATTCCTTCACACCACAACTGTTTCACCACTCCACGACCGTTCTCCACCACCCTCACCATGGTCGTGGCACACCACCACGGCCGTGGTGGTCCACCAACCCTATCCTACTTTTCCTAAACTGCCCCTACTTACCCTAGTGCTTCCACCACCACCTATATATACATGGGTGGCGGCCATAACACTAGGTTAGATGCCCCTACAGCTGCTCCAAGCTCCACTCTCCACCCTTGAGCTCTTTGTGCAATCCCCTTGCATTTTGGGCTCATCATCCACCATTTCCACCCTCATTCCACCATGGAAGCCTAGTTCCCTAAGTTTTCATCCATAATCCCCTACCATTTCATGCACCCCTTCACCCTTGGAGGAGGGAGGACGTATACAACAAGTTTGGAGGTGAAGAAGGAGGCTTCTACATCAAGCTTCATGGAGTCCCTACTTCTTCTACCCCTTTCTTTTCTTGTTTTCTTGATCATATCTAGCTAAGCCCCTTATGGTGGGCTGTTTGGGATTTAAACGTAACTTTGATACCATGTTGGGGGATAATTTATTGTAATGAACTTAATTCATATCTATGATGATTACTTCTTGCTTCTATCTCTTTTCCTATCTTATTGGATGTGGTTTGTTCTTCTTGTATGAATTTCTTGTTTTGAGGTTTTGATGACACTTAGTTTCTAGGAAGAATTGGGGTGTATGTGACAATTTTAGGAATGGCTCCTAGGTCCAATTAGTGGATCCCTAGATAGCCCCCTTTGTTCCTACATACACATCCCTCCTCCTACAAATGAGTGTGAGATCTAAGTAGCTAGTGTGAGTGAGATTGATGTAATTGTCTAGGGCCTTCTAAAGGCTAGAGTGGCTAGTGGCATGAGGTTAAATACCCTCATCTCCGCTCCCATCTCTACCCTCAACCCTTAATTACTCACTATCACTTACCCTAGAAACATAGATTTGGTTAATCTCATTATAATTACACCTAACCCTAGTCTTCTACTAGTAATATAGGGTATATTCTAATGGCATTGACCTTATTGTTTGGTTTGGTAATCTAGATATGAATTGAGAGCCATGCATGTTTAATGATCTTCCCCCAACTAATATCAAAGTTACATTCCCCAAACAGCCCACCCACCTTAATCACCTTGTTCATGCTAGTCTAGTTTAGTCACATTTGCTTAATCTAGTTAATTGCTTAGTTTTGCTCTTTAGTGTTAACTTAGGCTCTTGCTCTTTCTAGTGGTTAGTTTAGTTCTTAATTGCTTCTTGCCTTGCTAGAGTAGTGTAGCTCTTCTTGCTCTTTCTTAGTTAGTTTGTTAACTTAGTTTACTAATTTGCTTGATCTTCCATAATTTCGTTTCCATCTCGCATTTCTCACTTGCTCATTAGCTTAATCAAACAATCAAACCTTTTAAAACCCTAAAACCCTAAGCTCCGCAAAAGGAACATAGCCCACTCTGTCTAACTCTAGTGCCCCCTCTATCTATGTGGTTCGACCCCTTATCTTGCCAATCACCTATACTACAACAATACCCCGTACGCTTGCGGGTGACCTATTTTAGTCTTAGTGATCGACTCAGTTAGGGATAACATAAATTTCGAAAGCATAGGATCCCATATCACATGCGCTCTGACCTCGTGGGGTGTAAAAGCACCACTAGCGGGGATGCACCAGTGGTCGTTGAACCTTGGATTCTATGCAGTCATTGAGGGTGGTTAACCCTAGTTCAACGGTCATTGAAGATGGTCATCCTAAATGGTCGATCAAGGGGTTAAACCCTAGTTTTATTTAATTACCAACCTTGTGTTTTCAGCGGTTGATGATGATGCCTGAATCTATTTGGTTGCTGAAAGTAGTTCACCTCTCTGGTCAATGAAGAAGGTGAGTCCCATTATCAGTGGACAATGAGAATTTCTGGATGTGTGAGTGTCTTATGTGTTTGACCTTAGTATGATGATGATAGTTGATGTACTTGCTTCCAAGAATGTTGGAGATGGTTGTGATTAGGGTTTAGCTTTTATTGTTGTTTTAGAAAACCCTAATTGGGTTTGCCATGTTGATCTTGACCCTTATTCAAGTACATGGTGATAATTCTTAGCTTCCACGAGTAATTAGCTTGATGATAGAGTACCTTCTCTCACCTAAACTATTGTAACCCTAATTTTTTATCTTTACCTTATGAGCATCATAATTCTTAAATGCATGATTATGCCAAATTTACATAATACATGTATGGTGATGGAAATGAGCCTTGATGAGGTATGGAGAGATGATGATGTTCTTACTGGGACCTATTTGAATGGTCTTATGACCTTGACATTAGCTTTGTGCTCTTAAGGAGGTGATATCCTCTTTGTGATGTGACAAGAGATTGGTATCCCATGATGATGTGATAATGGTGATGGTATCATGTATGATAGCAAAATAGTTCCATGTGGTGGTGTGACAAGTTTATACCATTATACACTTTATATCTTTTGAAGTTGCAATCTACCCTTATTTTTGTAGAATCCTTCTAGAGTTTGCATGTAACTTGATTGATGCAGTTAAAATATACCCAATTGGAATTAACTAATCAAATGAAACCCTAATCATGTGGTTGCCGTGTGCCATAGATTCATTCCAGTATCAGGACTTGTTGGATGGTAAAACGAGTAGTCCCTTAATGAAAACTCAGAGCACATGCTGTTTAGTATGCAAGGTGCAAGTGATTGTGTATCCTTGACATCTTGATCCCAAGTGTATGGAGGATGGCTACAGTCATGCCTTGGTGTGAGAATGGATGTGGTCATATCTTAGTGATTTGTGTACATGATGTGTTTGAGGACAATGATGATTGCACCTTGGTGGCAAGGCTTCGAACCCTAGTGTCTAGTGTCATGACCATATACCAAGGCAAACTATGTGTTTTGTAGTTTGAGTTTATATTTTATTGCGGTGGACTCGTGCTGACCGAGGGTGGATGCGATATGAGGAATCCAACTCTGCTACAAATCTTCTATGGCACATTTTTTGACTTCCCAGTGGACAGTTTGAGTTTGAGTGTTATACCTCAAATTCCTGAGGGCTTAAAAGAAGTAATATAGTCATGTAGTATATTTGTTAGGGTTAAATATGCTTCACATTGGATGTTTACCCTCGCCTTGTTTCTTATACTATTTAGTAGGTGATAGACTTACATGTTCTTCATATTCCTTCTAGGCATATAAGTTGTCATGCTTAACTAATTAAGTTTTCTTAAAGTGTCTAACTTGTTGGAATAGTTTCATATGTTGTAACTGCTTAATCTGTTTAACCTGTTTATTTAGTTGAACCTTCTCATCCTGATTAATAATGATATATCTATGGTAACCAATGTTCTGAAATGCGGTATGCGTTCATCAGGGTACCACATAGAGTATAAGAGGAATGTGGAAGCATAAGCGGGGCATATGCATTTTTTTATTTTTTTTATAAATTCTATATTTATACATATATTTAATGAAAAATATAATCATAACCATAAATTTCATACTATCTAGTTCTGTATCCTGGTAGTCAAAGTGTATCATTAGATCATTATATCATGAAAAAAGAAACACATATTTTGCAATCATCAAGAAGAAAAATCAATCAACAAAACCCTAAGTTCATATAATGTACTATAATATACAAGTAACACAACACACTAACACATCTAGTTCATAGCAGAACCTTTATTGAATGAACACATAGGAATAACCATAGTAACACAACACATGTAATTCAAAGTAGAAATATAAAAGAACATCAAAAACAAAATCAAAACATCGAAGAAAGTCGAGTCAGTAATAAAGAGAGAAGAAAAAGTAACAGGGAATAGAAATTGCTCCCTAGGCAGCACACACATTTGATACTATGTAAAAGAAAAAATCATATCCAATTAATATCTCCAATAGATTCCCCTTTTATACAAGACAAAATAAGAACTTTTGCAAGTGAAATAGGTTCTAATCTTAGAGAAAAATAGAAGAGAAAAATAAGAGCAAAGAAAAGAGCATAATGAAACATTGATAATTGTAAAATGTAATGTTGTGCACCACTCATTCAAAACCAAATTATTTCTAAGGTACCAAAATAAACAATATCTGATCTAAAACCAACTATATAGAAGAAGTTTTCATTTAATTTGGTTGATTTTATTTGAGGTTTCATTTATATTTGTTATAATTAAGTCACCAAATGAAATGTGGGGCCTAAGCGACTGCATATGTGGACCACAAGCTACATATTTTGTCCATGTCCAAAAATATCACTGCATAGTTGTATGCGGAGCGGTTGAGGGCCGCATATGCATATGCAGCCACATAAGAACCCTCACGAGGGGCATATGAGAACACTGGTGGTAAAATGTTGGTTGAGAGTCATATATCTCATTGGGACGTTAGTCTCACCTTATGGCTTACCACATCTTTTCAGGTGTTCGTCAACGCTGTAAGCAAGATCATGTTGTTGAGGAGGAGCAACTTGGTATCAATAGAGGCAGAAGGTTGGATAGATGCCAGTAGTTGTGGTAGTAGAGTCCAGTGTCATCCCTATACTCTCAGGTCTAGGAAGATATGTGTTTTTTAGATGTTGTATAACAAAACATGTTTTTTTGGCAGCCTGCCTTTTTGTTGTATATGTGACATGTATATGTGAAACAATATCTTTTGTATATAGGTTGTGGTTGATGCCATTGAATAAATGCAAACACCTAATTTGGTCTATGATATGATACAGGTTGATGGAACTTTATGTAATATGTTTCCGCACATGATGGTAATATGGAATCTATTTTAATTTACCTGCTTTTATGGTAATGTGGTTTGGTAAATGTTCATCACACATTTTGTTTTGAGGAATCTTGTTTGTGTGGCATTGGGTTGTCACAATTGAAAACAACAAGAAGTTGACAATGCGCTAACAGCCCACCACTAGCAAGTAGTCTCGAGCATCTACTAGTCGTTGCTATGGTAGCAACGTAGAAACATCACTCTAGAAGCTTGTTTCTCATGTGAAAATGGAAGCCAACCAATCTCCAGTCACTCACACAGGGGTAGTAGTCACCATCTATCTAGATGCCATGCTTAGAAAGTTGTTTCCCACCACTCTTCATGTAATTCACCGCTCCCTCTTTCCCCTTGGTTCTTCCCGAATTGTAGATTTAAAGAATATAAGATAAAGAGTGAGAAAAAGACTTTGTCCTAGTATAAATAACACCTAAAAAGAGAAAGGGTGCCATATTATTCCTCTTCCTCTCCATGTGGTTTCCTAATCCACATGACTGAGTGTCTTTGTTTTAATTAGGGATCTTTTATGTTACATATTACAACACCTATATTTATGTAGTTTTATCTTTTCCTACCATGTTACATGTCGATATTGCTTGGTTTCTTTCTACTGTGCCTTTAAACTAGAAGTTCTTTTCTACTGTGCCAGCATACTAGTACTATTTCTTTGTTTCCTATCATTCCTATATTCTAATAGTGTCTTATTTCTATGTCATACCTTAAATATGGTACACTTACTATCTATAACCTTGGCTAAGAATAAATATGTTTGTTTAGTTATGTCCCGTGTCATTTCTACTAAATCTTAATATTGATAACTTTTCTTTCTAGATGAATAGTTTTCAAAGTTTCCTAGAATTCCATGTAAATTAAAGTTCATAAAAGAATATGCACCTAAAGAATATGATGATCTCTGGGTCACTTGAAACATAGTTAGGTTCTTTCCCAGTTTTTTGGTAGTTAAATACAAGTGGAATAGAAATTCACAACTCATATGAGAAGAAATAAGATAGTTTTAAATGCAAGAGGAAAATTATCTATGATTGTATAATTACATAAACAAAATTTTCTCTGAACACCATGGTGATCATTCGTTGTCCAAATGATTGGGTTCCTTGAAAGTCCTTGCAAACCAGCTGGACATTTTCTCACCTACCACCTATTAGACATTACCAAAGAGAGAGACACTCTCATTACCAGGTGCTTCCTCAACTATCTTCATCCCTGATATGCTACATTGTGACAACTTCTTCTTGTTGGCACCACTCTTGCATTCTAGGACCAGGCCTATGCACAAATTCCACAGTCTAACATGGAATTTACTCCAGTACCTTCCAATGAGGTATTTGAACCTCAAATCCCATTGGTTGTTGTTGCCAAGGGATAAGGAAGGGGTCATGGTACACACATTGAGGCCTACTGATGAATATCTATTCATCATGTTTCTTTGTTGCATTTTAAATTATGTTTACATATTTTTCTTTCCTTTCACTTGAGATTTTACTTGTTTAGATTTTTAGTAGTTTATGTAATTTATTTGGTATTTACTTGGTTTTAATGTTTATTTTGTAGGTTGATGCTAGGAGAAGATGACAAGTCAGAAACTCCCAACTATTAAATTACCAAATAAAAATATAGAATTGATTCAAGGTGAAAAAGGGGAAGTCATAAATACTCTATATTCATTCTCATTAAATAAGTTAAAATATTAGATCCTCATCCTCAAATCCATAAATTAATTAGAAGATTATTTAAGCATACCCAGTTAGTAACTTGATTTTAGATTTCACATTCAAGAAGAAAACTGGGTAATTCAAAAGCCCTTTGATGAATAATTTAATTTTCTATAGGATGAGTGTATTCAGTGGCCACTTTCAGCTATACCATGAGTCCTTAAGTTGCTTATTTTGCCAGATTTACAAATGTACAACAAATGGCTCACATGGATTGGATTATGTTATATCAACTTGAAAGCTTGGGGCATGATATTAAGGAACCAAAGGGACATACAGAGAGGAGATCTCGTTTTCATACATCCCCATCCCAACCCCTAGTCGTCACAGGGAGAGCAGAGAAAGTTGACGACTTGACATAGAAGCTCTCTCCATCAAAAGACGTCATTGGGGATTGCAGCTATTGTTGGATGTTGTTTTGCAAACCATGGAGCTTCTCTTATACATTACTACCTTTGCTATGATCTTATTCTTTGCTCTTTTATCTTGTATCTAAAACATGTATAGAGTGGTTCATCTCACTAGAACATGGGGATTAGTCCTTCTTCTTGTACATTCAATCTTACATTGTGAACCACTACTTGTTGGAATTACTAAAACTTTTATTATTTTAATGCATGTTTTATGTATTATCTATCCATATTGTGTGTCTATTGCAACCTTAGGTGTAGATACAATAATATCTAAGATTAGAATACCAGTTAATTATAGTTGAATCCCAGTTATGATTGTGGAAGGGAGTTCTTCGAGACAAAGAATTTGAGGTTTGTAGGTAATGAGACCTTAGGCCTATGGAGAAATCTAACCTTGTGAGATTCTATATTACCATAGGATACAAAATTTCCTTGGCTCCAATCTAATAATCTTTTGAGTGAGTGATGTCATATGAGAGAGTTAATACATAGATAGTAGTAGAGAAATCTGTCACCCCAATGAGTTTACCATTGTTAAAAATGGTTTTGTCACAATTTTATTTTATTTCTTATTTTGTTAATTTAGTTAATAAACCAAAAAATCACACATCTATCATTGTTAAGTAAAATTTTAATTAGATTAAATATTACTTTATCTTATAAATTTTTCCTTTGTATTTTATCCTTAACTATACTATGGTAAGAACCCTTTGCTTGTGGATGGTGTTTTTGTACTACTATTTTGATAAAAACTAAGATCTCACATTTTAGTTAATCTGAGAGGAATAAAAATACCACATAAAATTTGGTGTTTTTGTCGAGGACAATGTGACATTTTAGATTTTTAGTCTATTAAGATAAATTTATTTTTTTCTTTCTTTTTTTGTTTCTATAAATTTTTATTACATTGAGTTCCCTCATTTGTTTTAATTTTTACATTTTGTTTTCATAACATTTCATTTGATTCTATTATTTCTTTTGCATTCATTATTTTGTAGTTGATTTTAGCTTTTACATTTTAATATTACTTTACATACTTGAAAAAACCAATTGTATGTCTACATTCAATGAACTTTTTTTCTCTTTGAGCCTAATCCTAAAAAGCTAATTTTCAGGCATCACATTGATGGAGTAGTCAGAACCACAAGGCGTTCAATGTCAAATTTTTGGCTACTACAACCATAATGTGTGGAACTTCATTGGTCACCTCCACAGTTAAATTTGATGTTACATGGAATCATCACTGAGAAAAATGACATGCCTTCTTATCATTGTGGACATGATGTTGACTTAAATCCATAATATTCGAATGGCTACCTTGAGGAACCATGCCATCCAGATGAATATGCAGCCGAGGTAAACTACAATTAGAAATATTTTGGGGGTCACACTGAGGAGACCTACTAAGCATGTCACTGATCACTCAAAATGAGTGAGAGGGTGGGCCCCCTTTATAAGATGCAAGGTTATGAGGAAGTAATTCTAGATGAAAAAGAAGTATAAAATAAAAGAATGTAGACACTATTGGTTCAAATAATGCCTATCTCCCTAAACAAGGCATGTAGTTTCAGTGTTCACTAGGAAGTTCTAGAGAACCAGGAGAAACCAACAACAATGATCACGGTAGAGGATGATAATGGTATCATCCAAAAGACAATGATCCATTATATGATTATAGTGGCACATGTTGCGGAATTGGATTTAGAGGTCAACATGTACACTCATATTTCATAATTCTTTACATGAAGTCTTTGAAACATAAATATTAAAAGCATTAACCAGAAAGTGATCGTGAGACAATAGAAGAAACTGAGACTCTATCATCCTTCCCTATTGTAGTGTTGATCTAGTTATTTATAATGATCAACCAACCTTGTTTAAGTCTATTTTGGAAGATGACAACCAACATCTACTGTATATATAGTTGTTTCAAATGATGATGTACATCCAAACCATACATGCCACCATCTCTTCACTTTTTCATCTCTTCTCATGTCCATGTCCTGTTGCCAAACCATGAGGTTATACATGCCACCGACTCTTAATTTTTTCATCACTTCTGATGTCCATGTTCTATCAAACCATTGGATTATTTGGATCTATTTCATGAGGAGGATGTAGAGCTCCATGATGTGTTTTGAAGGACTCCACTACTCTTTATATTGATGCTAGTTTTATGGTAGACTAAAAGGATGCACAACTATAGAAAAATATTTACCATGCTAATTTTATATATGAGGAGGTTCCTCCTATGCCAACTCCATATTTTATATCTACATATTTGCATGATGAAAAGAAGTCAAAGCCAAATCCTTCACCAATTTTAGCACAATTGGAAGTACCAGTTACGTATTTGTTACATACTACCTTTGCCACAGGAAAAGGTAGTCCATCTTTAGTTTTCACATATGTGTAGATATTGAGGCCACTAGAGAGGCACCACTCCTAATTTGTGCCACTTCTTGTAGATACACACACTAATACTACACTATATCTATTGATTGGAGGAGTATTAGTGGATCATAGTGGATGATTGTGGGGGGAAATACAACACCAGTTTAGGCATCCTGACAATACCTTTGATCTACCACACCAACCTAATCATGTATTACACCATGGAGCTCCAATGTTCAAGGTGCCAACCCTTGTTTATATTCCTTTTAGTTGGACCTTCTTAAATTTTCTAGGACCATCTAGAAAAGCATGGAGGATTGTTCCCCTCCACCTTAGGTTTAGTCTTTTCTCATGGACAAACAAAGTTCTAAGCTCAATTCTTAGTTCTTGCCATGTTAGTTGAAGCCATTATCTAGTCGGCTTAGTTTGCATTCATGTTTGTGTATAGAATTTGTCATAAAATTCCCTTGTTTGAAGTAACTTCTTCATGTTAACTATATTTGTAAATGTACCAATGGTTATAAATCATCCTTTGTATCCAATAAATATAAGCATCATGCTCCCTGAAAAGATGGCAGGTGTTAGAGGAACCAATAGGGATCAGATACGACATTCCTTCAATTGACTAGTGAATCATACCTATGGAATTTCCATTCATCCCCTTATCATATCATTATTTGGGTATAGAAAATTTTATGAATAACCCTATATATTTAATCATATAAATAAGTGTTGTATATGATCCAAACCCTCTTGTACACTTCTTCTTCCATATTTGTAGCTTTCAACCACCAAAAAGAAAAAAATACATAAAGTATGCCAAATCTAGGCTTGGGGTGGAACACCCTTCTTCTCTCTCCATCTCTTCTTCCATACCCCTCTGTATGTAATAGGGGCATATCATAAAAATATAAAGAAATGATGTCAATGTTTACAAAAAAAGTGTGATGTGTGTATTTGCAAAAATAAAATACATGGTCAAGTAAAATAGAGGAGAAATGTGCATTCTTCCTTCCATGCCTCCATTCATTCAATTTTCCACCTAGTGGCCCATTTCATGCTCCACTGATATCCATTTACCATACCCTAGTGTCATATTATGTGCATACTTGTGATGTTATTGGATTTCTCAATTTTTCATGAATCCTTAGACATGTGTGGTATTGAGAATGGTGGTGAGGAAGTGGTGTTGTGAAACTAAGTTAGAAACTAGGATATGACAAGTCATGTTTTGCAATCTGAGTACGTTGAATTGCTTGACCATATTAGTGGTAGGGATTCAAACATGATGTGAGTATGAGGCATGTATATTGGTTGAAAGTATTTATTTGGAGAATGAATTGGATTTTGTATGACCCAAGTATGAGAAATGTTTAAGCTCAAGGTTGTGATGAATTTCTATTCATCATGTTTCTTTGTTGCATTTTAGATTTAATTTCTATTCATCATGTTTCTTTGTAATTACATTTTATGTTTAATTTGTAGATTGATACAAGGAGAAGATGTGAATACATAAACTCTAACCATTATATTTCCAATAAATAAGTCATATTATTGATGCAAGGAAAAGAGGATAATTCATAAAGACTATACCTGCATTCTCCTTAAATAAGCTAAAATAATAAATCTTCACTCTCCGAGTCCAATAATTGGAGAGAGGATCATTGAAGTGTATGCTTTAGATTTCACAACTGATATGAAAAATTGGGCAATTCAAAAACCATTGGATGCATATTTATATTATCTACAAAATGAGTGTATTCACTTACCACTTTCATCCATAAGACGTGTCCTTAAGTCACTAAGTTTGCAAGATTTGCAAATCTACAACAAACTGCTTATAGTCTTGGATTATGTTAGACCAACATGAAAGTTTGGGGCATGATGTTATAGAACCAAAGTGACATCCAAAGATGATATCTCATTTTTATACATCTCCCATCCCAACCCGTAGTCATCATGGGGAGAGTCGGAGGCAAAGTTTACTTCTTGATGTAGAGACACGCTTAGTCAAAGGACATGACCAGAGATTGCAACAATTGTTGGAGGGTGGTTTTGCAAGCCATATAGCTTCTCTTCTACATCACTATCTTCACCATGAGCTTCTTATTGTCTATTTTATCTTGGATCTTAAATATGTGTATAGAGTATTTCATCTTACTAGGACACATGGATTAGACTTGCTTCCTATATGTGTAATGTTGCATTTTGAACCACCACTTATTGGAACTATTATATTTTGATTAACAATTGAATTCATGTTTTATGAACTAGATATCCATCTTGCATGTCTATTGCAATCTTCAGTGTAGAGACATTGAAATGTAGGATTAGAATACTAGTTAATAATAGCCAAATCCTACATAGGGCCGTGGAAGGGCATTCTCTGGGGTGATGATTTTGAGATTCATAATGTAACAAGATTGCAAGCTTAGGTGTAGAGACATTGAAATGTAGGATTAGAATACTAGTTACTAGTAGTTGAATGCTAGATATGACTGTAGAAGGGTATTCTCTGAAGCGATGGATTTTAGATCCATATATAATGAGACCTCAAGCCTACAAGAAAATCCATCCTTGTTGGATTCTATAATTCGAAAAGATAAAAAATTTTCTTAGACCCAATGTAATAACATGATGAGTGAGTGATGTAATGTGGGAGAAAATATATGTTAGTAGTCGAGGAGAAATCCTTCACCCCAATGATTTTACTATTGCTAAAAAATCATTTTTTCATAGTTTTGTTTCATTTTTTATTTTATTAACTTAGTTAATCAACCAAAAAATCAATCATATATCTTTGTTAGGTAATTTTTCTTAATTAGATTAAATATAAAATTTGTTATTAAAAAGTTGTACTTTGGGTTTGATCCTTAACTATAATATGATAAGACCCATCCAGTTGTTGGTGGTGGTTTTTGTGCTATTATTTTGGTACAAAATATGATTTAATATTTTAGTAAATTTGAGAGGTAGAAAATGCCACATCACCTAAGGACAAAATATTGTGGTAAACTAGGACACATTTAGGATGTGTTTCACCCAAACAGTGCTACCCTTCTAACTATGATAGAGAGTGTGACATGGGTTATGCACATTTTGCTCAAGCTTCCAACTGACCATTGGCTAGGGCCCTCCTACAAAACATGTGGGTTCTAATCTGACTGGACATCCCACTCATGTCTTGGTGACAAAGGAGGAGTATGCACACCTTTCTTAGACTACACACCAGTATGGTGACTCTTATCTTTACAATAGTATGTAAACATACTCCCTTTACTGGCATGTTGGTGACCAATCAAATGTGACACCTTCGGTCCATCTGAATACTCATTAAGGTAACCCAATGTCCTCTTTGCTTGTCACCAATTCTAGCTGGATAGTGGATTCTAATGCTACTCAAAAAATGACTAGTATGGCATACCTTCTTATCTCTTCAAACTCTTTTATTCCAAATTCCATTTTCATCTTGGTAGATGGATCAGTAAAATAGGTCATCAAGTGTGGCACTGCCCCTCTCTCATCAAAATTTAAATTATTTGTTGTTTAATTTGTTCCCAATTTTCCATAACATTAATGTGACAACCGTCATCAAACAATAACAATCATCACGCAAAATTCCACAGAAACAACCATTAATTATGAATTACCAAAAATCACTAAAAATTAAAACAATTTTTCAACAAATATCCACTGCCAGAAACTTTTCACAAAAAGGCCCAAGACCATATTTACATATGCATCATTGTCAGCTCATACATACATCATCCCTTTGTCTAGCAAGGGTATGAGATAGTAGTTGCTTTACAAAAAGTGTACACAAAAGCAACATCATACATCAAGGCACTTCTAGCCAAAATCTTAGATCGATCGTAAAACCAAATAAGAAAACTATCTCCCAAGGACCTAAGAGTACAGGGACGACAGATAGGACTCTATTCTACTGGACACATAACAACACACTCAACTTGACCTGTTACTACAGTTCCTGTTGTTGCTGCTCGTTCTCTGCTACACGATCACTACCTTTTGGTGCACATCCACCTGAAAATTTGTGGAACCCATGGGGTGAGACAACAAGTCCCAGCAAGAGATATAAATCTCTACCAACAATATTATTATCACATGTATATTGTTATTTAAATAGAAGGTGAACTTAATAGATAATTATTTCAATTAAACTATCTAGGTAACCATGTTTGAATAGTAGATCAAATAATTACTTTAGAAGGAATACGAAGAACATGTATAACTGTTATGACTAATTAGTATAAAAGCAAAGCAAGGCTTCAACCAATGTTTTTGTATTTGATCCTTAAGCAAATACACTACATGGATGATTACATTTTCAATCAATCTTATGCCCTGTGGAGATGGGAATATACCTTCAATCTCCAACTGACCACGTCTACGCCTCATCAATGCCATAAAGGTCTATGGAAGAGACAGAATCCATGGCCTCACCTTCCTCGGTCAATACGAGAGTGGAAATGACATATGAGTCAATCTGCATTTAGCTAGCTTGGCGTATAGAGGCTCTTTGCTATAGAGATATAGTGTGTAGCATGTTCTCTATTCAGAATATGACCTTCTTCCATCATTCATGCTTTATATATATTGATTCATGGCATGCATCCATACTCTTCCTTAGTGCTGGAGATACGGTCTTGACTGCACTCTTTCCTAAAATTAGGATACAAATTGTACCCTACATATTCAACAATATGCGCTCTGAGTTAGACTCATTTCACCATTCATCAAATTATGACACTGAATGGATCTATGGCCAGGGAAATTACTTTCTTAGTTCCACTTGATTAATTAGACCAATTAAAATGCTTTTTAGTATCAATCAAGTTGCAACGTACAATTCATAAACAAATTCTACAAAAGAAAAGGGCATAACTTATTACTAGAACATATAGGAACATACAGAGTGTAATATCTTCACCTTATTATGTGATACTTATCATTCATCACATGTCCATCACCAGGACCACATACCTTGGGGTAACAACTCTGCATCTCATCATAAGAGAACTATCTTTTCATAGAAGACAGTAGACCATCCTCAGGCCATAAGACCATTTATTTATTTCCTTGAGTTAGCATAACACATGTGCCTCACAAGGCTATCATTGTGACATATTGTCATGGAATATAACTTCCTTGTATTAGTTCCAGAGGATATCACCTCCATTAGGTATTACATCTTTATTAGGTCCTAAGACCCATTACATCACACATGGTGATTCATTTTCATTTCATCATGCCTTATGAAACATATGAGTATTGCTCATGTTACATCGTATGTACTAACTTGCCATAACATCCTGTAATCATTATGTTTAGAAAGAGGGTATATTAAAATACCTTTAAACACCTTTAGTTAAGACAAACATGATATCATGAGATTTCTAATAAGAATTAGGCCTCATACTATTTACACTTGAGTTGGTTATCAAACCTTTAGTTCATTATTGAACAACGTTACCTTTACCAGGAAACCAGTATCATTAGGTCATCATACATATTATGTTATTGTGAAAACATTCCATATGGCTCCCAAAGCCTAACATAATATGTTTCATGTTACTACATCATAGCTCATCTCTAGATATATTCATTATTTCCATGATTAGGGTTTCATGACAACACAATGACACAAGGAGAATCATTGAACTTTCATCCTTCCCTTAATTAGGGTTTGGATTTCCTCTTATTGTCAATTAGGGTCTCCAAGTTTAGGATTATCAATCACATATAAATTCTCATCATAACAGTTATAATATGACCATAAATATACTTAATACTTTCAGTAACCATCATCAATTGATTATTAACATGAAGAATTACTTTTCCCATATGAGATGTACAAGTTTCTCTCTCATCTTTATTTGAGTATTGATCTCCACATACTCATCACATTAGTTGAGTTCACTTTAGGGTTTGTCATTCCCATACTTGACGAATTGCATTCATCTCATTACTTCATAAAGTATCAATTAATTATATCCAAGTGTACAAATTTACACTCATCAAAGTGTATCGATTAATGTCCATCAAGGTCTATCGGCCTAGGTGTATCAGCCTACAAGTTATACCTTGTGTCAGCCTACACACATATGATTGTGTTATCCTAAGCATCTCCATTTGTATCGGCCAAGACACATCAAACCTTGTATTGGTTTAGACACATATAATTGTGTCGGCCTAGGTTCATTAAAGTATCAATTGTAAAGTGTTTGAGAAGTTATATCAGTTATGGTGTATTCTAGGGTATCGATCTCCCTATCACCTAATGTATCAGCCATAATACTTCATTGTGTATCGGCCACTCAACCAACTAGGGTATCAGTCACACTATCAATTAGTGTATCGACCTCTCAACCAGCTAGGGTATCAGCCACACTATCAATTAGTATATCGGCCTCTCAACCAACTTGGGTATCATCCACATTATCAATTAGTGTATTGGCCTCTCAACCAACTAGGGTATCAGATTAGGGTTAGCCATATCAGCCACCACACTCGATTCAAGAAAACATGATTACATGCTCTTTCTTCACTAGACCTCTCTTGGTCATGATGAGTTAATGCTATTTAGTCATATCAGTTTATAGGGTCTAGCATATCTGTTCATCAACATATCATTTTAGGATATCACAATTCATCATGAGCATTAATATTGAAGTGTACGAGTGTATTAACTTTAGCTACCTTCAAGATATCAACCAACCCTATTCTTAACCTTAAGTGACAGGTTACAAAATTGCAAGGAAAACAATCCTACTCATGTATAAATGGATAGGAGGGACTAGGGACTCATGTATATCAATTTACTCATGTCTATTGGTTTACTCATGTGTATCTATTTACTCATGTGTATCGGGCTAAGATTTCCCACAAATCGATATCAATTTGTGCATAATGGTTTTATCATCTTCAAGCTCTAGTCTTTCATTTGTACCCACTCTAGTTCATGGACAACAACCCCAAATATCCATTACATCTCATAGAACCATCGTCCAAGCAAGAAAAGTTGAAGTAAAGGAGGAATTACCAAGTACTACATGATAAAAGGTGCATAATAATAAGGTTGAGTTCAAGTTATATAACCAGCCTCAAGATCACCACTAAAGATCCAAGCTTCTAAGATCCACATTCACAAGATTGAAGATAACTTATAAAAGTCCAACACTTTGACCACAACACCTCTACATGAAAGGAAGACACCATAGTAAAGAACTAGGTGAAGAAGGAAATAAAGAAAACATGGCCTGAGAAGCATAATCTTTCTGAGGTAGGAGATGACCATGGTTTTATCTTCGATAAGTAGCTCAGCCTTCCTCTTCCTCCATGAGCTCCTAGGATTTTCCTCCAAGAAAGAGAAGGTAAAGGGATCGAAAGGTTTACTAGGAGGTGAAAAGAGATGTACATATAGTTGGGGCTCATGAAAGAGAATGCATGCAAGGTGTCATCACTATATGTACATGGGTGACACATGTTTCCGTTCATGGTGATATTTTGCAACATGTGTAGCTCGACATGCAAGGCTCTTTTGGATAACCCAAGGTTGAGATATCGGCCATTGGATATCTTCCTTGGCAAGATATCACAACTCGACATCACTAAGTGTACAAACCGATACAACTTTTCTAAGGAAGTCCTAAATTGACAGGATTCACCTTCTTGAGTTGTTTAGCCTGATATGGATGCTTCCAAAGAGTTTCCAAACTTATCGGGGCTCCCTCCATGGCTTCTAAACCAATAGGCACCCCCATATGACCTTCACAACTTGATACAACTTCATCTAGGGTTCGAGGTATTCATCATTCCATGGTTCTAACATCACCAAGAGTGTCATCATTCAACCAAGACTCAAACAAGGTTCCCTCTTATTTCTCTCTCCTCTAGATGATATCAAGAGAGAGTATGAACACTCTAGAGGTGGTAAGTTATACATCAATCCCATATATTGGGGTACATTGCAAGTTACACCAAAACTGGTACACAAGGCACAAGCATCAACCATTCAAGCTCAACTTTGGAACTTAGGCTTTCCACAAGGTGCCCCTTAGTATCATGGTTCCTCTTATGATGCTAAAGCACTTAAGGGAACACCCATCATATGATAAATTGCAAGATAACCCTTAATCATGGGAAAATTGCACTTTGGTCAAAAATAAGAAAACATCGCTCAAACAACATTTAAACATGACCATACTTGAGAATTGGGTTCTCCATAAGTCCTAATTACTTTTCAAAATATTTATACAAGGTTCTAATCATCTTACTTAGGCAAAACATCTAGGGTTATCCCAAAACCAAGGTCAGGGGTGTTACAAGTCATAAACCCCTAACACGGATTTCACCCCCAAAATCCCAAGCGAAAGGAGATAGATGTTACTTTCTTGAGATTACATGACCTACCATGCTTCCGTTGTGCTACTCTGATATAATGATTAGTGCACTTAAGGTTTTTACCAACTGGCTTGTTATTATGTATACTTCTAGTTGTACTTTTCTTTTCAACTGATCTAGATAGAGATTAGAAATTCTACTCGTCAGTATATATCCCTTCAGAATCCTCCTTACTTGCAAACTTAATAGGTTCACTCCAAGGTTTTGCACTCAACCTAATGTGCTTTACCCAAGTAGATCTTGAAACTATTTCTTCAATTGATGCATCCTTGTCGTCATCATCTTATGCCATGCATTAGCCCCTAACAAGTGATACTCATACTATAGTTAATCTTAGAGTACCTATAGCCAGATTGATCTTAAATTCAATCCTTCTTGGGTAGTCAAACACTTAATCGTATTATCAAGAGACTTATTCTTGGGTTCACACACAACTGGCATTTCTTAGATACTAGTATTCCTCGCCTTGGTATCTATCACACATGCAAAAGATACATTACATCTTAATCAGACCTAAACATATCAGAAGATACCTTTCCAACATCTTTCATGGTTCATAAAACATCACTATTCTCAAATATCATCATCTTGGAACTAAAGTCCAACTCCTAGTTGATACTTTCTAAGTATCCATCTCAGAGTTACTTCAAAACCATGTATATCAAGTGATATGAGACTTCACTTGAACATTATATCCTTAGAAAGGAAGGATAAAGAAAACATGCTTTCCCTTATTACCACAACACTATCTAGAGATTGTTTTGAGGGAAAGAAGATTACAAATCTTTCTTTGGTTATATTACAAGTTATCACTACTCATGTGTCATTCAATTCAATCTCATCTTGGTTTCCTTGACATTGGTGTAAGAACTCTAAAGATGATTACATGTCATTACTCCTTCTTTATTTCTTATTTCTTATGTTCATGAGTATTTCTTTAGTATTCCACGTTGTTCATCTTTTCATTATGGGAAGGTCATTATTATTTACATATTCTTTATTGAGAAGGGAACGTATTCCTTGTTTTCTTTCTCATACCATGAGTATTTCATTTTATACTTCCTTGTTTTCATAAGTTGGTCTAAGATTACTCAGGTTTCACTTTTGTCACCATTTAGATTGTGATAAGAATCTTTATGCCACATTTTGGATTTCATAATGCTCTGTATATTACATCAAAATGACTACTTGATTAGAGTAATCAGAAAGATAGTAATCTAAGAGTTTCATACTTGCCTTGTCTTCAGTAATTAAATACCTGGCCAGGGTATCAAGCATTGAGATTTGGTAGCATGAACTTTATTTTTTTTTTATCATATCTCTTATCTTAAACATCTCTTCTGAGTCTTAAAACTTTGTATCTCAAATTATTTCCAAGTATCTTTCCCATACCTCATTCTCTTTATATAAACAAAAGAGATTATAAAAGAATTTAAAGAATATTGAACATAATATAAATTCTAATCTTCTTCATATCTCAAAAAAGATTCAAATAACAAATATACTTTTCATTATTAATGGGTATGGTAAAAAGAAAATCATTCAAAATGAAAAAGTTCTATCTGACCTGCCTCCCCTTGCGGGCCATATACCATCTCAGGTTGACTCGCAACATGAAGTCTAGTTGTTTCTTGTTGTTGTTTCTGCCTTTTGGAACTATTGAACCGTGACTTCTATATGTCCTACTGAGTTGGCCTCGACTGTTGAGCCATCTCAATCTCTCTTCTTAGACAAAAGGGTCTAGTGTGCCCCATCTATCCACATGTATAACATGTCTTGTTCTCATACCATCGTCTGGTTGGTCTTGTTATTGATGTAGAGGCTAAGTCAAAAGCCTTTATAGGTGAAAAGCTAGGACCTTTTCCCTTACTTGATGACCAATTCCCTAGTGCATTAGAGGTTTTTCAAACTGGTGGCATAGAAAACTAGGACTTTTTATAACTACTAGTGAACTGTCCCTGAGATTGTGCAGACTACTCCCTGATACTCAGTTTATTATTCCTTCTTGGGCATTGCCATCTCAGATGTCCTACCTGTCTGCACTTGTGGTAGGTTCTATTTTCTTACCAGATCTTAGCTTTTCCCACATTTTTCATTGTTTTATCATGATGTGGTTGTTTAAAGGGCCTAATAGAACTTGTAAATTCTATATTAGGAACTGGTGCCCTAGGTGGCATTGCTAGTGTTCTATCCACTATGTGCAGAACTGTCATCAGAACTTGCTAAACAAGAGCATTAAAAGTAGGGTTTTCTATCATAGATCGATCCAGTTGGGGATTCTCAGACACTTACTCTCCTCTATCCTGACCCCTTCCACCTCCTTCTGGTGCAGTGGTACTTCTTTCATCAACATGTTCATCATGTTCTCCAGACATCCTTAGGCTTTATATTTTCTTCTGCATGAGTAGAAGTGACTATTAGATATACTGGAGGACACTTAGAACAGACTCAACAACCTTAATCCTATGTCCCTATAGACTCAACAAACCTATAACTCTGATACCAAACTTGTGACAACCGTTATCAAATGATAACAATCATTTGGAAAAATTTCACAGAAACAACCATTAATTACGAATTACCAAAAATCACTAAAAATTAAAACTAGTTTTCCACAAAGATCCACTGCCAGAAACTTTTCAAAAAAGGCCCAAGACCATATTTACATATGTGTCATTGTCAGCTCATACATACATCATCCCTTTGTCTATAAAGGGTATGAGATAGCAGTTGCTTTACCAAAAACATACACAAAAGCAACATCATACATCAAGGCATTTCTAGCAAAAATCTTTGATCCATCGTAAAACCAGATAAGAAAACTATCTCCAAAGGACCTGAGAGTATATGGATGACACGTAAGACTCTATTCTACTAGACACATAACAACACACTCAACATGAGCTATTACTACTGTTCCTACTATTGTTTCTCATTCTATGCTACATGATCATTACCTTCTAGTGCACGTCCACCTAAAAATTTGTGGAACCCACGGGTTGAGACAACAAGTTCTAGCAAGAGATATAACTCTCCACCAACAATATTATTATAACAGGTATATTTTTATTTAAATAGAAGGTGAACTTAACAGATAATTATTTTAACTGAATAGTCCAGGTAACCATGCTTGAATAGTAGACCAAATAATTACTTCAGAAGGAATATGAAGAAAAGGTATAACTATTATAACTAATCAGTATATAAGCAAAGCAAGGCTTCAATAAATGTTTTTGTAATTGATCCTTAAGCAAATACACTACACGGATGGTTACATTTTCAATCAATCTTATCCCTACAGATTTAGGAATATACCTTGCATCTCTAACTGACCACTGGTATGCCTCATCAGTGCCATAAAGGTCTATGGAATCCATGACCTCACCTTCCTCAGTCAGTACAATAGTGGTAGTGATATATGAGTCAATCTGCATTTAGCTAGCCTGGCATATACATGCTCTTCTCTATAGAGATGCAACATGTAGCATGTTCTCTGTTTAGGATATGACCTTCTTCCATCATTCCTACTTTGCATATATTGAGTCATGGCCTACAACCATACTCTTCCTTGGTACTGGATCTACGATCTTGACTGCACTCTTTCCTAAAATTAGGATACAAATTGTACCCTACATATTCAACAATATGTGCTCCGAGTTAGACTCATTTCACCATTCAACAAGTTCTGACACCGAATGGATCTATGGCTTGGGAAATTACTTTCTTAGTTCCACTTGATTAATTAGACCAATTAAAATGCCTTTCAGCATCAATCAAGTTACAATGTACAATCCATAAAAAAATTCTACAACAAAGAAGGGAATAACTTATTACCAGAACATATAGGAACATACATAGTGTAATATCTTCACCTTATTATTTGACATTTATCATTCATCACATGTCCATCACTATGACCACATACCTTAGGGTGACAACCCCTCATCTCATCATAAGAGAACTATCTTTTCACATAAGATAGTAGACCATCATCTGGTCACATGACCATTTATTCCATTCCTTGTGTTATCATAACACATGTGCCTCACAAGGCTACCATTATCACATATTGTCATGGAATATCACTTCCTTATATCAGTTCTGGAGGATATCACCTCCATTAGGTATTACATCTTTATTAGGTCCTAAGACCCATTACATCACACATGGTGATTCATTATCATCTCATCATGCCTTATCAAACATATGAGTATTACTCATGTTACATCATTTGTACTAACTTGCCATAATAGTATGTAATCATTATGTTAAGAAAGATGGTATATTAAAATACCTTTAAAAACCTTTAGTTATGACAAACAAGATATCAAGAGATTTCTAATCAGAATTAGGCCTCATACTATTTACATTTGATTTGGTTATCAAACCTTTAGTTCATTATTGATCAGTGTTACCTTTACCAGGAAAAAAGTATCATTAGGTCACCATAGATATTATGTTATTGTGAAAACATTCCATATGGCTCACAAAGCCTAACATAATATGTTTCATGTTACTACATCATAACTCATATCTAGCTATACACATTATTTCCATGATTAGGGTTTCATGACAACACAATGTCACATGGAGAATCATTCAACTTTCATCCTTCCCTTAATTAGGGTTTGGATTTCCTCTTATTGTCAACTAGGGTCTCCAAGTTTATCATTATCAATCACATCTTAATTATCAATGTAAGAGTTATAATATTGCCATAAATGTACTTAATACTTTCATTAACCATCATCGATTGATTATCAACATGAAGTATTACTTTTCCCATATGAGATGTACAAGTTTCTCTCTCATCTTTATTAGAGTATTGATCTCCACATACTCATCACATTAGTTGAGATCACTTTAGGGCTTATCATTCCCATACTTGATGAATTTCATTCATCTCATTACTTCATAAAGTATCAATTAATTATATCCAAGTGTACAAATTTACACTCATCAAAGTGTATAAGTTCATGTCCATCAAGGTGTATTGGCCTAGGTGTATCAGCCTAGGTGTATCGACCTACATGTTACACCTTGTGTCGGACTACACACATATGATTGTGTCGACCTAAGAATCTTCACTTGTATCGGCCAAGACACATCAAACCTTGTATTGGTTTAGAAACATATAATTGTGTTGGCTTAGGTACATCAAAGTATTGATTGTAAAGTGTTTGAGAAGGTATATCTGTTATGGTGCATTCTAGGGTATCAGTATCCCTATTACCTAATGTATCGACCACACTACTTCATTGTGTATCGACCACTCAACCAACTAGGGTATCAGTCACATGATCAATTAGTGTATCATCCTCTCAACCAACTAGGATATCAAACACACTATCAATTAGTATATCAGCCTCTCAACCAACTATGGTATCGGGCACAGTATCAATTAGTGTATCGGCCTCTCAACCAACTAGGGTATCAGATTAGGGTTAGCCATATTGGCCACCACACTCGATTCAAGGAAACATGATTACATGCTCTTTCTTCACTAGACCTCTCTTGTTCATTATGAGTTCATGATATTGAGGCATATCAATTTATAGGGTCTAGCATATCGTTTCATCAACATACCATTTTAGGGTATCACAATTCATCATGATCATTAATATTGAAGTGCAAGAGTGTATTAACTTTAGCTACCTTCAAGATATCAACCTACCCTATTCATAACCTTAAGTGATAGGTTAGACAATTGCAAGGACAGAAGTCCCACTCATGTACACACTGATAGGAGGGATTAAGGACTCATGTATATCGATTTACTCATGTGTATCGGTTTACTCATGTGTATTGTGCTAGGGTTTCCCACAAATAAATTTCACTTTGTGCATAATGGTTTTATCATCTTAAACCCCAAGTATTTCATCTGTAACCACTCTAGTTGATGTACAAAAACCCCGCATATCCATTAGATCTCAGATAACCATCTTCCAAGTGAGAAAAGTCAAAGTAAAGAATGAATTACCAAGTACTACATGATAAAAGGTGCATAATAATAAGGTTGAGTTCAAGTTATATAACCCACATCAAGATCACCACTAAAGCTACAAGCTTCCAATATCCACGTTCCCAAGGTTGAATATGACTTATAAAAGTCCAAGACTTTGACCACAAAACCTCTATATGAAAGGAAGACACCATAGTAAAGAACTAGGTGAAGAAGGAAAGAAAGAAAACACGGTCCGAGAAGCATAATCTATCTAAGGTAGGAGATGACCATGGCTTTACCTTGGACATGTAGCTCGGCCTTCCTCTACCTCCTTGAGCTCCTAGAATCGTATTCCAAGCCATAGAAGGTAAAAGGATCAAAAGGTTCACTAGGAGGTGAAAAGACAAGTATATATAGTTGGGGTTCATGAAAGAGAGTGCATGCAAGGTGTCATCACCATATGTACATGGGTGACACATGTTTTTGTGCATGGTGATATTTTGCAACATGTGTATCTCAACATGCAAGGCTCTTGTGGATAACCTAAGGTTGAGATATTGTCCATTGGATAGCTTCCTTGGCAAGATATCACAACTCGACATCACTAAGTGTACAAACTGATACAACTTTTCCAAGGAAGTCCTAAATCGACATGATTCACCTTCTTGAGGTTTTTATCCTGATATGGATGCTTCCAAAGAGTTTCCAAACTTATAGGGACTCCCTCCATGGCTTATAAACTGATAGGCACCCCCATATGACCTTCACAACTCGATACAACTTCATCTAGGGTTCAAGGTACTCATCATTCCATGGTTCTAACATCACCAAGAGTGTCATCACTCAACCAAGACTCAATAAAGGTGCCCTATCCTTTATATCTCCTCTATATGATATCAATAGAGAGTAGGAACACTCTAGAGGTGGTAAATTGCACATCAATCCCATATTTTCGGGTACATTGCAAGTTACACCAAAATGGGTACACAAGGCACAAGCATCAACCATTCAAGCTCAAATTTGGAACTTAGGCTTTTCACAAGGCGCCCCTTAGCATCATGCATCCTCTTATGATGCTAAAGCACTTAAGGGAAGAGCCTTCATATGATAAATTGCAATATAACCCTTCATCTTGGCCAAATTGCACTTTGGTCCAAAATAAGCAAACATCGCTCAAATAGCATTCAAACAAGACCATACTTGAGACTTGGGTTCTCCATAAGTCTTAATTACTTTTCAATAGATAAATACAAGGTTATAATAATCTTACTTAGGAAAAACATCCAAGGTTATCTCAAAACCCAGGTCAGGGGTGGTACAATCGATGCTAGTGGAAAAACTAGTTGATTGGCTTTGTTGTTTGTGATCTTAGGATTTTTTTGTTTTCACCTACATGATTGGTGAAATTTGATGATGATTGGATAGGGGGTGCACTCTGGTGGTCTATGGTATTTCTCCGCTCCTCCACAACCTCATACCTATTGTCTTGTTCCAACTTCTCCTCTCTAGCTACATCTCCAATTTGTCTCAGGACAAGCTCAAGATATTAGATAAATCTATTTCTACATGTTCTTCTATCTTGTGTGATGCATGTCATCTGGAAAATACCATCATGCATGTTTCCCATGTCATACTATTAAAACATAATCAAAACCACTTGATATAATACACAATTATGTGGGTGGTCCTTTTTGGACAACCAATTATGTTGGTTTCAAATATTTTATTATATCTAAGGATGGTTTCTCAAGAATGACTTGGCTTTATCTTATGCAAACATGTGATGAGGTAATTCCATTTATCTATTCTTTATATAAAGTGATAAAGATTCATTTTCCACGCTAATTAAGACTCTTCATACCAATAATGCTCTTGAATACACCCAATGAGCATTTTCTTCTTCTTTTTGGGATATGGGAATCACCCATCAACTATCTTGTGCTTATTTTCACAACAACTTAGTATTATGAAGTGTAAAAGGCATCATGTAATTAGCATTACATGCTCCCATATTATTCATGTTAATCTCACCAAAAATATTTGAATGATTGATGTTGTCCTTAAAACATGTATCTTAATCATTCGAAAACCACACTTAGTTCTTCAAAAGGAGACTTCCTTTTCTATTCTTTTTCTGCACACCAAACTATTTCCTTTACCACCTCAAGTTTTTGAATGCATCACTTTTATTCATAATTTTGACCCTAAGGATGACAAGATATCCTGAAATAAGAATAGTTTTTTTGTGATACCCTTTCTCTCAAAAGGGGTATGAATGCCTTTATCCCAAATCTGGTCATGTTTATATTTATACGGATGTAACTTTTCATGAGTTGGAGTTTTTTCCTTACCCTCTGATGTGTTATAGAACACACCAAATCCACTAGGGAAATCATCCCTAGTTTTTACCCTTTTAGTGCCAAACTACCCACTTGTAAACAAGTGGGTTGATTTGAGTATCAAAGGGGTCGGTATTAAAGAATGACATTATTAAGTGATAATTCAAACCAATTGCAATGAGTAGAAAGCAAATTCCAGCTGAGAGTGGTTGATTTAAGAACCAAGATGAAGGTTGTTATCAAACTAATTAAATTTGGTTTTAAATCAATGATAAAAGATACAGTGGGTCTAGGTGATCATAAACATAGACCACGTTCTCACATTACTGATTCAACTCCTAAGTTTTAATGAATAAATCAAGACCATGTAGATTTGTGTCCTTTAGTACAAATATCACAAAATCTGAACTTCTCTCGAATCATAGGTCTCTGTGTTTTGAGGATCCTCGCCCAACCATCCAAAAAATTCAATTCTAATGTCTCATCAATGATCAAGTGATTTCCATTGAGTGTTCGAATTCATGGGTCAGATGGTCACATCGCGATAAGCTATAAGAAATAAGATAAATAAGTAGAAAGATCACAATTTTGATCAGAGGTCTCACCAGGAAATTATGGGTTCGTTCTTGTTGGGATTTGACGTATCATTACCCCACAAGAACATAATCTAAGTAACCAGAAAACAAGTGCAAGATCATATGGGTAAAATGATCGTACCTTCAATTGAGGGTCTCAGTGAGAATTTATTGGTTCATTCTTATTGGGATATGAGGTCTCACCACCCCCACAAGAACATAATATAATTAACCAAAGATCAAGTGCTCAATGGTTTGTAAACATCCACTCACTAAAATTTTGGACTCAAATCCAATAAAGTAATGAACATCTATGGGGTTACTCCCTATGCCCTAGTAAGGGAACTACTCAGACATAATGAAACGGACAAAAACAAGCTTAAAATATGAAATGTGAGATATCCTTTATCTTTGGAGTTCCCCTCCTTTGATAGGAGAAAAGGAGGGGTGAAGAGCCTTAAAAACTATGTTGGCAGCGGTTCACTTGGCTATGTATGGGGCACGAGTAGATCGATTGGGAATCCAATCGACTACTAACTAAATCACTTGCTTTAGCCTGAAGGCAAGTTGGGTGAACTTTGACTGCAATGATGACTTCCTTGTTTTGGAGTTTGACTGGTTCTCGAACATGAGTCAATCGATTAGGATTCCTATTGACCACATGGCTTTAAATGTTTGCTTTGACCCGATCATTTTTTTTAAACTCATGAGCTTTCCTAAATAAAAGTTTGATTGGGTCTTTAATGGTGAGTCGATCGATTGGGAATCTGAGTTGATCAACTAGAGATCTGGGAAGGCGAGATTCTGTGTATTTGAGTCGACCAACTAGGGAGTCAGTCAATCAACTACAGGGATGAATATGAGGATCAAAGCCTCTGATTCTTGGGCCTTATTAGGCTTTAGAGAGATTGGTAATTTATCCTGCGAAAACCTAAGAAAATCTAGTAAAAACTCCAATAGACTAGAGAAAAGAACAACTAAGACAATTAAATCTAAAACTAGAGAATAATAACTAAATGTTCTTAAAGAGAGGTCTCAAACATGCAAATAATTTGGATAAATATGCATTTATCACCCAATAAACCTAGCCATGACTTGATCTCGCTTCTTGAACCTTTTCCTCCAAAAGAAACACAAATCACTTTTTCCATTTCTAGATTTGGCACATGCAACTAAAGTTGTAATCATTTACATCAGATCATATATAAACAAACCCTAGATTCAACATTGTTCGAGATAAACCTCTAGTAAGCATTGTTAAGAATAAACCTTTAGTACACCATGAAATAGAAAGTTATACTACTTCATTCACATAAGTGACCTAGATTAAGATAAAGTACATAACTGAATGCATAGACATCCTCCCATAACTCCCTAGTACAAGGACATCTTATACATATAACCAACAACAAGAAGAGAATTCTCCACCTCAGATGGTGAAGAAAATATCACTTTGGGTAAGCAACTCCTGGGTGGAGTGAAGTGGAACCAATACCTATAAAATTTTGAACCACCACTTATCAGCACATTGAGTGAGTGTGAAATTTTGAACTAGCATTGAACTAATCATTTTCAAACTGATCAGAAATAAGTGTATTTTAGATTAAATCAAAGAATTGAAAATATCATGTAGGTAATGGTATATATAATAGAATGAACATGAAATAGCATATATAAACAAAAATGTAAGTGGAGATAGATAATCAAAACTTATATATCAACTTGTTGAGATTTATTATTAGGTTCACCCAAAAATGACTTGATTTGTACCTCATCAACTAAAATTCTCCATTCCAGGTTCTCATGTCAATGAGTCCACATCTTAGGGTTAATAAAAAACCTTAAGATAAGCAAAAAAATCTGGTCTACCTCAGAGTTTCCAAGTACTAGCTAGGTAAGAGCATAAAGCCTCTCTACCTTACATACCTTATCTCAGGTACATGAGATAGGTTTAATGATATAAATGTCTAAGGTAGGGCATCATGTATGAGATACTAAACAAATCTAGCCCTACTGGTCTCTTTCAAATCAAGATCACCATTCTCATAACAACATTTCACATATAATCCATTTCATTTACTTAGAAAAAGGGAATATAGGTATCATCTCATCTTGAAACCTTTCCTAAATTTTGGTGATCTAGCCTTCAAAGTCTAGAATAACACTTCAGTATTCCTTTTTATAATCCAAGGACTATTGGAAGAAATTTTGTTTCATTTCCCCAATACAAACCTTGGGGGAAACCACAATGTTTAGGACTCCTATCTAGATGAGTTAGGGTTATGATGAATATTTTTTTAGACATGGGAACCACCCTTGAAGACAGGCCATGACTAAGTGAGGCCCCCCTGACAGTGTAAACCCACGATCCCCCTGCCTACCTACACAAAAGAGGGGACGTGTAAATCACACAAAGGTCGAGCTACATGATGGGATTAAGTCTGGTTGAAGCACACCACTGAGGGATTTCAAACTCGGGTCCCTAGTTTGGGGAGACCAAACCTTTCCCACTAAGCTAGAACTCCCACGATGATTATAATAAACATTAAGAATGTTAACTTACTTTAAATGAAAATTAGCAACAATTATATGGCATATGTGTTGTTTCACATTCTAACACTAGGATATGTGAATTAATGTTTTAGAGGTACATTACAGTTCAATTAAGATCACAACTAACCTATATATCTATTTCCATCACTTACAATTGAACCAATTGATAACACCCAAACTTTGGCATTTATGCTAGGTATTTATTTATGGTTTTGTGTCATTATAACCTTAATATGCCCAAAATAACCCTAGATTCTTATTTATTAGTAATTTATATCATTTTAGTGATAGAGTTGCCGAACTAGAAAATTTTGGGACTTGTGGGTACCAAACTGAAGAAGACATCAATTCCCCAGGTTCTGCCCCACAAGTGTCACGTTATATGCACCATCTTAGGAGATAGTGGTCCTGCTAACGGATTAGCAGGCCCAATAAACTTTTGATACCTTGGAACCTATTTCCAATGGCCAGTCCTTTATTAGAAAGCATCCTCATTAATCAGAAGGTTCATCGACACGGTCCCAGTAGTCATGAAGGTCTCTCTACTGGATACTCAGGGCAACATTCATTAGGGAGGAAAGACTACAGGAGCATCTTCTTCAGCACCACCCGTGCCAGAAACTTAGAAGGTCGAACCACAGATAGGGGAAACCTTCCATGACATTCCATAACATGGAGGGCCCTACACTGATATGCCTTCAACGGATTACCAGCAGTCTCCTCAATAGGAGCAATATGCCCCAAATCTCAACTTGAGGCACCTTTATGAGTTTATGACAGATTTTAGGGATGATTCTAACAGACAGTTCGATGCACTAGAGAAAGAGGTGTAGTTCCTTAGATAGAGGTTTGACACAGTCTTCCCTCCAACACCTCCACTGGCTTTTCAACATCTATTCTAGAAGCCCTTCCAGTCATTCTACCAGCCACCTCAGGACTTTAGTTACTCATTCCAATTTCAGCAGGGGATGCACCATGACTATGAGAATCAAACAGGCATCATCGATGATCTGAATTAGTATATAAACAGTGACAACCAGTAGCATCTTCTTTCAACACCATCTAATGCTTAAAATTTTCTCAAGGATGAGCAAAATTTATAGCTTGGGGTGGTAGGGTGTACCACCCTCTATCTTCCCCGTTCTCCTTTTAGTTCTTTCTTTTCAAGCATGCATGTTTATCTTCTATGTTCCTTGCATTTAGCATAAATATTCAGCTTTGTCAGACTTTTTTCATGATTTGTATCTTTGCAATTAAGACTATGCAATGAAAATCTTAGAAATAAATGCTCAACTTTATGCCTAAATCATCTTAAATTGCTTGATCCCTTTCTTGACTAGCTCTTTACTCTTTCCTTAAGTTTGATGATAAATCTAAGGTTATGCACGTTTTCATAGCATAAAACTTTATTCCCTTGATCTATGTTGTCAATGAAAAATTCATGATTTGGAACCGTTGGAAAGAGCTAGAGTTTGATTAAGACTCCAAGTCGTGTTATTCACGAACTTGCCTCTACTCTAAGGATCTTTGAATCATTATTACTATCTTTTCACACATGTATCAAGCGAATAATGATGAATTTTGAGCTATAATCAAGTAGGATTGTTTTTCCTTGATGGTCTACAAGCCCTCTCAACTTAGATTGAGTAAAAATGATGAAAAATAAAATATGTGCAAAAGAGGCTTGGCCGCCCAAAAATCCTAGAAATTTCAAAGTAATTCAACCCTAACCTACAAAATAGAATGCGAAGAATAAAAGCCTGAGTGTGAATAAATGAACATTGTTTTCACTTTCAGGAGAGTTGAGGAATGATACCCAACTGATGTATGGTTGTGCTCACGAATGTGGGTATGTCGTGTCCGGTAGTGCCATCCCGAAAGCTCATTAGAGAGTCACTAGGAAACCCTAGGAGACCTATGAGATCATCCCAGTAGTAGGGTGTGTTTGAGCACAGTACAATGAGTTTGTCTCACTGCTCTCGGCCAAATGGCTTGGATTGCAAAGACTATTGCTCATTACATCGGCCAACCTGACATAGATCAGGACTCTCAGAAGTCATTAGAGTCTTTTTGCTTTTGTTATTTCATAGGACCTGGATAAGTGGGAGATGTGTTGTCCCTCATTCGTCTTTTTGAATACTTGGTAATAGCTCATAACTCCTCACATGTAGAATCACTTATGTGACAATGTTTTAATGTTGAACTATTATGATTCAAACCCTCACAAGTACCAACAAGTTGCATGAATTTGCTTAATCTTTCCAAGATGCTCTTTGATCTTACTTTAGTAGGTTGTGCTCGATTGGTGGAGGTTTGGTCTGAAACAACATGGATCAGAGGAAATGATATTTTAATCTATTTTTCTTAGCCTTAGCATTTATTCCTAAGATTAATTTGGATGTTATCTATTGTGTGTTTTCCACATCATCTTTTCACATGATATCACACATAAATTTGGTTCATTTTGATCTCACTTAGCCTCCTTTCATATTAATCTTTCCATCTTTTTTTGTTATTTTACTTATCGCATGATGTGCATTGCAGTGATGTTCTAAAAGGACCGATTTAGAAATTTCCCGACTCGAATTTCACATTATTTGGACTTCCCCATGCACAACCATCTATTAGGAGTTTATTCTACTTAAACAAAATTTTGCACTGTGTGTCTGATAAAGACACGACGTGTGAGATTTCATAAAACCATGAGTTCACCCAGACTGACAAACGCACGGCGTGTTCATCCTTGAACACGACGTGTGAGTTTCCAAAAAGTGCAAAATGAGACAAAGACACGGCGTGATTTTGCCAACACGTCATGCACCTGGGAGCGTCGAGCAGACTGAAAGTTTCTGGAAAATTACAAGGCGTGCATTAATTCAGCACACGCTGAGCAAAGTGCATTCTGGCACAACTGACAAAGGATTTACATGTCGTACACTGGGAATGCGCATCGTGTCACTCTCAGTTTTAGAAATTTGAAAAATACAATCCCTCAGTTTAAAACAAGGAGGGAACCTATGAGGCAATTATCCACAGTCATAATTCGAAGTTCTCTCATCCCAGAGACAGTCTAGAGAAAAGGAAGGCGGTCTTGAGGAGAAAGGAGGTGGTTTCTTGCCAAATGGCCCCCAATCTTCTTCTCTTCTTCTCCAAAGGTGCAACAGAGCTTCCCCACTCCACGTAGCTTCTTAATAGAGGAGATAGTCTGGTTTGGAGCGGCTGGAGAAGTAGAATTTCATCCAAAAACCGAAATTCTACCTTCTTGTGGTTAGATCTTTGGTTCTTCTCATTTTTCTTTGCCTAGACCATGCTAGAACCTGAAAATTCTGTAGCATTTCTGCAGTACATGATTATGGATGAGTAAACTACTTTTCTTGGGCATGGGAGAGTAGCTCCCATGTCATATCATGTATGGAACATGTTAATTTCATACTAAATACTATGATGCTTGTTTTTCTACCTTGTGAGTACCAGTTTTGTCATTTCTTGCATGTATGGCTGGCCACCTTATATGTTTGTGTTATGCTTTCTTGCTTGATCTGATAAGATAGGTAGGAATGTATGGAGATACTCATCTTGGAAACTCCTCTTCTACCACGAGAGTGGAGATTATGGAGTTGAGGAGTAGGTTGTGATCTAAAACAAAAATTATGCATGAGAATGTGGGTTTGAGTCGAGATCGTTACACTTGCATCGGGAGGTGAAGTGAAACATACGCCTCTCTTTTAAAAACAAGTACTTAGTATGTTTAAATTTTGTGTTCCTATGTGATGCTATGATGTGTGGGTGAAATCTTAATGTCCAAGATCCATTCATATCTAATTTAAAACCCTTTTTAGTAATCTTTTCATTGCTTTGTTTAAATTTGAAATTTTGTAGTTAAATTAACATCACCATCCTTTTAAAACGATCATGATTGTCAAACTTTATTACTGTGGTGTTTGATTATTTACCAAGATCCTTGTGTTCGACCTCGACTACAACTACCTCTGTATGCTTGCGGAGATTGGTTAGTTGAGTAAAAGATCCTTCTAAGGATTGAAACTTGTTAGTGTAAGAAGGCAATAAGTTTTTGGCACCATTGTCGGGGAGATACGATAATCTAATTGGAAATACAAGTGCTAATTAGTATTCGAGACTAGGTCACCATTTCCATTTTCAAATTTTCTTGTACCTTTTGGTTGTGTTCTCAGTTCCTCTTGCTATTTTTCAGGTTGTATACGTCTCTCACAAAGGGGACTTCAAACATCAGCATTGTTAGACCTTGAGATCGAATGTACTCTTTCAAGCTTAAGAAGAGCAAGGAGAGTAGAACCACCACTGCTAGGAGGTACTCCACCATCATCACCATCGCCATATTCTTCACTCTTTGAAGAGGCTACACCAAGTGATCCAACCATGGAGGACGACCATCCTTTGAAGGATTTTGCAATGCCAGTCGCCACAAAAATTTGTGGGGCCATTGATCTGCCTGCAGTAGAAGCAAACAATTTCTCTATTGCTCCTTCCATGATGCAAATGATACAATAGAACCATTTTAGAGGTACATCCAATGAAGATTCAAGTCTTCATGTAGCCGAGTTCTTGGAGTATCTGAATACTTTTCGAATCAACAGGGTATTTGTCGAAGGAGTGAGACTTATGCTATTTCCTTTCACCCGAAGAGATAGAGCCAAGTGTGGCTTTTGTCTCTTCCAAAGAAGTCAGTCAAAAGCTGGGATCAACTCCTAAATGCTTTCCTTACAAAATATTTCCCGCTAAGCAAGACAGCCCAACTAAGTAATCAACTCACCAATTTCTCTCAAAATGATGGAGAAAGTATATATGATACATGGGAACATTTTAAGGATCTCCAACGCCTTTGCCCTCACCATGGTTTGACCAGCTGGATGCTACTTCAAACATTCTATAATTGACTATTCTACAACACTCGGTTGACACTGGATGCCGCAACTAATGTCGCATTGATGACTAAGTCTTACAGAGAGGCTTATGACATTATTGAAGATGTAGCACTTAATCACTGCCACTAGGGATCATATAGGGGAGCACAATCAGCCTCTACAACTGGTTGTTCAATTGTAAAATAAGGAGGGAAACATACTGTTGATGTAGTTGATCTTATTGCTGCCAAACTTGATGTTCTTACATAGAAGTTTGAGAAGATGACTACTATGAAAATCCAATCAACTGAAGTGATATGTGAAGCTTGTAGCAATGCGGGACATACTTCTTCTTCATGCTTTGCTCCTAATGCAAATGAAGGGAGCTTTGAACAAGTCAATGTCATTGGAATGTAAGGGAACAAGCAGTACAATCCCAATTCCAACACTTACAATCCAGGATGGAGAGATCATCCTAATTTCTCCTACTAGAACACAAGCAACGCTCAGAACTTCCAACAAGGACAGCAACAATCGCAACAACAACAACATTTCAACTGACAAGGGAATCCACTGGGTTTCAATAATAGGGGTTACCAATATCCACAACAACCCTAAAGCTCTTCTTTAGAGGCCATGATGGAGAAATTTGTTTCTACACAAATGCAACAAAATGAAGAGTTCTGGGGGAATAATAAGCTATTGAAAGATGCTATTGCCCAACTTTCTGCTAAAGTGGATGGCATTTCCACTCATACCAAGATGTTGGAGAATCAAATAGCACAACAAGCTCTAGCACATGAAAGGAGTCTACAATTCGGTTCTCTTCCAAGCCAACTGGAGGTGAACCAAAGACAACAAGCAAACGCCATAACTTTGAGGAGTGGAGCTGAAATTCAGAGACCTTCTCCACCTAAGGAGAAGAACACTGAGGTAGCTAATGAGGAGGAATAAAACACTCCTATTTGTAGCAAGGATAAAGGTATGGCTGAAATACCACCTTCTTACAAGGCTAATGAACCATTTCCACAAAGGCTTGCAAACAAGAATGAGGATTTAAAGTTTAGAAAGTTTATGGACATTCTAAACAAGATCCATGTCAACCTTCCTCTAGCCGAAGTTATTGTCGAGATGCCATCTTATGCTAAGTTCTTAAAGGATATCTTAGCTAAAAGAAGAAAGGTGGATCAAGTTGAAACAATAATGCTTTCGAAAAGAATGAGTTCTATTATTCAAAACAGACTTCCACAAACGTTAGATGATTTGGGAACCTTTACACTGCCATGCAAGATCAGCAACACCACTTTTGACAAGGGTCTAGTAGATCACGGAGCTAGCATTAGTCTCATCCCGTCTACCTTGTGGCAAGAGAAATATCATGGAGATCTAAAACCAACAAAGATGGCTTTTGAACTAGAGGATCATTCCGTCAAGTACCCAAAAATTATTGTGGAAGATGTGTTAGTCCAGATTGGCAAGTTTTATATCCATTGTGATTTTGTTGTTTTAGATATGTTGGAACTTCCTTCCAATCTCGTTCTTTTTGGAAGACCTTTCTTAAGAACTATCATATGTCTTGTTGACATTCATGAAGGCAAACTCACGCTCCGAGTTGGTGAGGAAGCCATAGAATTCTCTATTTATGATGCTATGAAAGCACCTTCACGTGTTGAAGAAATTTGTTTATTGGATACTATTGATTCAATTGTGGAGGATGATGAAGGTATTTCTGATGTGATGATTAACCATTGTGATGATGATGAGGCTACAATCAACAAGCCTGAAAATTCTAGAGTATTTCCCATTGCTAAAGCATAGACTACCAATGAAGACACTCCACTTGTTGATGATAAGATTGAAGGAAGTACAACCAGGAGAAAGGTAGAACTTAAATCCCTTCCACCTGGGCTTAGGTATGCATTTCTTGACTCTAATTCTACTTCTCCTGTTATAACAAATGATAAGTTAACCAATAACCAAGAAAATAAATTACTTGCCGAATTTCATTTGTATAAAGATGTCATTGGTTATTCTATTGATGATTTGACAGACATTCATCCCTCCATCTATATGCATAGAATAAACATGGAGGATGATGCCAAACTAACTATTGAACCACCTAGGTGCTTAAATCAAAACATGCTTGAAGTGGTTAAGAAAGAAATTTTCAAATTGATGGATGCCAAAATCATTTATCCAATAAGTGACAACCCTTAGGTTAGTGCCATTCATGTGGTACATAAGAAGCGGGGGTGCAATTGTCATAAAAGGAGACAATGATGAGTTGATACAAACATGTATAGTTACGGGGTGGTGTATGTGTATTGATTACCGATGTTTGAATAAGGTGACTCACAAGGATCATTTTCCATTGCCTTTTATTGATTTAGTTATTGAATGCCTTGCAAAGCATTCTTATTTTTGTTACTTGGATAGGTATTCCAGGTTTTTTTAGATTCCTATCTACCCTCCCGACCAAGAGAAAACTACATTTACTTGCACTTATGGAACCTACACCTATCTCCGCATGCCATTCGGTCTTTGCAACGCTCCTGTGACTTTTCAACGGTGTATGATGGCTATTTTCTCATTTTTCATTGAAAACATAATGGAAATTTTCATGGATGATTTTAGTGTATATGGAGATTCTTTTGATCAATGCTCATGTAACCTATCATTAGTCTTAGCCCACTGTAAAAAGGTTAACCTAGTACTAAACTGGGAGAAGTGACATTTCATGGTACAATCCGGTGTAGTACTAGGCCATGTTGTATCTAACAAGGGTATTGAAGTTGATAGGGCAAAAGTTGAAGCCATTGAGAAGATGTCTACTCCATCTTCAGTCAAAGACATCTGTAGTTTTCTTGGTCATGCAGGTTTCTATAGAAGATTTATTAAAGACTTCTCAAAAATTACAAAGCCATCGTGTTCCTTGTAAAAGACGCCGAATTTGTATTTGATGATGTCTGCCACGCAACTTTTTCCAAGCTCAAGGAGGCCCTCATTTTGGCCCCAATTATTCAACCACCAGATTGGAATGCCCCTTTTGAATTAATGTGTGATGCAAGTGATTCTGCAGTCTAGGATAGCAGAAAGACAAGAAACTCCATGCCATACACTATGCAAGCAAGACCCTTGATGAAGCACAAATCAACTATACAACTACCAAGAAGGAGATGCTTGCCATAGTATACGCCTTCGACAAATTTTGACAATACTTGGAGGGGTCTAAGGTGGTTGTATACACTGATCATGCTGCCATTAAATATTTACTGAACAAGAAGGATGCCAAACCTCGTCTTATTCGCTGGATTCTACTTTTACAAGAATTTGATCTTGAAATCCAGGATAAGAAAGGCACGGAAAACAATGTTGCTGATCATCTTTTGAGGTTGACTACGGAGGATGGAAATCCATTTCCCATTGAAGATCATTTGCCTATTGAAAAGCTTTATGCGTTATCATCTATACAATCACTGTGGTTTGCAAATATAGCTCACTTTCTTGCTACCGGATAACTCCCACCTAATTTGACATATCAGCAGAAGAAGAAATTATTTCATGATGTGAAATTCTACTATTAGGATAATCCATTGTTATTCAAGCATGAAAGTGATGGGTTGATCCACTGATGTGTTGCTAAAGAATAAATCCCTACTATTATTACTGAATGCCATGCCTCTCCTTATGGAGGACACTTTGGAGGAGAAAAGACTGCTGCAAAGATACTCCAGGCCGATTTCTATGGCCCACATTATTCAAGGAAATCAATCTATTTATCAAATATTGTGATAGATGTCAAAGAACTGGAGGTATATCTCATCATGATGACATGCCCCTCAACTTTATCTTAGAGGTTGAAGTATTTGATGTATGGGGAGTTGATTACATGGGACCATTCCCATCCTCTTGCGGTTATCAATATATTCTTGTAGCTTTTGAATATGTGTCCAAATGGGTTGAGGCCATCCCAACCCAAGTGCCGGATGCCAAATCTGTAGTAAAACTTTTTTAAAAGATCATCTTTCCTCAGTTTGGATTCCTAGAGCTGTAATTTCTGATGGAGGCACACATTTAGTTGAAAAACAATTCAATAATCTTCTTTTTAGATATGGGGTAACTCATAAGATCTTTATGCCTTATCATCCTCAAACTTTTAGGCAGGTAGAGGTTTCCAACCAACAGCTGAAGAACATTCTTGAAAAGATAGTCTCTAGTTCAAGAAAAGATTGGTCTCTAAAGATAGATGATGCACTATGGGCGTACCGAACATCTTACAAAACAATCATAGGAACAACTCTGTTTAAGATGATCTATGGTAAATCTTGTCACCTTCCACTAGAGTTAGAACATCATGCTTTTTGGGCTATCAAATTCTTAAATTTTGACATGAAGAAAGCATGTGAGAAATGCCTTTTGCACCTGTAAGAACTTGAGGAACTTCGCCTTGATGCTTATGAAAATGCAAAGCTATACAAAGAGAGAACAAAAGCTTCGCATGACAAAAGGATCTACAGGAAGGACTTCAAAGAAGGAGATAACGTTTTTCTTTTTAACTCTAGATTAAAATTATTTCCCGAAAAGCTGAAGTCTAAGTGGTCAGGCCCCTTTCTTGTATTAAAGATTTTTCCATATGGAGCTATGGAACTCCAAGGCAAGGATGACACATTCAAAGTGAATGGACAATGTTGCAAGCTATATACCTATGGATATGAAGTAGACAAAGGAGCCTCTTGCTCCCTCCAAAATGCATAAATGAAGAACTGGAGAGTCTCACTCTAGACTCTAAATGAAGGACCTTATGGGAGTTGAACCCACATTAGGATAGATTTCTATTCTGACATTTGAGTCAAGAACACTTTTTAATTTCATCAATAATCTTGTTATGGATGAATGTAATAATTTATACATAGATGTCACCACATCTATCATTACTTCTGTGCTGACTAAATGCTATTTCTACAGAAATTCCATTTTGCACGGCGTGTCATAATATGGCATGACGTGCAATCCTTCAGAAAGATATTGGAATTCAACTACATCTCCAGGTACACGACGTGTTTGTCATCAACACATCGTGTTCAGTTCACAAAAGAAGTTTCTGGAATGTTACATGAAATGCTTGACTATGCACACATCGTGTACTCAACACTCGACTTAGCAACAAAAGTTTCTAGAAACTTGCACGGTGTGCATTAATTCATACACACCGTGCGTCTGGGCACAAAGGCAGACCTATAAATGAGAATTTAAAGAAGAACACGTCGTGCATGTCTAATACACGACATGTGTCTGGGCACAAAAGTAGATCTACTAAGGGGAAAATTAAAGCAGAACATGCCATGCATGTCTCATACATGTCGTGTTTTTTCTCATAAAGTCTGGCCTAAAAGAGGGGCACACAACCTAACTTCTCAACTCCCTTGAGAACTTAGTCGTGCGAGAGAAAGTAACCCTAGTGATCGTGCAATTTCAGTTGTGCATCCGCCAACCTCACACCGTCCAGCCATCATCTTAGAGCCACCGACCACCAACCTCGAGCCTAGTTGTGCACGCCGCCCTCACACCGTGCACGCTGCCAGCAGTTCTCCTTCCTCAGCTCAAGCCACCTTCGTCGTCATCCGCGAGCTTGTGCCTTCTTCTCCGACCAAGCTCATGCCTCCGCCAATGCCTCTAGCTCCTTCCCCTGTGCCCTAGCACCATCCTCCACGCCTAGTGTCATCTTCGTGCCACCACACTCACCAATGCTGCCTTCTCCTCACCGCCCAGCTCACAACAGCGACAACAGCGACATCACCGACGAAGCACTGCCACCAACTCACGTTCGACAGCAGCGACCTCGAACAACAACCATGATCCTCGACAGCTTTGACACCACCACCAATGCCAGATCATCCATTTCTTCCCCTAAATCTTCATCTCTTGGCTCTGATTTAGATTTCCTCTAACCTCCAGGTGCACGACGTTCCGCTAGGATACACGTCGTGCATTCCCATTTTTGGGCCAAAGAATTGATTCCAGGTGCATGACGTGACCATCGACTACACATCATGCGTTCTTCCAGAATAGCCATGGCTCCACTCAAGCAAGGATCAGGAAAATGCCATTGTGGTACCAGCTCTTCCTCCGCACCTTCTGAGGTAGAACATGTCCCCTCTACTCAGTTCCGGGTACACCTAAAGAGGATGTCGACTACCAATTTCTGATTACTAGGTGAGTGTTACCTTCCCTCTATGCATGTGAGGAAACTCTGAACAAACTGGGCTTCAAAGACAAGGTAATGGGCCACCGGAGGTTTTTGGGTCTGTATTTTGTCTACATAAGGGTTACCAAAACCTACCCATGACTCGTTTATGAGTTTCTGACATCTTTTAAAGCAGAGGAGGATCCACAACGTTGCTGTGATTTATACCCAAAGATCAGTTTCCATTTGCTTAACAAACCCTTTAACATGGGTCTTCGTCATTTTTGTGATTTACTTGGCTGCAACTATGGTGGCAACATTGATTATTTGGGGATTTTCAACAGTGATACCTTTTGGTCCAAGATTACTAGTGATTCGGTGAACAGGGCTAGAGAGGTAAGAGCCTCAGCTATTCATAACCCCATTTTCCGCTAAGTACATTGCCTCCTCAGTACAAGTATATTTGTGAAAAAAGAGACTCATGGGGTTGTGGGTAAAATAGAATTTTCTTCTTGTGGTGCATGGCAAACAATGAGGAAATCAGTTCAGGCTAATATATTATCAACAAACTTTTAGAAACAAAGAATAAGAAGCAGCGGGAGTCGGGCATATCATGTGTGGTGGGGTCATCTCACTTCTTGCAATGAAGCTTGGGTTGGATTTGGCTATTTTAGCACCTTCACTAGGAAAAAACCTTGTGGATATCAATTACCTTCTTACTTGTGGTCTTATATCGAAGCACGGTGGTAGTACTACAAAGTTCAAGGTTTTTCTTACTAAGAAACAATACATTGAAGTCCCTGACACAGCCCACAATTATCTCAACAACAAGGCCAATTGGAAGGTTGTTTTAGAGCCTGAAGATGAAGTAGCGACCCAGGGAGTGAGCAGTTCCAGAGCACCACTAGCAGCACCACCACCACCCTCCACCAGTACTCAGACTAAGTATACTTGGGAGATGCCCGATGTGCAACATCTTTACGGATATGTTCAGCATCAGTTTGACCACATAAACAGCCATTTGGACAAGAAGGGCACGCACTACACTGTGATGCATGACATGGTCCACCAGATGGACTCATGACATATCTCTCAGGACTACTACTCCATCCCACCGCCGTATCAGTCACCACCACCACAACAGCTTGAGTTTCCACAGTAGCCCCAGTTTCCCCAACAACAAGACTCCATAGCCCAGCTAATGGACATTCTAGATCTCATCAGCCAATACTTCCTTGATTAGGAGGGCGGCGGCCCTTCTTTTTGATATTGATCCACGACAGGTATCCGGTTGTGAACTCTGTGAGTTTGTTTGATGCAGTGAGGACACTATTGATTTCAAGCTTGGGGGGCACAATCGGCCCGTAATTGTAGTTTTCATTTTTCATTTTGCATTTCCTTTTGTTAGAGTCAGTTGTGTCAACTTTTCATTCCATTTTGTTCTATTTTCTGTTTCCTTTAATGGCAATCTTAATATGAATTGAGGCTACCATGTTAGAATGAACACAATGCTTGATCTATCTTGTCCTTTGTATTTATTGTGGCTATATGAAAAGATTTTCAAGAGCATGCATGAATCAAATGAGAAAGGAAAGTCCCCATGTACATGATCTTGTTTTGTGTTTGTGGCTTGAAATCTCAATTTTTACATCTTTGATTTATCAATACATGTAACGGTTCCACATTTTTGAGAATAAAGCAACTTTGCAACACTTACTAGAATACGGGATACTCTTTCCAAACTCTTGGTGCGCTTACAATCAACTTTTTAGTGAAAAAATTAACAAAAGAATGATTGAAATCTTGCTAATCTTAACACTCTTGTTGACTCATTGGTGTTGCACCATACTTGCACTATCATTTGTTTACCTTTACCCAATAAAAGATGGCAAACAACCCACATATCATGCTAGCCTAGTGCGAGTCCGATCTGGCAACGATGGTTAGGTGGTATGAAAATCAAAAGAGGGTAAAAACAACACCCCAACTTGCATTCCATGTGAGTGTAAGCCTAAATTAGCAGCCGAGTGTTGGAAACCCAAAAATTTCCATCATCATATCCTTTTAGAAAAAGAGTACAACTAAGTTTGTTAATGTTAGCACTGATTTCCTCATCTTATATCCATACTAGCTAAAAACATTGTGATGTACATCCACTAATTGTTTGGATCTATTATCCAAATTCTATTTAGTGTTGTCTAGTTGATTATTTCATTTGATTTGGAACCACCATTACCGAACTAAATTTCTCTATCTTAGATGTCTAAATTGAGAAGATAACAATGAACATAAACACAATGTACATGGTTGGTTGAGATGATTGCATATCTTCTTTTCATTTAATCCATGCATGAGTTTGAATATTCTTTCACCTTGTATGCATCCCTGTTCTTTTTTCTTGAGGACAAACATGGTTCAAGCTTAGGGGGATTTGTTGTGTGTTTTCCACATCATATTTTCACATGATATCACACATAAATTTGGTTCATTTTGATCTCACTTAGCCTCCTTTCATATTAATCTTGCCATTTTTTTTGTTATTTTACTTATCGCATGATGTGCATTGCAGTGATGTTCTAAAAGGACTGATTTGGCAATTTCCCGACTAAAATTTCACATTATTTGGACTTCCCCACGCACAACCAGCTATTAGAGTTTATCCTACTTAAACAACATTTTGCACTGTGTGTCTAATAAAGACACGATGTGCAATATTTTAGAAAACTATGTGTTCACCCAGATTGACAAACACACGACGTGTTCATCCTTGAACACGGTGTGCGAGTTTCCAAAAAGTACAGAACGAGACAAAGACACGACATGATTTTGCCAACACGTCGTGCACCTAGGAGCGTCGAGCAGACTGAAAGTTTCTGGAAAGTTGTACGGCATGCATTAATTCAGCACACGTCGTGCAAAGTTCATTCTGGCACAACTGACGAAGGATTTACATGTCGTGCACTGGGAATGCATGCCGTGTCGCTCTCAGTTTCAGAAATTTGAAAAATACGATCCATCGGTTTAAAATAAGGAGGGAACCTATGAGGCAGTTATCCACGGTCATAATTCGAAGTGCTCTCATCCCAGAGCAAGTCTAGAGAAAAGGAAGGTGATCTTGAGGAGAAAGGAGGTGGTTTCTTGCCAAAGGACCCCCAATCTTCTTTTCTTCTTCTCCATTATCTTCTCCAAAGGTGCAACAGAGCTTCCCCACTCCACACAGCTACTTAAGAGTGGAGCTAGTCTGGTTTGGAGTGGCTGGAGAAATAAAATTTCGTCCAAAAGCCGAAATTCTACCTTCTTGTTGTTAGATCTTTGGTTCTTCTCATTTTTCTTTGCCTAGACTATGCTAGAACCTGAAAATTCTGTAGGATTTCTGCAGTACATGATTATGGACGAGTAAACTACTTTTCTAGGGCATGGGAGAGTAGCTCCCATGTCATAGCATGTATGGAACATGTTAATTTCGTAATAAATACTATGTTGCTTGTTTTTCTACCTTGTGAGTATCGATTTTGTCATTTCTTGCATGTATGGTTGGCCACCTTATATGTTTGTGTTATGCTTTCTTGCTTGATCTGAGAAGATAGGTAGGAATGTATGGAGGTACTCATCTTGGCAACTCCTCTTCTACCACGAGAGTGGAGATTATGGAGTTGAGGAGTAGGTTGTGATCTAAAATGAAAATTATGCATGAGAATGTGGGTTTTAGTTGAGATCGTTGCACTTGCATCGGGAGGTGAAGTGCAACATACACCTCTCTTTTAAAAATAAGTACTAAGTATGTTTAAATTTCATGTTCCTATGTGATGCTATGATGTGTGGGTGAAATCTTAATGTCCAAGATCCATTCATATCTAATTAAAACCCTTTTTAGTAATCTTTTCACTACTTTGTTTAAAACGATCTAGATTGTCGAACTTTAGTACTATTGCATTTGATTATTTGCTAAGCTCCTTGTGTTTGACCTTGACTACAACTATCTCCGTATACTTGCGGATATTGGTTAGTTGAGTAAAAAATCCTTCTAAGGATTGAAACTCATTAGTGTAAGAAGCCAACATTATCTTTTTGTTCGTTGAGCATAGTCTTACTTTAGGACAAGCAAGGGTTTAAACTTGGCTTAGTTGATAACACCCAAATTTAGGCATTTATGCTAGGTATTTATTCAGGGTTTTGTGTCATTATAGATTTAATATGCCCAAAATAACCCTAGATTCTTATCTTTAGTAATTTATATCATTTTAATGACAGAGTTGCTCAACTAGTCAATTTTGAGACTTGTATGTACCAAACTCAAGAAGACATCAATTCTCCAGATTCTGCCCCACAAGCATCGCGTTATGTGCACCAGCTTCGGAGACAATGGCCAGTCCTTTATCAGAAACCTTCCTTGTTAATCAGATTGATAATCAGCATAGGCTCATCGACCACCATTAATACCCCCCGGGTGGGTTTATCACTAAGGAGCAAGGGCCACGACTGCTACACTCGGAATAGACATGTTGAGCCCGACACAGACAGGTCAAGGATAAGGTGTAGCGACCGCCACAAGGGTCTCGACCACTACAAAGGTATTGACTACTATAAGGGTCGCAACCTCTACAAACTAAAGATTAATTTTTACCATTACACTCGACACGGATGGGCCCAGCCTAGCATGGCTCAGACGAGGACAAGGGCCAACAACCATCACGACCGAGAAATCTGTCCTAACCACGACATGTCTCGACCGTGACATCTGTCTCGACCATGACATCTGTCTCGACCACTACAATCTATGTGTTTGCTACACCTATTTCACCCACCTATCTCGACCACTACACCCAGTACGTCTGTGTCGATCCCGAAATGGTTGGGATGAGACCAAGAGTAGCAACCGAGATAGGTTTCATGACCACTTATTACATACACTCTGCCTTTACCTATAAATACCCACCCCTCATTACTTGGATTGGGGTTCCACATATTTTTGGTTCCTAGAGCCTTGTGGGAGAGTTCCAAGGTCTGTAAAGGCTGAAGTGGTCATCCTACATCCATCGCTTCTCTTTGCTTCCATATACCATCATTTTCAACCACCATTGACCCACTTCCCACCATTCTCAGCCATCTTCCACCTCCATACATCCACCAAGCTACTATCTGGACCAGAATCAAAGAGAAAGGAGGCCAAGGAGTTTAGAAGACCAAGGAGGATGATCTAAAGATGAGATCCAACTCATATGGAGGCTAAGGAGTGAGAGCCACCTCTCCTCTATGGGCTAAATCTCTTCTTCTCCTCCTTTCTTCTACTATTCTCCTTTGTTTCTATACAAATGATGTTCTTCCATCTTTGTTCGGTGCCAACTATGCTTTTCCATGTCTAGTTGAGCTCCTTCTTGGTTATGTAGCCCATTTTGGGCATGTTTATGTACTTTACCTTAAGCAAGTAGTTTTATTCCAGATCTCGTATGTTTTCTATTCTATCTTCTCTTTCTAGTTATGATTTCTAGTTTGGTTGATCTCTTTCTTGATTGAACTTCTATCTCTACCTAGATTAAAAGATTAGTAGTAGAAATGGATAAGAGAAGGTAGTTTGGATCGGACCCTAAAAAGAGAATGATTCAAGGTGATCTATGCAGAACCAGAGACCTGGGGACTACCAGGCCCATCTTGGCCATGTCTGGACCACTATCATGTTCTACATAGATCACATCTGTTCCTAGCATCTCAGAATATTCTAGACCTGAGAGGGTATCTGAAATAGTCTAGGGTGTTCATTTGTCATCTTCGAGAGAGGTTTCATATCATTGATGGGTTTTAGTCATGTTGCGCAAAAGCAAGTGGGATGACCCCACAAGAACAGATACCATAGTACGTACTATATTTGGATGTATGTTGCTTGCTGAGGTGTTTGAGGTTTGTCTACGCCTAAGAATGGGTGCATAGGCTTCCCAACTTATGGTTACATAGCCAGCATCTCCTTCTCTTTGTTTAGTAGAATTCGACAAACTCTATTTTATTTTCTTTACTTTGTTTTATTTTATTTAGTGACATTTTGCTAGAATCGTTCTAGTTCCGTATTTTTATCAACTATTAGATTGGATTACATGACTTAAAAGAGAGATATTAAGTGTCCTAAATGTACCCACGTCCTTGTGTTCTACCCCATATATCTAATCCAACCCCGTAATAAAATTATGGGGGTCCTTGAATGTTTCAGGTTATAAATTTGAAAGTTTAATTCTCCTTTGGGATCGTGCATGTACTTTTCAGACGCGCGCTCACGGCCGATCACCAATCACAAGTGAAGAAGCCACAAAATTATGCAAAATATTATACATTTAATCTTTGTGGAATTTGCAATGTATAGATAGTAAGAAAGTTTAATCAGATTTCATGACACTCATATTAATCATAGATATATGGTCCTATATATCCATGCCTATTCTAGGGAGGTCTATGCCTACAGTCTGCATAGCTCTTTAGTCTATCATGTGCAACTTTCAACTATTGGCATATCACATAGATCTTCACAGAAGTTTTTGTAATATCTCAGGCCCCAATCAATATCTCACCAATCTCATACCAGCTTAATATGAAAATTCTATCAGGATAATATGAGAGTCCCAAATTCTAGGGAATTTTAGAACACATGCCCTAAGAATGTCTTCTAGGGTTTGTATCATCCTCTTTGATTGTCTACCAGTCTGGGGATGAAAAATAGTAATAAACTTCAATTGAGTTCCCATAGACTCATGCAATCTATCCAAAAGTCCAGAAGTAAATTTTGGACCTCTATTTGATATAATAGAAAGTGGAACTCCATGAAATCTAATTATCTCAATTACATATATGTATTGTTCAATAGAAAGATTTGTCTTGATAGGAAGAAAAAGAGTGTCTTTGTCAACCTATCTACAACAACCCATATGGAATCATGTCCCTTAGAAGAAAAAGGTCAACCAACTACAAAATCCATAGTAACATGATCCCATTTTGATTGTGGTATAGGAAAAGGTTACAAATACCCACCGAGTCTCTGATGCTCTGTCTTTACTTACTGACAGATACCACATTTTGCAACAAATTCAGCTACATATTGCTTCACTCTAGGACACCAATATAATTCCTTGAGATTTTTGTACATTTTTGAACTACCTAGATGCATCACATACATCGAAGTATGTGATTCCTCAAGCAAAATATTTCTCAGCTCTGCCTGATCTGGAACATATAACCTTCCCTAAAAACAAAAAATATCTTCATTGCTAAAGTGGAAGCCTTCTCTCTCCCCTTTCTTGCATATCTTTGATTAAAGTTTGAATATAAGATTGGTGCCTTACATATGTTTAATTTGTTTTCCCAACACATAATTTATTTGAACTTGTAGTAAAGCCCACCAGAAGATGTCAAAACCATATGCACATTCATCTCTCCAAGAGAAAAGAGCATGTCCTTTATAATGCATGTGATAGAGTTCATCTCTATAGAAGGCATAGAAGATGATGACTTTCTACCCAATGCATCTACCACCACATTTTCCTTACAAGATGGTAATCAATGGTTCAGTCATAGCCTTTGATTAATTCAAACCATCTATGCAGCCTCATATTCAAATCTTTCCATGTGAAGGTATATTTGAAGCTCTTATGAGAAGTTTGTACCTGGAAAGGCTATCCATATAGATTATGTCACCAAGTCATTAATGCTAAGACAATACAACAAATTTTAGATCATGCATATGGTAGTTCTCTTCATGCTTCTTCAGCTATCTAGAAGCATAAGCCACTACCTTACCATCATTCATTTGAACACAACCTAATCCCTTCTTGGAAGCATCACAATATATAAAATAACCTTTCCCTATCTCAAGAAGAGTAAGGACTAGTTTAGGAAAACTTCTCAATTTAGGGGGTATCCTGGGATGCTCCCGTTGGAGTACATATTCCACTTTCTTAGTACCTACACAAATCCCTTCAGTAGAAATCACATGGCCTAGAAATTCCACTTCATATAACCAAAACTCTCATTTACTAAACTTGGCATATAACTTATTTCTCTCATCAAGTTTAAAGCCAATATAAATTCTCTTCATGTGACTCTCTAAATTCACAAATAAATCAAGATATCATTAATGAAATCAATAATGAAGTTATCAAGATACTGATGAAATACTCTATTCATTACGTCCATAATTTTTGTTGTTGTATTGGTTAGTAAAAACAATATAATCAAGATGGGACAACAAGGATTCCTATGTTTTGGAGGATTCGTGTGTAGGTGTAGCCTAGCACCACCTGATGGAGGTGCCACATAGCAACTCTCTACCTATTCTTCATCTCTACCAACAATGATATGAAATAAAGGAGAATATTCCATTAATTATTAGATAACATAAAGGACCATGTAGGACTCACAAACTCATCCAATGTTATCGTGCATGAACACAAACAAAAACCTAGGTTGTGATACCACAATTTTTGGGACCCCACCTCTGAGAACCCACATGGTTATCCACACAACCCACACTAATCCACACATTAGTAATTAATCCTAGAATCACAACATTCCATTATATGAAAAAAAACACAAATAACTTTTTCCATTTCAAGATTTGGCACAAGCAACCAAAGTTGTAATCATTTTCATTAGATCATATACAAGCAAACCCTAGATGTGAGCAATGATCAAGATAAGCTTCTAGTGTAACATGAAATAAATAGTTATACTATTAAATTCACATAAGCAACCTAGATTAAGATAAAGTACATAATTGCATGCACATACACCCTCCCATAACTCCCTAACATAAGGAGATCCTATACATATAGCCTACAACAAGAAGAGAATTCTCCACTTGAGATGATAAAGAAAAGATTATTGTGGGTGAGTAATCGACTGAAGCTGAATCAGTACCTATAAAGTTTTGAACCACCATTTGTCAGCACATAAAGTGAGTGAAATAGGTTCAAGACAAAACTAGCATTGAACTAATCATTTCTAAACTGATCAGAAATAATTATGTTCTAAATTAAATCAAACAATTACAAAAATATCATGAAAATAATGGGATATATAGACTATATAGTGTGGGGACCCTTCACGCTAAACGAGATTACTCAAAACATAAAATACAATCAATCACCAATTAATCACATACCCAAAAATATGGGTAAATTAAAACGATTTCAACGTCAACACTCATTCAAAAACATTTGCATGAGAGACCAACATCTCTTATATCCATGCTATGCTAAGGATTTGATACACATTGTCCTATTGACTTAGCCACAACATATATACACATGAGAACAATATTTGTACATGCCACACAAACAAGTATTAATATGCTAACAAAAGTTTGATTCGTTTGAAACATCATATACAAACTTTTTCTCGCCCGGACCTGAGAGTACAAGGATGACTCTAGGACACACTAGACATCTAATCAAATTTATCAAATATTCATGATTGTAGTTCCTCTTTACTTCCATGGTTTTGTTATCGTCATTGCCGATTACCTAAAAAAATGTGGCGAACCACAAGGGTGAGACACAGTCCCAGCAAGAGATATAACCACCAACAATGTTTATTGATTACAATATTTTTATGTAATTAAACAATTAAGAAGTTTAATCAGATATAAAAAATAAGATTAATAGTACTTATGATTAACAAAATACATAAAGGAGTAGATAACAACTATCATTATTAACCAGACTATCATCCTTTATCTTGTTGACAATATAAGCAGTTCAGTAGCATATGCAGTTCTAGCATTATGAGCAAGTATAGTAACACAGCATAGCTAACAACATGAGCATTGGTTGAACATATCAACATTATAAGAAGAGAGAACAACATAATAACAACTACCTGGATAAGAATAATTAGCAGTATATGCATCTCTAGTTACGAAGGCATGGCTAGCATGCTAAACATAACTAACAACATGAGATATCTAACATCATGATTATAATCAGTCGTAGCAGTATAGTTATCAACATAAGCATGACTATTGTATGTACACATTTACAATCTTATGCATATTCACAACATAAGTATAATTACTATCTCTTAATTGCACTAAGCATCATCTTTATGTAAAGAGAACAAACAAGGGTTATTATCCAATGTGAAGCATCATGTATAACCCTAAACATATATGCTATACGACTGTATTACATCTTTTATTATGCCCTGGGGAATTTGAATCGTACCATTCAAAGTCCAATCGACCCCTGCGAAGGGCTATTCGGTTCCGTACAAGATCTAGGAATGTTGGTATCCTAATATCTCTTCCCCCCAGTTAGTACAAGTAAAAAGGCAGTGACATATCAATCAAAGCTGCCACCACAACGACATATAGTCAAGCTGAAAACCACTAGTCCGACCTTGGTACAGGTCACGACACTAGAAACCAGGGTATTCAAACCCAAACACTGAGGTACAACCGCAATTGTCCTCTAATCACATCATGTTATAATCACCGAGACACGACCGCAGCCGTTCTCAAACTAAGGGCTAGGTATGACCACAGTCATCCTCCCTAAACACTTGAATTCAGGATGACAAGCACCCCGCATACTCATCAGTATGCACTCCGAGTTTCCTTTAGGAATACTCGTTTCACCATCCAGTAAGTTTTGACACTGAAAATGGTTCTACGGCACAGGGCACTACATGATTAGAGTTGCACTTGATTAGTTATTCCAATTTGTTGAATTAAGGCTGCATCAAACAAGTGGACATACAAACCCTAATTCATTTCTAGCAAGCATATAAATATCGAAACTTGAAAAGATATAAAATGTATGAAACATAATTTATCATCTCATCATCACATGGTATTATTCACTTGCCATTCCCAGGACTACACTAGTCATCATATTATCACAAGATATAATTCCTTTTTAGAAAATCACAGGGTATCAACTCTTATCAACAGAAGAGGAATACACCTGATTCAGGGATCAACTATGCCCAAAGGTCATTAAGACCATCATACTATCACATGATATAAATCCTTTTCACAATATCACAAGGAATCAACCCCTTATCAACACAAGAGGATTACACATCATTCAGGGCTCAATCATGCCCAAAGGTCATTAAGACCATTATATTATTATTCCCTGCAAGATCATCATTATCTTTTCAAGCCTTATAACAAGGCTCAACAACATCACTTACATTTAATACACAAGATCAACACAATATTTCATTAATGAGCTAGGAGATATTCATAAACAATCATAGTACAGTTATATTAACATTAAGAACATTCCTTTATTACATCAACATGCAAGAAATCTAGATATGATTAACTCTCATCATATTCATTATGCACATGTTTAGCATAAGTAAATATCAACCATGTGGTTATAATAACCACCAATTAACATGTCAAGGTTATGATCATAGTAAGGAGGTTATTCTACAATCATTCCATCATATAAGAATGTTAAACATGAATGCCCATCTTTATCTGATTGCATTAGATTTAGGTTCAACATGATAAATTATATCAATGTTACTAATCATCACTTATACCCAAACCCTAACTCACGACATCCCCATTGGATCATGGATGCATAAGGTGAAACATCACCATTACATTCCACACTATTCTCAAGTATGTGCCCACACCTAAATCAAGGTGTAACCATCATGTTATAACATACTAGGGTTTCAACAATAACAGAGTACTCCATGGTTGTATTAGTTATTCAAGGACTATTCATACCTAATTACCATCATTTAGTTATATTAAATCTAGGTATAACAAGCTATACTTAATTAGGGTTACACATCAACACAATATGGTTATCATCCCTTCTATTCATATGAATGAATAGCTAAGACTAACTTATTAAGGGTAACCCTCCATTTGTTCCATCATCATTCAACCCATATCACCATACCACAATATCACCTAGAACCATTGGATGTTTAAAAGGTAAGACTATTGGTTGTTTACATAAGTAAACACCTTGGATAAACCACCTATGAAGTCCTTGATTTGTGCTCTAAAAAGAGTCACCATCTAACCCTAGACATCCTTTGATTAACAACACAAAAAGTTCCATTGAGGGTAGGATAAAACCCACAATCAATTGTTCATTTAGAACAAGCCATCCATTGCCAACAAGTAAAATCCTTAAGTTGATCATATAAAGGAAATCATCTAAATCCCATTATTAGGACCAACATATTACATTATCCATAATTCCACTTTATTGGAGGAATAAACATTATATCTTGACCATTGGGTCAAGTTCATATATTAAAACCATCAATTACAGTATATGTTCGACCATTGTATCAAGACCTAAGAAACCATTGGTCTAAGGATTAATTGATGCTAAAACTATATGATTAACTCACCATAAATTGTAGAGACCTGATCCACCATCATTAGTGATCATTAAATCACTATAGGTTGTTAGATCAACACTATATTCATTAATCAACATCAAATATCAAGCTAATGTCAACATTGATTGATAACATCAGTGGGGTATTTAATGGTTGATAATTAAACTTCTAATTGGTCCAAAACCTGACCTAAGGGGGTGAACATAGGTTGTCAAAACAACCTAATCCAAGTCATATTATACATTAGTGCTAACACACACATGATCACATGTTCATATATAACTGAAATCAAAACATGGAACATTATAAAAATCAAAATCTAAGTCAAGCATAGCTTTTTAGTGCATGAATCATCATTTTCAAGCAAGAACATCATCTAGAAATTTTATGGTAAGCAATAAATGTGGAGCAAGTTATAAAACTTGCATCTAATGAGAAGATGGAACCACACACAGAAGAAATCCAAGAATAAGCTATGAATTCGTCCATCTAGAACCTTTCTTCATCAAATGAACAAATCCTAAACATAAGGAGTAAGAAAGGTAGGGTTTTAGAGTTTTATAGCAAATTCTACTATGGAACATTTTTCTGGTCGAGCACTACTGATTTTGACATTTAATCGAGTAAACTTGGTTCGATCGATCGTATAATTTCACTAAATCCCATCGCACATATCAGTCAACTAATTAGTGTCGAGCAGGCGTTAATAATTTAAACGTGCAAATTAGGAGTCGAGCAGTGTCAGCACTGCCCGACACCTGGGTAAACACTGACATCTGCGAATAACAGTGCTTTTAACCAAAACGTCCAATTATTCGAGTTAAATCGTGCGAATGGGAGTGAGATTCTACTCACATCGATTCAGAATTTCTGGATTCTTCCAAAAATGCGTCCAGAGTCCTGGTTCCAACATTTGTTGGATTGTCTTCTATCTTTCGATTTGTCCTGGAACAAACCTGCTACACCCAGCAGGTGCTCATGCATGACAGGTTGAAGACGAACTTAGTTAAGGCTGAATTGAGGACTAAGACTGCTGATTTGTTGTCTGGACCTCAAGGTCGGCCTCCAAGGTAGTGGATTGAGCTATTGTCTGCGCCCAAAAGGGCCTCTGGCCGTCACTTCTAGCAGCAGCAGTTGCTTACTGCTTGATGGGCGCTGCCCTTGCAGGTGGGCACCAATGGAGGCGGGTGGCCGCAATAGAGGTAAGGAGGGAGGTTGGCACCACTGGTTTGGCCTTCATGGCCCAAAGCTGTCGCTGCTCCTCTATTGGTCGATAACGCTATCGGGCGCAGCACCTGCAACTGCTGCTGGCCAACGCCCTAGCTGATGTTCGCGGCTGGGCAAGGAAAGGAGAGGGGAAGGAAGGAGAAGGGTAGAAGGGGGCGCCTGGATCGGAGCTTGGAGCTCCAGCAAATCGCGCCCAAATCGCCCCTCCATCTCTCAACTAGGTCGGCCGATCAGCCTACTGGATGCCGCTAGAGCAATTGCTCTATTCTATAAGGAGGAAATGATAAGGAATAAGAGAGAAAGGGAAAAGGTTAATAACCTATTAAATGGGAAAATTGCATAAATGGTCCAAGGAATATATAAACGTCATAACTATGGCCTCGGGGGTCCGATTGAAATGATTCCTTTTGCACATTTGCAAACACAAGGTCCTCTACCTTCTCAAGGCACAAAATTATGCTAATTAGCTTGTCTTAGCTAATCAAAATACTAATCGCTTCGTAAGCACTTAGCTTAATCAACATATCAAGCAAGTTTAGGGGCCTTACAACTATAAACCCCTAATAGGGATTTTGCCCCCGAAATCCAAAGTAAACAAAGATGGGTACTTCCTTTGCACCTTATCCTATTACCTTCATATGGTTACTTGCATATCATGGTAATGTCACATCATTCATACATATCTCATCTTGGGTCAACACAAAAACGTCCATATAAGAAGACATATCATGATTCCATTAAGAAATTTAATCAACCACATCTCACCCTTATTCAACTTGTCTCATAGCTATTGCTGCTTCGACAACCCTATGGTTTTTGAATAAATATTGATCATATTTTTTACCATATTTGAAATACTTTGACATGTCCTCATTCAAATATTGCTACAACTTGTAAGACATTACTTGAACACTTTCTTCCTCCTATTCATAAATTCTATTGGTACATTGGTTAGTCTAAAGGATATAACTCTAAACTTATCATGGTCATGTGTATTATGTCATCCAATCTAACTCTTATGCATTGATATTTTATCATAGGTTTATCTTAAAGGAACATGGTATCACATATCTATTGACCAAAAAACCATCTATCCTTGATAGTGGTCTTGCCCAGCTATCATTAAACCATACACAACATTATGGAATCACTTTTTTTCCTTTCCAAACAACATTTAGAGGGTCATCATCAAATCTCTCCCTCTCTCTCTAAGGGAGAGGAATACTTGGAATGTTCATTTAATAAACATCTCCAACCTTCACATATTTCTCATATTATTGATACATCTTGGATACTAGGATTCATTACCTTAGTATCCACCTCATGCGCTATAAGGAACTCACATCCTTATTTCATCTAATTTTACCAACATAACCAATATCAAGACATGAAAGAGGAGTCTTCCTAATTATTGGAAGGATCAAAAGAAAAATCATCACAAACTTTATGAATTGGAACCATAGTCCAAACAACCTTATTCTATAATAAGATATCCATTCTCATGTTTAGAATGAATCCACACATACCAAGTGGCAATGATCCACTTGAAAGTTGTGCCCTGTAAAGAAAAGACACAAAGGGAAAACACACTTCCCACATCATAGCAACATTGTTCAAGATCACTAACAAAAAGGTAACCAATTCTATTTTCATTATGCATGTTACAACTTCTTATGTATCATTTTACCTTTTTCATTTTTTGTCCCTTGCCATTAGCATAGGAATCATTATGATTAACATATCTCTTTACTTCTTCCTTGATGACTATTTATCACACTTGGGTATGTTGTCATATTTTATTATGTTTTTCAACCATCTATCAACAAGTAAATCATCATATTTCACATTTTCTTCATTATACATGGATCATCTCCCTTAATTGCTTTCACATGCCATGCTGATTTTTCATTAAAAATTTCTTACATACAGAGGTTGGTCTGAGATTAACTCAGGTTCCACCTTATTTCTTTGCCATTGTTCCCATTCATCTTCTCATTATATACTTGTTAGAGGAGTTCTTTTCATCTTATGTGGATTTCATACCTTGATTCACTTTATAAGCATAGACTTATCTATCTTTTACTTTATTATCCTCTTGAATCACATCTTCAAGAACTCTTTTCCTTATTTGTATTCAGATTTAGATTTCATGGTGTTGTATCTTTCTCTTATAGTTACCAAACATTCAAGTTTTGAAAGATTATGTGCAATTCTCATCTTCTTTAAGGTAGGATTGAGATATTCACACCATGATTTCTTATTCATTATGGTCTTTAGATTGTCTCAAAATGACTACTTGATCAGAGTAATAAAAAAGATAACAATCTAAGAGTTCCATACTTACCTTTCTTCAATAATTGAATACCTGGCCAGGGCACTCAAATACTGAGATTAGGCAGTATGCACCATATTTTTATGTCATATTCTTAACTTAGACATCATCCTAGTCTTAAGTCCTAATGTCCCGGTAGACTCAATGAGCCTAAAGATCTGATACCAAACTTGTGGGGACCCGTCAGGCTAAATGAGATTACTCAAAACATAAAACACAATCAATCACTAATTAATCACATACCCAAAAATATGGGTAAATTAAAACTGATTTCAACGTCAACACTCATTCGAAAACATTTGCATGAGAGACCAAAATCTCTTATATCCATGCTATGCTAAGGATTTGATACACATTGTCCTATTGCCTTAGCCACAACATATATACACATGAGTACAATATTTGTATATGCCACACAAATAAGTATTAATATGCTAACAAAAGTCTGATTCATTTGAAACACCATATACAAACTTTTTCTCGCCCGGACCTGAGAGTACAAGGACAAATCTAGGACACACTAGACATCTAATCAACTTTATCAAATATTCATGATTGTAGTTCCTCTTTACTTCCATGGTTCTGTTATCGTCATTGCCGATTACCTAAAAAAATGTGGCGAACCACAAGGGTGAGACACAGTACCAGCAAGAGATATAACCATCAACAATGTTTATTGATTACAAAATTTTTATGTAATTAAACACATTGATGTGGATTGTCATTGTGTACGGGTTTAGCTCAAATCTAAAAGGATTGTGACTCCTGGATTAGTGTTCAACTTATTAGTATCTAGAGAAAATTACTTCCTCTGATATTTTCTTTTCAGTACATGGGTGCCAAGTTAGGACTATACAACATCTACTCTCTAGCTTGGGGGAGTGTTACAACCCCAATTTTTGGGTTCTTTTGGTGAGAAATGTAATTTCTCCAATTAAATATATTTGAACAAATAATGATATAATTTGTTTTGAATAAAAGTATTTCGTTTACAATAGCCTTGTTGGTTGTTTTGTGGGCTTTATTAGCTATTGGGCCCAATAACAAGGATAAGACAAAGAAACTCCATTATTAATAAGAAATGGAGAAAAGGAAGATGTAGAAACCTCTAGAAGGCAAAAGAAAGTAATACAAAGTTGGATTTCATGCCTCTTGGATTTCTTGGGTTCCAAGGAGTCCAAAGTTGCAAAGATAATGCAACAATAAAAGAAAAGACCAATTAAATATTTCCTTATTTAGAAAGAAATTGAAAACAATAAAAAATATGGGAAATAAGAGGAAAGAGGCATAATTGAGTTATCTTTGATGGATTTTCATATCCATGAGGTTTCTAATGTTAAAAGGGATTCTAATAAGGAAAATGAAAAGAGAGAGATAAAGAGAAATCCTTAAAAAGAGATATTTTAAGAAGAAATAGAAAATGCAAAATAAAAAGGGATAAATATGTGAAATAGAAATAGATAAAGGCAAGTAGATATTCCCCAATATGGGAATTCATGCCTCTAGGATTTCTTGAGGTCCAAGGGACCCAAAATAACAAGATAATGGCAAAGGGAAAAGGAATACTACTTGATTTTGGATTAATTGATGAATAACTTGGATGTGAAGGAAACACTCACAACTGTTGGAATTTAACCTCCAAATTTAATGAACGGTTAGATAATGCCAAGATGAAGTTTTCCCTAAAATTTGATAAGAAAATGTTAAACGAGGAGAGAGAAATGAATTTTCCAAGTTAACATGTTAAATTACCCTTTTAACTCATTTTTAAATAATTGCAATAGAGGGGAGTAGTGCTGGCCGTTGGATGACTGCGTGGTCATGAGGACCATGAATCCAAGGGCATCTATGTGTCATCTACCCCGAGTTCCAGTGGGACTGGGAGACGATTTAGGAATTCTATTTTCTCAGTTTTGAAACGAAGATTTGATGAACTAACAAGTCCATCATATTTGGGAGATAGTTCCGAAGAAGTTAGACCCTAACTTTGAGGGCTATCATCGACGAGGGGAGAAACCCCCAAACTGCAGAACTCCCACATCTTAACCCTATATAAGGGAGGGCACTCAAGGGTACCAACATCCCTAAAAACCATCCCCATTATCACGGATCTCGACGACGAGTGGAACGACGCCTTCAATCGCCAGTTTTGACCTGACCTACCCCCCAGCAACCAGCGAGCCACGACAGAGCTCTGACGAGTAGTTCAAAGTGAAGGTCGAGTTCATTTGGGAAATTGAGCAGCTCATCAGGTTCGAGAGATGACGGAGAAGCTTCTTGGCTTCTCAGATTTCCTATTGATGGCCTAGAGTTCGAAGTCAACTGGCGAGTTGACTGCGATTCGTCACACAGTCAGAGGTAGACGACAACCCACCACCATCCGATCATGGGCCATGGTGGTCTCAGGCTAGATCCAACGCTCTTGACCAGGAGTGACTTTCTTTTAGGCATGTGCAACCGTGACCGTCAGATCTGAGGAGCGGACCACTGGTCCACAGATCAAGCGGCTGCCTATTTTTCGGTAATTTCCTCTCCGATCCTATTAAGTTAGAAAAAGGCTTTTCTTGTAAAAAATTGTAAAAATAGATAGAAAACACAGATGAAGTGTTATACATGAAAGTTGATCAGAAAAATACGAGGAATAAGATAAAAATAATTTGAAAGCCTAAATCTGTCTCTTTTAACAAAAGTATATTATTTTGATGAAAAAGGTGTTAATTTGTGGTTAGAAACCCTAATTGATGATAAATGATAGATTTAATATTGCAAATAGGTTAATTCGAGCATTATTAACTTGTTTAATGATAAAGATGAATTTTAATATGTTTTGAAGATGGTTTGCAAGGTTTAGGGTTTTTAACCTAATATGATGGTTAATATGCTTAGAAATCCTAAATAGGAGAAAAAGGAAAGAAAGGTATCTATAATCCAAAATTAGGGTTTCATGTTGCTAAAAGATGACCTTAGGATCTTTTGTGAAAGAAAGATGACATAATTTGGGTTTGTAAGTAATTTTATAAAATTAGGGTTTAAAGTAATAAAAATGAAGTGGAACCCTAATTGTAATTGAAACCCTAAAAAGGACTAATAACCCTAGGAAACAACTAGGATTAATAGACCATGATAACATGATTAATGATAGAAAACTTGGATGCCTATTTCAGGATCGACTTGTGTGTGCTTGTTTGGATTTCTTGGTTGATTGGATTATTCTGTCTCAAATCTGCCTGACAGGTATGTGGTTAATTATGGTTAATCACATTAGTTTCCCGAAGAGTTTCCCAGATGATTCATCGCATTGAATGCAACTTAACAGTTTGGATGTTCATACTTGGAAAATCATAAAGTCACTATGCTTATCACAATAATAATGGAAGTGTGTATTTTCTCACCTACATGCCACCCTAATGGATGATGCCAAAGGTCAAGCCCAGGAGGGAAGACCAATGGGCATCATGAGTGGTGACCCCAGACACCATGCTCAAGAATGAGAAGGTGGTCTATGTTGCATGACTAATGGGCACCATGAGAGGTGACCCCAGTCACCAAGCTCGAGAATGAAAAGGTGGCCTTAAGTCAATGGCAAAAGAGAAACCCTAGAGAGGGTATGCCAGGGTTAGGGCAAAAGCGGTGGAGTATGACACATTGAAAATGTAAATTGTCTTGTTAATTATCTTGATTGTGATAATTAGATTGTTAGCCATATTTGTGAAATTTTGTTTGTCCCCACATACCGGCATATTTCCATATGTTGACCGATGTTTTGTTTGTCGACATTTTAGGTGCAATTTGAAAAGGATAAATAGTAAAGTGGCATATGTGGAATGAAATAAGAATTAAAGTACAAAGGAGGATTAGTTAGAATAGACTCCAGAGGTGGTTAGAAGTAGATATCCAAGTTTTTGAAAAAGGTATGCAAAATTTTATTTTATACCAGTTTTCAGTTTAATTTGGTAAAATTGCATGATTATTATTGATTATTTGTTGAACCTTTGATCCTGTTATTTGGGATAATGGCTCTGACCTTCGGGTATCCCTTAATTGGGGGTTACCAGGAGGCGGGGTCGTTACATTTGGTATCAGAGCGATGATTCCTCATTTAATCTTTAATCATTATTAAATTTTACAAACTCCGTAGAATCCAAGGGAGTTATTAGAGGATTTTCTAAAAGACAGAGGTGTCTAGAAAAGGATCACGTTCGGGGGCTGGCAAGATTTTCCTCTATATTGCTAGTCGAAATATGAGGACTCCCGGATTAGTGTGACTGCCTGGCCAATGTCTCAGGATTTGACTCGAAATAAGATACCTTTAGGACTCTCTCATCTTGTTCATCCCTTCTCAACTCAAATGATGTTAAGGACTTTAAGGATTAGGGTTTTCCCTCTTTTCCTCACCCTCTTGAGGTATGGGTAAGGTTGATAAGGATTAAGGAATCCTCCACCAAATTAATGAAAAACATGTAAATAAGATGTCATGGACATAAGCTTAATAGTTTAAGCGTAAACTAAAGAATAGATACATGATTAGGTCATATGACATGAGTTGTCTTTGCCCTCAGGAGAGACATGAGGCTGGACCTCCTTGTCAGAAGGATGAGTAGAGAGAGTTGGTCATGGGGGCAGAGATCTCCATTATAAGTAGAGACCGGGCACATCCTCTATGGATGATGCTAACACTAACCCTAAGTGGTGGTTAGAAAGAGAGATGACATGATGAGTTAGATGTCATGGTAGACCTGGTGTGGGGGTCGACATGCCTTTGGATGCCCATATGAACCATGAGAGGTTGGATGACCTAGTACCCTTGGCGACCCCAACCCTAGGAAGGGTCATAATGCATCTTAGAGTGAAGGATGACTCCTTCCATAATGAGGTTAGTGAAGAACCTATGGAAACCCCATGAGCTTGTATGAGCATGGCATAACATGCACCTAGAGTATGTCAGTAGTGCGGGAAGTAGGTTGAAACCCTGGCCAGGATAAGTAAGAAGAGTTTTGGATAATCTTGGATAAGCAAGAAGAGTTTTGGATAAGATAAGCAAGAAGAGTTTTGGACAATCTTCGGCAAACATAAGTTTGACCATAGGCTTCACCAATGTATAGGTATGCTTGTAAGCTTGATCCTTCATGGAGGGAGGACCTCTAGTAGTAAGGCTGGATGTGGAGTTATCTCTAGATAGAGAGAGAGTAGGACTCAAGAAGGAAGGTTGGAAGCCTAGACTCCGTGATATGAGGAACAGTGGGGAGTTGAGGATGATGCGACCTAAGTGGATGGTTGTGGTTGCCTCATGCATGATCCCTGGAGGCTAAGGGTATCTCAGTTTCCTTCAGAGGAACCAAACCCTAGAGAGAGGATGAGGTTGTTGGTACCTAAGGTGTAGGTGTTTACCTTCTGAGTTAGGAAGAAGAGTTCCTTAGACCATGAAGAGGTTTAGTAACAGGTTGTGAGGCCTTATACCTGGTTATTTTTCCTTGAGAAGGACTCCACTCTGGTTTGTTGCTCGAGTAGAAGAGTGACAAGAAGTGCATGCCATACCTTGTACATGCTTGGTTCCGGGTTAAGAGGTTGAGCAGACAGTTGGCCATTAGAAAAGTGAACCTAGGGTTCCTAGGCCTAAGAGGGGAAGTGGTGTACCTGATGCTCATGATAAAATTTGAGTTTTTATAGATTCGAGCATGGTACTCCTCATGTTTAGAAGGAAAGGCAAACCCCTTCAGTTTAAGGTGTAGTTTCCTCCCATCCTAGGAGAGGGACCCTTTTGTAGGGTGTATACCCATTTTGTTGGTTTTGAGGTAACCTAAAGAGGTCTCAACAGGATCTTGAAAAGTTAAGTACATAGTAAGAGAATGAACCTGTAGACCCATAGATAACTAAATCTAAGTGCATGTGGATGTGTTACCATGGAGGTAACCAGCATGGGGCCTGACCAAGGTAGGCAGGTCACCATGACCCCTATGAAAGGATGAAAGACAACCCATGAATGCAGAGAGAGATGATGATGAAGGCTTGGGTAAGGTTATGTACTATAATAGAATCCTAAGTCTATCCTAGGGTCAGGTAGGGATAAGACCGATGGAAGTAGGAGTTTCCTAATTCCCTAGTTGCACATGACCATAGGGTCGGGAGGTAACAACTATCATTTTCTGAGGGCCATGGGTTAGGAGATTAATCACCTTCATGAACTGATGGGACCCAAAGGGCAGATGAGTAGGGAACTCTCTGGATGCATAAGGGAAGAGGGATGACCCAAAAAGTGTCGGCACCCTATAGACCTAGAGGAGATGACCAAGGATTGTGTGGTGACCCAAGTAGGTTCGAAACTAATTTTCCATGGATGTAACCGTGATACCGAAATGATTGTGATGTATAGTCATAAGTTGCACGTTTCAACTTAGATTTAAAGGTGTAATGGCAAGGTGGGATGTACCATCTCTACTCTAGGAATAGGAAGAACTCTGTATTTAGACTGCAACCAAATGCTTATTTCCTCTTGTTATGGGAGTGAGAGATAGGACAATATACATGCCATACACCTAAAGATAAAGATGATGTGAGTTGGAACATTTCTATGAGGTATGAGGACAGAGATGATAACATACCCTTGTGGAGTGAACGATATGTGGATGGTTTGCAAACACTAAGAATATTAAGGTAATCATCTTATGAGGATGTTTTATCATGAACCATTTAGAATTTGCAAGTGGTATGAGGTTGATTTTGATCACCATGAGGATGAGCTCAGAGTGTTCTTAATGAAGATAATAAGTGGAATACATGGGGGTGTATGTCTTCAATATTACCTAACATCTAAGGATGTGAAGTGGTAATAAATGCCCTAGTTGAGGTGCAGCTACCTAGTTTATCTAGAGGCTAGAAGAGGCAGTTGGGTTAGCCCTAAGTTTGAAAGAGAAGACATGTTTGTGCTAACACTCAGATGTAACGAGATTTGTTGAACAAGTTAGTAGTTGTTTGGTTTTACAGCCTAGGTCTTGATGCAATGAAAGGATGATTGCAGAACCCCCAGATACACTTCTTTGGATAGGAAGGTGATAAAACCCTGATGAGAATGGTTTAGGGTTTCCGAGGAATCGATCTTGAGGAATCATGACATACAGAAGATCATGATTTTAGGATCACCATACACCATGGTACTATAAAGATAGTAAGTGATAGTAGTATTTTGGGTGCCTAAGATGAAGATGCATGTGGCTCGTCGCCATGCATGTTAAGAGGTGAAGGACGAACACCAGTAACCTAGTGTAGTGATATAAAGGATAAAGAGTCCCTGAGAGGGAATGGGAGTTCATCACTATGGATGTTGTGGTAAGTCTCCCCTAGACCAAGGAAGGTCAAGATGCAATATGGGTTATGGTAGATTACCTTACCTAGATGACATGAGAGAGAAAGAATACTCAAGGGAAGGACTCGGTGGAACTACTTATGAGAGAGAGAGATAGTTCAAATACACCATGATGCGAGTTCAAAAGTTCTTGAGTATAACCCAAAGATTCGCTTCCATGTGGTGGGAGTAGGTACATGAAGAACTTGGTATTAGTACAATTTATCACCCCTAACTAATGGTTAGTATAATCCAGACTAGAGGGTCTAATGAGAGCATGTGTGCTCATTCAAGGTGATACATATAGATAGTTCTTATCCTCAGTAAGATGTGATGATAACCACCATAGCTAGTATTGGGATGTAAAGAAGCTCTGTAAGGGAGGTTGTGTCGTTCACCACCTCACTAAGATGATGTGGTGAAGGGACCTCGCGAAGGTCAGAAAAGGACCACATTGTGTGCAGATGAAGTCGCTTTGATCGTGCAATGGCTGAAAGAGAGCCCAGAGGCGACATGAGTCGTGAGCTGATGCAAAGCAGACTGACATGTGGTTCACTGTGGGAGAGTATGTGATGTGAAAATCTGACCCATCTAAGTTATAGCTAAGAGAGCTGAGTCCCGGCTGCATGGTCCATTTGAGATGGATTGGTGAAGATGGTTGTGTTTAGCCTTACCCCTCAGGATAGCATGATGTATAATTTGTTCCAAATCAGTCTGATCTAGAGCACTATGTGAGGTACCCAAGCCATGTGCTGAGCCCTGAACCTATTCAGCTTTTTGAGAGGCTGAAAAGTCCTGAGTCACCTATCAGGGTACAATATACCAAGGTCAGAAAGAACTCAGATGAAAGAATATGAAATGATGAAGGTTCTTGGGAAGCACCATGGAAAGGGTGAGGCCACATGGGTGCCATGATGGACATAAGGAAAGGCTTATCCCGTTTGTTTGTTTGCTTGATGGAATTTTGTGGGCAAAATTCCTATAAGAGGGGAAGGATGTTACAACCCCAATTTTTGGGTTCTTTTGGTGAGAAATGTAATTTCTCCTATTAAAGATATTTGAACAAATAATGATATAATTTGTTTTGAATAAAAAGATTGTGTTTACAATAGCCTTGTTGGTTGTTTGTGGGATTTATTGGCTATTGGGCCCAATAACAAGCATAAGACAAAGAAACTCCATTATTAATAAGAAATGGAGAAAAGGAAGATGTAGAAACCTCTAGAAGGCAAAAGAAAATAATGCAAAGTTAGATTTCGTGCCTCTTGGGTTCCTTGGGTTCCAAGGAGTCCAAAGTTGCAAAGATAATACAACAATAAAAGAAAAGACCAATTAAATATTTCCTTATTAAGAAAGAAAATGAAAACAATAAAAAATATGGGAAATAAGAGGAAAGAGGCATAATTGAGTTATCTTTGATGGATTTTAGTATCCATGAGGTTTCTAATGTTAAAAGGGATTCCAATAAGGAAAATGAAAAGAGAGAGATAAAGAGAAATCCTTCAAAAGAGATATTTTAAGAAGAAAGAGAAAATGCAAAATAAAAAGGGTTATATGTGTGAAATAGAAATAGATAAAGGCAAGTAGATATTCCCCAATATGGGAATTCGTGCCTCTAGGATTTCTTGAGGTCCAAGGGACCCAAAATAACAAGATAATGGCAAAGGGAAAAGGAATACTACTTGATTTTGGATTAATTGATGAATAACTTGGATGTGAAGGAAACACTCTCAACCGTTGGAATTTAACCACCAAATTTAATGAACGGTTAGATAATGCCAAGATGAAGTTTTCCCTAAAATTAGAGAAGAAAATGTTAAATGAGGAGAGAGAAATGAATTTTCCAAGTTAACATGTTAAATTACCATTTTAACTCATTTTTAGATAATTGCAATAGAGGGGAGCAGTGCTGGCCATTGGATGACCGCGTGGTCTAGAGGACCACGAATCCAAGGGCATTTGTACGTCGTCTACCCCCGAGTTCTAGTGAGATTGGGAGATGATTTAGGAATTCGATTTTCTTGGTTTTGAAATGATGATTTGATGAACTAACAAGTCCATCAAATTTGGGAGATCGCTCCGAAGAAGTTAGACCCTAACTTTGAGGGCTATCATCGACGAGGGGAGAAACCCCCAAACCACATGACTCCCATGTCTTAGCCCTATATAAGGGAGGGCACTTGAGGGTACCAGTGACCCTAAAATCCATCCCCATCACCGCATAGTTCGATGACGAGTGGAACGATGCTTTCAATCGCCAATTTTGACCTGACCTACCCCCCTCTGCAACCAGCGAGCCACGGCGGAGCTCCGGCGAGTAGTTCAAAGTGAAGGTCAAGTTTGTTTGGGCAATTGAGTAGCTCATCATGTTTGGGAGATGATAGAGAATCTTCTTGGCTTCTCAGATTTCCTACTGATGGCCTGGAGTTCGAAGTCAACTGGCGAGTTGACCGCGATTCATCGCACAGTCAGAGGTAGACGACGACCCACCACCATCCGATCATGGTCCACAGTGGTCTCAGGCTTAGATCCAACGCTCCTGTGCAGGAGCGGCTTTCTTTTAGGCACGTGCAACCGTGACCGTTAGATCCGAGGAGCGGACCACCGGTCCACAGATCAAGCGGCCGCCTATTTTTTGGTAATTTCCTCTCCGATCCTATTAAGTTAGAAAAAGGTTTTTCTTGTAAAAAATTGTAGAAATAGATAGAAAATGCATATGAAGAAGTGTTATACAAGAAAGTTGATCAGAAAAATACGAAGAATAAGATAAAAAATAATTTGAAAGCCTAAATCTGTCTCTTTTAACAAAAGTGTATTATTTTGATGAAAAGGTGTTAATTTGTGGTTAGAAATCCTAATTGATGATAAAGTATAGATTTAATATTGCAAATAGGTTAATTCGAGCATTATTAACTTGTTTAATGATAATGATGGATTTTAACCTGTTTTGAAGATGATTTGCAAGGTTTAGGGATTTTAACCTAATATGATGGTTAATATGCTTAGAAAACCTAAATAGGAGAAAAAGGAAAGAAAGGTATCTATAATCCGAAATTAGGGTTTCATGTTGCTGAAAGATGACCTTAGGATCTTTTGTGATAGAAAGATGACATAATTTGGGTTTGTAAGTAATTTTGTAAAATTAGGGTTTAAAGTAATAAAAATGAAGTGGAACCCTAATTGTGATCGAAACCCTAAAAAGGACTAATAACCCTAGGAAACAACTAGGATTAATAGACCATGATAACATGATTAATGATAGACTCTTATATATCGAACCAGAACCTCATGACAAGCTAATGAGACTATTGTTATTCCGTATACAGTTACCATTATATGTAAGGTTGTATGAAGGCTTCATAGTATTTTGAATTACTAATTAGGTCAACTGTATTCTGATAAAGTTGTATGTACATCACAGTAGGAGTTGACTCCTACTAGTCTTCGTGCTTGCGCCATTTTTTAGTGGTTGCTAGAGCTGGTGGACTATTGAACAACTCAAGTCGTAAGAGTTGGAGATCGAACATCAGTAAGGATTCGAGCAGTGATGTTGTCGATGTCGAGAAGAAATTAACATTCATGTCATCCTTTGCTTTTCCTTTTGGCAATCTTCTTATTCTTCTTTAACAATGTCTATGTTGGTACGACGTTAGTCAAAACAGACTTCAACATATACATTTTGTTTGCAGCCTGTTTTACTGACACTAAGGTAATTGTCTATCAAATTCTAATATTATTTTGACACCGTATTCATTTCTTTAAAATAATCTAATATATTCAGAAATAAGGTATGTGTCCCTCCCAGTGTTTGCATAGACATGGTGCTGCACACAACGAATAAAATTGTTGCAGGGCTTTACAAAACTGAAAAATCCTCCAAAGCTGAGAGGATGCAGGAAATAATAATCTGAAAACCGACGCGCGCATGCACACCTCACCTCATCAGCAACCCAGTCAGTTGTCCACCACGGGCGGGCCGAACCTGATGTCAAGTGATGGCGTAGGATTTCTTTTTGCTGCACGTCAGTTTTGAATAACCGGTTGCAATCTCAGAGTCTATACTCGTCATCAAAACGAGATGCAAATAAAAAAACTGACCACCCGAAGTCGTCGTCACCGGCAAAATTGCGAGATCGGGTAAAAGAAAACGAAAGAAATCAACAATGTTCACAATCAATGGGGATGTCTTTGTATGTACACCGAACGAGCAACTGCAGCCCACATCATCGCCTCGTCATCAATAGAAGAAGAGCAAGTTGGAGGATTGGAATGCATTCGGGTGGGCGGCATTAACGTTTGACAAGGATGTATATTAGATTGGTCTCGGTGGGAAAGTGAGATTGAATTATTAAAATCAAATTTCAATCCCATCTTTAGCATTATAAAATCGGTCCAGACTTCAATCACCTTATATTGGAATCCCTAACCCATATTAGCGTCAACGGACGTCGATTTGATGTGAAGGTTCCAGCCTTTATTTGGTTGGGATTGTAAACAGGAAATCGTGATTATAATCAATGTGAGACCAAGACTAACACGTCCCCCAGTTAGGTCCTAGTCCAATCCAATGCCAAATACGAGCCTAACTAATCTAATCCGATGATGAGGGCAAGGACAAATAATCGGATGTGATTCGGAACAGTAAATCCCACACGATCTATCCATTAACCTCATGCTCCTTTAATTCGCCGTCACACGGTCGCAGCGGGCCGACAACTTCACCACGGCACCGTTCACTCCAGAAGAAGCTATCCCTAATCTCTGCAGCCCTGCTGCTATACTGGCTTTACCTGGCGTGGCGTGGCGTGACGACGCTCGTTGCATCCGCTGTCTCCCCCGCTTTTGCCACGCTGGACGCCACGTCGGTCCATCGCCGAGAGCGGCGTGGCGATGCTTGATGAAGGGTTTGAAAGGGCATTTGGTTTCTGAATTCTTATACGTCCCACTTCTCCTCCACCAGACACCAAACCCCTCACAACGTCGTCGCCACCTACCCGACATCCGGCTATCTCGGCGCCGCGTGGTGTGTTATTCCCTCCACCCGCCAACACGTCCGACGGTTCTCCCGAACTGACGCATCTCACTCCGACGGTCCAGATGCCTTCCTCGGTTGCCTCAACATTCTGTGCCAGTCAGATGGTAATGGCCTACACGTTAAACAAACAGTACAGCAGGAAGAACAAACACAAGTGCCCAACTAGTGGCATACTTGTATATATTTCGGCCATCGGAAAGGTCATCGCCGTATCCATCTTTGCCTCCAAGCCACACGCATCATGTTTTGCGGGCCAACAACACCTTTTTCTCTGTGTTGTCTGGTATATTAAAGTAGTAGCGGGCTTTTTCATTTTCTTCTAAATAATGCTCCATTCTAACGATATCAAAACAAGGGATCTGGTAACACTTACCACGCTGGCGATAATTAAACCGTCTTTAGGCTAATTTGGTTAGATGTAGTCGGATGTAGGTTTCTGAGTTTGCAATGTGAAAATATACATCAAGCTATGCTTTGTCATCCCACAATATCCCACCATGTCCTTCCTATTTTTTTGATGAAACAAACATTGTTGAATAAAATTTAGTATTTCACGTCGTTACATGCAACAACGACATGTGCAATTAATTAATGATTACAAGCCAGATCCAGATAAGAAGCAAGAGAATAAACAATGCATGAGAAAATAAATTGAGTTAGGAACCTAACCAGATCATTCGTTAAAAATGAACAAGTTTTACTTAAAGAAATCAACGTCGTACAGTCCTCCAGGACAGACGTTGTTCTCCCAGTTTTACCCGGTCAGGAACCTAAAGGGAAGCACGAACAGATGCACTACCACCACTGCAGCCCAGCAACCACATGAATCACCGCCTGACAGGTTGCGTCTTGAAGGAAGAGGATGAACAATTTTGTCACTTTCAGGAGAGAGATCTCCAAGCGACAGCGGCAGACTTCGGTATTAGGGCTCGCTAAACACTCGCATGAACGGCTTACAACTGTGTTCAAAAGAGATGTGTTTAACCCTAATGATCGGAGGTCTATTTATAGCCTTACACGCTCCACTAATCCTATTCCTATTAAGACGCGACCACTCGGTTGCTCTTGTACATATTGGGAAAATTCCGCAAAAGAGACACTTTCAATTAGGATTAATAAATCTGAATAGGAAAGAAACAATTAATTGCACTAGTAATTAATTACTTAGTTGTATCCTAGTGCAAAAAGAAGACGAAAGATAGAAGACATTCTCCACAATCCACAAGCCACAATCTATAAGCCACAAGCTCGAGCCTGTGCCCGGCTAGGCCAGGCGAGGCGTGGCATGGCGCGCGCATGTGCGTGCGTGTATGTTGTGGTTACCCCACCCACCAAAGAGGTGAGCATACCCTCCTCCTAGGACCTCTTGGATACTAGTACCCCATGTGATCCTACATATAAGGACTACAAAAGTTCTAGGAGTGAGCAATATGGGATAAAACTTCTTTGCCATTTGCACTAGACAAAACTATTTTTCTCACATGTACTAGCTGCACTACATTGGGCTTAACTCATGCTATATACATGGATGCTACAACCATATATCTAACAATCCCCCACAAAGTCCAATGTATAGTTTGCTCTACCATTCAATCCTCCATACTGTGATTTCAGCAGATACCTTTCGGTTTGAATCTACCTAAGTTATCCAACTTTGACTTCCGTAGGAACTAGGTGAATAAAAGTCTTGAACCTGAACCTTAGTTACAAGAGTATAGGTTGGTAATAACATAATAAAGACATGATAGAAAAGAAAACAATGCATTAAGGCCATGCATACAAAAACATATATCATTATTGATAACAGAAAACAACCCAATTCTCATGTTGCGGCCTACACAACATCAATCACTTAGTTGGAGTCTCCAAGGATGTACTGCTAACACTAGTACATAACCTACCTTTAGTGTCAGTTATTTAAGGCCTTTAGTGTCAGTTTTTAAGCGACGCCTATGTGGGCGCCGCTAAAAGCCCAATCGTTACGCGTCAGTTCTCAAACCGACGCCACAACCCTTCGCACGCCAGCAGGGGGTATAGGTGTCGGTTATTAGCTTAGAAACCGCACCATATACCTTCGCGCCACAGAAAGGGCGTCATCTGGGGCACTATCGGCGTTGGTTTATTAGTGATAACCGACGCCATCTCACCCGATGTCACGGCTGTGCTGTCCAGCACGACCGTGTTGTCTGGCCCGCTGCCACGGCCGTGCTGGCCAGCACGGCCGTGGTGCCTGGCCCGCTGCCACGACTGTGCTGGCCAGCACGGCCGTGGTGTCTTCCCTCATTAGTGAAATCGACGTCGGTTACTAGTAGACAACCGACACTATAAACATATGTCATCGGTTACTAGTAGGGCAACCGACACTGTAACCATATGTCATCGGTTTTATACAAATAACCGACGCCTATTTTATATTTTTTTCTGTCAGTCTGCAGACCTGTTATGGCTGGTCGCAGGATGAGAAACATTCGGTTCAGTTATGAACTGTAGGTTTTACAACATCTATTGATATCAGCCAATAACAGGCCACAAACCTACAAAATTAACATGATGGACAATATTATATGTAAGGACCCTGACCTTCGTTTAGGGTTTACCCTGTTTGCTTTGCTTAACCCTGGTGCCTTGGTGCTTGCTAATCACCTTTAGTGGTGATTAGGGTTTGGTTGTGCTTTGTTTAGAGTTGGATGTGCTACTTGCAAATAACCCAAGTCTAGGGTTTTGTAGGCAAGTTTTCCACCTTGTGTGGTGTTCCTCCCTCTCTTTGCTTCCTCTTGTGTTGAGAGGAAGGCTTGGGCTCGTTGCTTGAGTTCTTTTGGGCCTGGTTGAGCTTGTTTGGGCCTTGAGGTGCCTTGTTTTGGCTTGGTTGAGCTTTGTGTCGCCCAAGAGATGGTTGTGTCGCCCAAGATGGAGAGTGTATCGGCCTAGGAGTGTTCGTGTCGGCCAACATGGATGTGTGTCGCCCATGGTGCCTTGTTGTGTCGCCCATGGTGTAAGTGGTTGTGTCGACCATGATGCTTGACCTAGCCTTGACCTTGTTTAGTGGACACTTGGAACATATCTTGGACATGTGTATGGAGCTTGCTAGAGTGGTGGCTCGTGCACTAGGACAAGTGTCCCTAGGCAAGTGACACCTTGCTTGGACCAACCTTGTTTTCTCCTCCCTTTCCTTCTATATAGGCGGTTCCTTTCCTTAGCTAGGAGTTCCTTTGGTTCCTCTCCACCTTGTGCACGATACTCCCTTCTTCCTTGCTTGTGTTGGCCGATACACCCCCCCTTGAAGGAGCAAGTGGTGGTTGACATCCCTTGGAGTTCTTCTTCTTTGGAGCTTGGAGCTTAAGGCGGGTTGCATAACTTCTAACCCTAGCTACATTATCTCCTTTCTTGCTTATATGTTGTTGTTAGTTTTTACATCTTGCTTAGTATCCTTGTTGGCCAATCCTCTTGGTGGTTTCTTGGTGAGAAATACTCCTTTCTCTCTTTGGTCTAGAGGAGTGAGTTCAAGCTTCTAGTACCATGAACAACACCCCTCTTTCTTGGTCGATTGAGGTGAGCTTGTATTCTAGTTGCTTGAGCAACACTCTCCTCTCACCATGGACTAGAAGGGTGAGCTCAGTTGGTTTTTGTGTTGCCCGATGGGTGATAGGTGGTGTGCAAGACCCCTCTTTCTTGGTTTGTTGAGGTGAGCCATCTCCTTGGCCCTCTAGGGTTTTGAGCACCTTGTGTTTGAGGAGGAAGACAACCATGTATGTGTGTGAGTTGGCCGACAGGCCTGTGATGGACGATGCAGATGCTTTTGTGTCGGGTGATGTGTGGTGGTGTCGGGCGACACCCCTTGTTCTTGTGACGGGCGTCACAACTCTTTTCCTTGTTTTGCGTCGGCCGTTAGGCCTGGATCAGTGGATGAACGACATGTGGGTTGAGTTATCTCTCTTTCTCTCTCTCTCGAACGTTATGTTTGGTGTTTGACCTGGTCGCTAGCCCCTGTGACGGGTGTTTCCCGATAGTGCTGGTGCCCGACACACCCTGGTACGTGATACCCCCCTGATGCGTGATACTCCCCTTGTAACGCTGTGTCGCGCGCTGGTTGCCTTGGTGGCAACGCAGCGTTGCTGTTTGCTCACTTATCGGTCGTTATGTGTTGATCCTTGGGTGAGGGCAGGTTGCCCGATACACCTCTTTTAGTGAGGGTTTTGGTATCTTTTGTGAGGGATCCTTGTATCATGAAAACAGTCTAGTGGTATATGTCTTTGCTTAACGATGGTGACTCCTTATATAGATGATGATGCACGTTATCATAAGCTTGATCATTTATCTTAGCCTGGTGATTATTTGTTAATGTTGAGTGTGGTAATGGTAGTGGTAATGATAACGCTTGTTCTGTATATCTAGCATGACTATATGCATGAAGTGAACACCTTGACTAATTGAATAATACTGAGATGAGGATAAGTCTAGATATAGTTGCTTAATGATGTATCTTATGCATATGGTCATCAGTTGAGGTATGATTGACAAGTTTAGAACCTTTAATGTCACCCTATGTTGATAACATAGTCCTTATGTTGAAACTATGATTATTGTGTACACTGACCATGCAGGTGATGACTAGCCATGAAAAGACTATGGGAAATGTGTGATGTGTAACATCACTTTGATAATTACTCTTGTCGAAGAGGTTGCATGTATGATGTGTTTGTCCCATGATGATGATGTAAGCCTTGAGAGGCAGTGGCAATACATGATGAGGGATTGAGATTCCATGGTATGTGATGATCCTTGAGATGGATCTGGATGGTTGGCAAGAGGCCAAGTGATAACATGTGATGTTGGATCCTTGAGATGGATCAGGTTGATGTGACTACAATAATAACAAAATGCTGAGTTTATGTTGTTTACTTTCTGTTATATCTTGTATGTTATATAACTTGGTTGAATCTTGCAATCCATCTAAAAGATATTAAATAATTACAGTGAAATACATCATGTAGTTGCCCTGGCCATAGATCCATCATCGTCAGGAATTTGGTGATGGTGAAACGGGTTCTCCTGCGGGTTAACCCGGAGCGCATATTTTTGAATATGTGAGGTTTCTCCTAGCCTAAAGTGAGGAGGTAAGAGTGCAACTTTGGTTGTAGACTCCAGGGTGCGGATTCAGGCCCATAGCGCAATTGTGATGAAGAGCATGGTGAACAGGCCCATGGCTCAGGATATGTGTTATGAGGAGCATGAATGCGTTCATGGCTCAGAGCACGGTGAACAGGCCCGTGGCTCAGTTTCACTAGCGCCGAGACCTATATCGAGGCGGGCTAGGCAGAGGGTAGTCTGACCCTGTGGCTAAGACCACTTCAGCATGAGACTGCAGCCAGGGGCGGAAGAACAGGGGGGCCGGCCGGGGCCATGCCCCCCCCAAATTGTCAGAATATTTCGACTAAGTATGTAGATCGTCTTAAGATTTTTTATCTGTACAACACTATCTGGGTTATCGCTAACAGTCTAGCGAGATAATTTTCATGAGCGGTGTGTGGGATATATTTTCTTGATACTCTCGTAGTCAATCAACCATACTCTGGCACTTCGCGTCCCACTACTCACACCATGGCACCACCAGATTTTTCCACTAGAGGGCTCGCACGACCAAATTGAATCGAAAAAAATGACCGTTTTAAATCTAACTCATTATATTAGTTATTGCCTCCTTCATATTTATACCAACGAAACACCCTTCTTCCATTTATTTCATCAACAAAAGTAAACAACAAAAGAAGTTGTGCGTTGGTGAAAGAACCACCATATATTGCATTTCCACAGCATCGACATCATACGAGATGGTCCTGCCGCCTGAAAACACCGTGTGTTGTTTACGCATCAGCCTGCAGACAGCCAATCAGTTGAGCATTGATTTTATTTTTATTGGAAAGGAGCGAGGAATGTATTGACTCATTGGGTGAGTGAGAATGCGGTAGTGTTGGCATCTCTTTTGCCGAAGGGACGGCAGGTTGCTGCATTCCACTCTAATCAAATTCTATTTTGATCGATTTACTTTGGAAGAGAATCCCACACATTTATCGTTAGGAGATTGCATAGCAAGAACCGTAAGGATTCATCTACCTTGGTCCTTACTACTTTCTTATTAGATAAAGGTAGATCGACCAACGCATGACAGGGTGTTAAGCGATCCTTCCCAACAAATTATAGAGTTTTACACTCGAGACACCACTATTTGAACTTTGTTTGTTGCTTAACTTGGCCACAATCAAGTTAACAACTTGTTATTCTTCTCTCAGAAAGGATCAAGGCTGACAGTTTGATTTCCCTACTCAGTATTCATCAAAGGAAACCATCGGTTTTGTTTGACATAACATCCAAATTCACAAATGAAAACGGCATGCTCCATCCACCTAATCCAAGACTATAAGGTAAACATCTCTCCTTTTTTATAATAATCTAAGATTGTATATTAACAAGTTCTTTACTCGATGGACAGTGATTTTTGGCAACGTAGTAAAGACAAGAAAATACACGCCATCTTACTTCTCAACTTCAACTTCAACTTCAAAAACCTCTTCACGTACGTTTGACATTCATAGATATAGATTTTTCCTCATCACTAAAAGGCACGCCTACATTTTTTAATCCTTATTTACTACTTTACTTCAATCCATTAAATCTCTTATATGTCTGTTAAAAATCACTTTCATATCTACTAAGACACAAAATTTGAACTCATTAGCATGAAGCTTGAATTTTCAACTATGGAAAGCAGTTTTCATGTCTACTAATATGGCCCCCCCCACTCTCCAACCGCTGGCTCCGCCCCTGACTGCAGCCCTGCTTGTGTTGTACTCGTGCACTGACCACGAGGGGCGAGGTCGTGGAGTTTGGCTCTTCTATTGACCTTGTATGGCACCGGCTTGGGTTTCGCAACTGAAGTTTGGATTTGAGTGGTATGACTCACTTCCTCAGGGCATAATAATAATACGTAATTCAGCCGAATAGTATTACTGCTTAAAACAAACACGAAACATTGGTTGAGGCATTGTTTGTGTAGTCAACTCTGTTATATCTTGCAGTTGCTTTTATGTTCTTCATATGTAGTAGAACTTATATATCTTGTCTTGTTAATCATGTTTCACAAGTAATATTTGATTACATCTAATAAGTTGCTAGGCATAGACAGCTTTATTTCATAACTACTCTTTTATACCTTTTATCAGTTAGCTGCTTTATACCTCTGAGGTTTTGTAGTTTCAGTGGAGAGTTATGTTTCTCGCTGGGACAATGTTCAATTGTCTCACTCCGCTAGTTTACACCCTTTTTAGGTGGTCGAGCTAGACGTGGAGGTGGTCGCGGAGTTGCGGCCGAGCAGCAAGAAGAGCAGTAGAAGGCAAGCGATGGATATGTTGTTGTTTTGGATGTTTTGTGATAGAGTCTAGAGTCATCCCCGTACTCTCAGGTCCTTGGCAGTGTTTGACGTTGTTTCACAATGTACAGCTGTAGATGTTTTGTATATCCTGCTATTGGCCGGATGTGGGCCTTTATGTATGTATGAACAGGTGATGAACTCATGATATGAGAGGACAGCTATTGCTCTAAGCTGTGGACAAGTTTCAAGGCTTGTATATGTTTATATAACTTGTTTTCTTGCAGAATGTGGACAGAAATGTAATAGTTTCTCAGTTTATCAGTTTTCCGCAATTGGTTTTAATTGACCTGTATTTTGGTAATCTGTGGTTATGGTGATTTCCGCACGTTTTTGCGTAACACCTCGTTGTCTGTGTGATAGTGGGATGTGTTGCCACATTATATATATGTGATTCACACACTCATGTATAAGAACATTTAATTCATATTATTTTTTCATCACACGCATTTAGAAACCAGTAGCAACCTGCAGTTCCATTTATTTCATCTCTTTTCACTTTCAGACACATGTAGAAACAGTCATGTATTGATGATTTTCACACACATATGACAATTCATAAAAATTCATTCACATTCACACAAAATTAATTATGAGAACAAAGTTATTCTTTATTCATCATTGTCATCATTGTCAACAAAATCATATTGAAACATTCCCACTCTTTGTAGGGCTTTTACCCAATCTTCTCTTACAACATCTAATTCATCTCTCGTATAGGGAGCATGTACATCGAAACGCTTTGCACCTGTGTTGAAGTCCTCAATTTTAAAGACCTACAAAGAGAATGATGTATATACATAATTATAATAATATATAATAAGATTCATATATTTCATATTATCTAACGAGACTATGTATAATATATGTTGTATGTTATCGATTTCCAATACGACATGTTTGATGATTAGGTCCATAAATCGCATCACATAGTAGGCACATGCCCATCCGTTGTCTTGTGTAGCACACTATAAATTGAAACATACAAAATATTCAAAAATACAAATAAGCACAGTTCACATAAATGATATATACATTGGAGTCAGGAAATTACTTTCACATTCTCCCAAATGAGTGTCAGATTTTTTTCCTGGGGACCTTTCCTCCAGCTTTTTTGTACTCTTGTAAAGCCCTATATATGTTAATGTAACACATTAAATTGCATAATTAAATAGTAATGCAGTAATAGATGTTAACAGATATAAAAACATAAAATATTTCTCACGAGAATAATGGCCTTTTAATTGCATGTCCATATAATACATCCAACTCACTCCCCGCAAGATCTAGATAATAGACGGTGAATGTCTTGGGGACAATAACTAATAACTCCCAATGCTTAGCACTATAGGTAAGAAAGTAAAAAATTAACAACTCAATATCCACAATAAAAATATAATTTGCTTAAGTCCAAATTACAAGCAAAGTAAGCTTACTCGACATTGAATGGAGTTATTATCACCGTCTTATTATTTTTACCAAAATATTCAAAAGCATCACATCAATATGAAGTAACTGAAGAAGGGCTTGTATCTACAAGACTAATCAAAGATGGAACCAAAAATCCCACATGGAAAAACCCAAAATCTGTACATGTCTTGTGTAAGTGGTTACAAAACATGTATTACGTATGCATTAATATATAAGAAACCAGATTGTCGTATATAAAACAAGGTATATGGATGTATAAACCAGATTGCCGTATGCATTAATCTCACCATATCCACAACTCTATCATAGATGTGTTCAGCCATTCATAACTAAACAAATCTAAAATATCTTGTATAAATATGTTGTTTCCGAATATTTGACCTGCATTAATATGTATCCAGAACTTCTATTACGTATGCATTAATACGTATGCTAAACTTATATAAATAGATTGTTATCATATGATTTACCTGCAACATTCTCCGGAATAGTAACATTTATAGGGCAATTTGGATTATGTTCGTCGATCCATACTATCACACTCCTACAATTAGGACTTATCGAGGCGTGTAGGTCCCCTGGAAGCCAACTTGGTAGTCGAGGAGGTGGAGGTGGAGGCCGAGATGTAGCGGGTCTCGTCTTTTAGACCTGTATATATAATTTCATATCAATTGACTCATATATATATATACACTAACAAATTAAAGTAACGAAAATTTATCATACAATATCAGTATAGAGGACATCCGCTTCGGGCCACAGTATCACTCCGTCTACTGCCTCACCAAGTGTTTCAGCATCTGGGTGTGCATGAGGCAATGCAAGATTCATCTATCCATGGAGTACATGTATCGGGCTCACACGTACCATGTCATTTGGTACTGGACTCCCATGAAACATGCACCCTTTAAGGGGTGGGTAAGTCGATGCCTCTGCAACGCTATATCCTTCACTTTTTAGTCGGCATGGCTTCAACCCCTACAAATTTACGTAAAGAATGTTATATGCATATATACACAAACATATCATCTTGAACAGAGTAGCTATTATATATGCCATAAAAATACTTACAGAGGAAGTGCCAGGTTGTGGGTCTATAGGATTACTCTCAACCTCTGCAGTACGAGTGATCAATGCATATTCATCTCTTATTTTTGCTTCATTTAGAATAATTAATAAGGACTTTTTTTTTGTTAATTTTAGCTCAATCAAAAATAAATAGCACTTTCATCTTATTGATATATTTTTTCTGAATTCTTATGATATTTTTCTTAATTTTTAGGAATTATCTAAGTAAATCGAGAAAATAAAAGATGAAGATATGAGGCCTTCAAATATTCCCACAGTGCCTGAGATACTCGTCACCAAAATAGCCATATCTTTTGCGTCTAAAGGCAAAATTTCAAGATAAAGCATGGAATGAAAAGAGAGAAAGCGACATATTTTGCGGCAATTTTGGTGTTTATTTGGCTACGCAATTAACCAGTGAAAGTAACATTACGTTTTCCCACAGAGTCTGATTTCAGTATATACCTTTTACCAAAATTGGTATAACTCCCACATCCCAAGGCGGAATTTATTGTGCAAGTATGTGTTGGAAATATAATTCAATTATCTACAAGAAAATTATATTTTTGGGCCGCTTCTGAATTTTTGAATGGCCCAAAAATGCGTTCGAAATCACTGCTTCGGGAATCTGCATTGAAGAGAGTTACATGGTCAAGACAATTAAAGTCTATCAAATTCCTATTGACCAAATCTTGAAAATTCAAAAGGATAGCTCCCTCTCTTTTTCCCCCCTCTCTTTTTTGGATAGCCTACCCCTCCTTCTCCTATAAAAGAAAGGGCACTTCCTCCTCCCAAGATCATCTTGGATTTCTTGTATTTGGGATTCTGAAGCAAATTATCTTGTAATCATTCTCATATTATGTAATAAAGTATATCTTAGTTCAAGCATAGCTCTTTCATTCTTGTTCTTGTCTTTTCTCTCCGCCTTAGTTTTAATCTTCTTCTTTCCGTTCTTCAATTCCAGAGCAAGGAACAAAGAACTAAGCCATTTCATCGTCTCTAGCATAAGGATTAATCTCCTGATTTCTGGGCTAGACTATTGCTTCATTTCTTTCTTCCTCCGTCTCCCCTTTCTCTATGTGTGAGTAGACTTTTATCAGGGCAAGGGGAATAACCCCTTAGTCATGGTTTTAACAACTTCTTCTTAAACGATTATATGGTAATCGATTTTAATTGAATGATTGATCTTCGGATCGCATGTTAATCCGGATGGATATGACCATGGAAATTCGGATTTAGAATAATAAAATCGATTACATAGACATTTTGATATGACCGTGGATTTTCGTCTTTTAGGATGATAAACTAGGAAGCATGAGCACCAAGACCAATGGGCTCATGTGGAGTTTCTCTTTTGTGAGTTTTTAAATTCGCAAGCCTTCATCGAATTGTCGTTTAAGATTTAGTTGTTATCACCTAGACTAAGGTGGTGAAAACCCCTACGAGCCTCCTTCTCTTGATTTAATCACCACATCCTTTGTTTGTTTTAATTCTTAGTCTTCCATTCATATAGTTTTGCTTGTGTTAACAATCTTTTTATCATTTCCTTGTGCATGTTTATTCTTGTTAAGTGCTTTCCTTCTTGCATTAGTGTAATCACTCAAACCCCCAACTGGACTTTACTTTCTGCTTTAATAAAAAGAAAAATATAAAAAACAAATAATAAAGTTCTTCAATCTTTGGGTTCTAATAACAATCTCTAAATAGTTGTCCTATGGGATCGAACCTTCTATACTACCCATAAAACCGGAAGTAAAAAAGGTTTAAACTCTAGGATTAACCATCGTAGTGATTGATATTGCAAAATGATGAGTATCAATTTGGCACCATTGCCGGGGACAACATATTGTTTTCTTGAACCCCCAAAAATCTTTTGAAAAACTTTTTTTTGTTTTTTTATGCCTTCCGAGTAACATTCCGGAAGTGCTACTCCTCTTTCTGCCGAGTTTCCATTCCGGCAGTCTGTTTTTTCTACACACAATTAACTGCTTCATTTGTGCATGCGACGCTCGCCGAACGCCAATTCTGTGGGGCAATTTTTTAATCTGGAACTAGAGAGGCTAAGGATGATTTTAATAGATGATGATGACAATGATTATATCATCTTCAATCAAGTAGAACCAACTCGAGTACCTAAAGCTCCACCAATCACTTCCATTGTGGATGTTAATCTAGTTGATTCTAATGGTCAATCTACTTCATTAGAACCCTTTCTCTATAATGAACCACCACCCTTAGAAGAAGTCCAATGTGATATAGTTGAGATTCCACACAACCTTGATCAGGAGATGGATAGGTGTTTTAAAGAAATTCAGGATGTTGTAAATGAAGAACTTTGTTTAGCTAGGGCTGCAGCTGTATGGGGCCCTGACTATCCATATAAGTCAGAAAATGAGTGGATGGAGGCCTATGTTGATAAATTCATGAATCAAGAATCTTTTACAAAAAGGTTAATGACTGGTGGGCTCAAAGAACATCCAAAAACCCTAAGACTCCACCCTTCTCGGTTGTAGGCCCATATTTGGATGTTTGCAATAATCATCCCATCTTGGTTGAGCCTATTGTGACCAATGTACCATCACCTACCCAACATGCACTGATGGATTCTTTTGAAAGGCTTCATCATCAAGAGCACTATGACCTCACTCAACCACCTCTTTTTCCACATCTGGTTGAACCTGATGAGGTAATTCTACCACTGCAAGAACCTTACATTACACCGTTATATTGTGAGGTGATCCCTTCTGAGCTCATTGAGTTGGGCACTTGTCCTATAAAGGAATCAGATCTCCCCTTCAGCATAGTAAAGGATCCAATTGATTCCATAGACATCCATGTTGATGAGATCTTTTATGAAGAAGAGATGGAGAACTCCCCAATAGAGATGGAACAACCTAGATCGATCATTTTTTATAATTATGACGACAATTATGCCATTTGTGAGTCTTCCACACCAAATCTACTGGCTTCTATTTATGGGGTATAGGATCCAGATGCACCTTGTTGCATAATCCACCAAGAAGACATACATCCCCATATGATTGTTTACTCGGCTAACAAACAAGTTCTTCTTATACAGGCACCCTCTTCACCACATGTAGATCTAGGCGGCAAAAAGATGCTTGAGCCAGATTCTCCGTCCGATCTTCCACATCCGACACTACATTTGTTACCCAACTGACACCTGCCAATCCCCCCCAATCTACATTCATCTCCAACACTACTTTCACCGTTGAAGGAAGATATGTGGATCCTACTCGAAGGACTACGAGGTGATACACAACATCATTCAGAAAACCTTTTTAGGCTTCCGCGACTACCCATCCATTGGGTGTACCATGAAGCTCCTCTATTCAAAACTCTAGCCATCATTGACATTCCCATCAGATGGACATATTTTGAGCTACCAGGACCTCCTGGTGAACCCAACAATTTTCTTCCCTCCGTCTCGGGTTTGGGTTTTTCTTGGGATGAGCAAAAATCTAAGTCCGGGGTGGAGGTGGGTGGTATGATTCTATTCCACCCCCTTATCTTTTTATTCTTGCATTATTTCCACTTTTTTTATTATTTTGGATATAGTTGTTTTGTTAATGGACATTATCTAGTCGGCCATATTTTTATTACTTTTGTTGCAAAATGGCCTTTATCTAGTCGGTCTTGATATGATCATTTGTCAAAATACTCCCCTTAATGATGTAACTGCCTTGCAACTAAAATTTTGAAACTTTCATGACTAGAAATCCTCCTGTCACTTAGGACCTCAAATAATAATCACTCCTTGGAAAAGATGGCAAGCCATAGAGGACTGATAGGATTCAAGAGTGATGCTTTCTTATCATGTACAACTTGTATAAATTTTCTTGATTTTTCGCATGATTTGGTAATAGTTGAACCAATACATGGTACTCTAAAAAAAAGATGGGAAAAAAAGTTGCACAGGAACAACCTCTTCTACTCTTCTTCTACCACTTCCAAATCTTTCCATTCGTCAAAAAGAAAAAAAAGCCAATAATGCCCAAAATGCTAAGTTTGGGGTGGCACCCCTTCCCCCTCTTTTGCTTCTTCCATACCCACGCAATTAGGTGTATCACCAAAAATCAAAGAAAAAAATGCGGGCAATGTAACTGCATGTCCACTAAATAAAAAGGTCTCGAGTCGAATAGAGGAGAGATTGTCCTTCTTTCATACCTCCTTCACTCCAATTTTCTACCCAGGGGAAAACTACAAAAACACTAACCATCCAAATCAGCCCTGTTCTTGTGTAAAACTTTAAAAAAAAAATTGGAGTACCAAATGCAAAGGTGAAATGAAAATCTGTTTTATTACAGGTCTTGAATAAATGCAAGTTTGTGAAGTAGGAAATATAAAATTTACTTTTCGTGAATTCAGGAAGTCAGTGTTGCTTTGCCATATTTTGGTGGAAAGAATCAAGTGATTGTTAGGAGAGTGAAGATGATAGGTTGAGAGTATGTCTTGAAAGTATTTCTTGATTTTAATGTTGCTCGGGACGAGCAAAGTTTAAGTTTGGGGTATTTTGATGAATGCATATTCATCTCTTATTTTTGCTTCATTTAGAATAATTAATAAGGACTTTTTTTTGTTAATTTTAGCTCATTCAAAAATAAATAGCACTTTCATCTTCTTGATATACTTTTTCTGAATTCTTATGATATTTTTTTTTAATTTTCAGGAATTATCTAAGTAAATCGAGAAAATAAAAGATGAAGATATGAGGCTTTCAAATATTCCCACAGTGCCTGAGATACTCGTCACTAAAATAGCCATATCTTTTACGTCTAAAGACAGAATTTTAAGATAAAGCATGGAATGAAAAGAGAATTTTATTGGCTACAAAAAAGATATATTTTGTGGCAATTTTGGTGTTTATTTGGCTGCGCAATTAACCAGTGAAAGTAGTATTACGTTTTCCCGTAGAGTCTGATTTCAGTATATACCTTTCACCAAAATTGGTATAACTCCCTCATCCCAAGATTGAATTTATTGTGCAAGTATGCGTTGGAAAGATAATTCAATTATCTACAGGAAAATTATATTTTTGGGCCGCTTCTGAATTTTTGACTGGCCCAAAAATGCGTTAGAAATCGCTGCTGTGGGAATCTGCATTGAAGAGAGTTACATGGTCAAGACAATTAAAGTCTATCAAATTCCTATTGACCAAATCTTGAAAATTCAAAAGGATAGATCCCTCTCTTTTTTCCCCTCATTTTTTTGGATAGCCTACCCCTCCTTCTCCTATAAAAGGAAGGGCACTTCCTCCTCCCAAGATCATCTTGGATTTCTTGTATTTGAGATTTTGAAGCAAATTATCTTGTAATCATTCTCATATTATGCAATAAAGTATATCTTAGTTCAAGCATAGATCTTTCATTCTTGTTCTTGTCTTTTCTCTCCTCCTTAGTTTTAATCTTCTTCTTTCCGTTCTTCAATTCCGGAGCAAGGAACAAAGAACTAAGCCATTTCATCATCTCTAGCATAAGGATTAATCTCCTGATTTATGGGCTAGACTATGGCTTCATTTCTTTCTTCCTCTATCTCCCCTTTCTCTATGTGTGAGTAGACTTTTATCGGGGCAAGGGGAATAACCTCTTAGCCATGGTTTTAACAACTTCTTCTTAAATGATTAGATGGTAATCGATTTTAATTGAATGATTGATCTTCGGATCGCATGTTAATCTGGATGGATATGACCATGGAAATTCAGATTTAGAACAATAAAATCGATTACATAGACGTTTTGATATGACCGTGGATTTTTATCTTTTAGGATGATAAACTATGAAGCATGAGCACCAAGACCAATGGGCTCATGTAGAGTTTCTCTTTTGTGAGTTTTTAAATTCGCAAGCCTTCATTGAATCATCGTTTAAGATTTAGTTGTTATCACCTAGGCTAAGGTGGTGAAAACCCCTACGAGCCTCGATTTCCTTCTCTTGATTTAATCACCGCATCCTTTGTTTGATTTAATTCTTAGTCTTCCATTCATATAGTTTTGCTTGTGTTTACAATCTTTTTATTATTTCCTTGTACATGTTTATTCTTATTAAGTGCTTTCCTTCTTGCATTAGTGTAATCACTCAAACCCCCAACCAGACTTTACTTTCTTCTTAATAAAAAGAAAAATATCAAAAATAAATAATAAAGTTCTTCAATCTTTGGTTTCTAAGAACAATCTCTAAATAGTTGTCCTGTGGGGTCGACCCTTCTATACTACCCTTAAAACCGGAAGTAAAAAATGTTTAAACTCTAGGATTAACCATCTTAGTGATTGATATTGCAAAATGACGAGTATCAACGAGTAGTGAGAAGAGAGGTCCGCCACAGGTACTGTCTGAGTGGCAGTCTGAGACGCCTGCCACTTGTTCATTTCTTCCTGGAGTCTTTTATCAACTACTTCCTCGACTCTCCTATCAATTAAGGAATCTACCTATACATGGATAAAAGAAATGCTAGTTTCTGATTATTGAATTCCCTTTCGCAATAACATTCAAAAATAAGAATGAGTTACCTCAGCTTGTGAAAGTCCCGCTTTTGGGACAGGTTTGTGCTGGGATGGCCCAAAGAATACTTTGATGCCCACACCAGTGTCTGCACCCCTTACACGTCCAGGATGCTCTGGGTTACCCAGAGCAACTGTCAGTTCATCCCTTGTGCCCTGAGGGATGAACTTGCCTTTCTTTCTTTGCTCGTGCAACTCCCGCTAATCACCATCAACAAAAATTCGTAAGTAAATATAATAATAATCAATATCGATAGATTGCTCTAAGAGTTGATTTTTACCATTTTTGTAGCCGCCTCAGCGGTTGCGGTATTCGGTATCTCTCCCTTCTTGTTTTGCCTCCCAGCTATCCACATAGCATGGCGAGGCAGAGGTGCGGGAGTAGCAGTAGAGGACTCTGCAGTCTACTGAGTAGCAGTAGGCTGAGTAGACTCAGCCTGTAGTCTTTGGCGAATGCCTACATATCCTCTTGGACCCATTGTGTGGTCGTGCACATTCAGTGCATGCCTTTCTCGTTGAGAATCGCTGATAGCCTAGTTAGTTAGCACATTGATTTGGTTAGTAACACTAAAGGTTAATCTTGAATAGGTGAATATATAAAAACGTATATTAATTAATTTGGGAGTGGCGCTTAATACCTTGAATTCATCTGTTTTTCTTTGGGTAACAAACTCCTCCCAGTCTTTGGGGTCCAAGTAGTTCTATTGTTGTGTGGCTTCCTTCTTGCTATATTTATTTTTCAAAGAGAATACAAACAAAAATTATTAGTGTAGAGTTAGTAAAATACTGATCAATGTCTAGAATTGGAATCAATCAAGAACGTATTCTCAGCATCACGTATGTAATCTCGGGTGAGATTGGTCCTATAGTTCCTTAGGACCCTCCCACAATGTTGCATCACACATTTACGATGCAACTTTTCATCCAGATCAAATATGCTCTGCAAATTAAATAGAATTGCTATTAACTAGTATCCTAAAAATTAGTAATCTACACAAATAGAATTACAAATAATAATAACGCACGCATAGTTCCTTCCATATATGGTCTTTCTTCCCCTTAGGAGCTTTATGCCATGATTCTAGGATAGGACTGCAATGACTACGAGTAAGAACCCCAAGACATGAAACAAATGAGTTGTGGTTCACTCCATATGGATTTCCTGCTTGATCGAAATCCACAGCCAATTTGGGTCCATTGCCCCTTTGATGTATTAACTTGTTCATCATTGTGATGCCCCTCACTTTCTCAATTTTCTTTTGCTACTCATCAAGTGTTGTAATTTCTTCAGGGGGTACATCACCAACCTAAAATTTGATAAAAACACACTTACATAATATAATTATAAATGAACATATAGATAGAAACCTCAGGGATATATTCTTAAAACTTACATTGTCAGGCGGTGCAAGCACGTCCTCACCCTCATGGTGATCATCAGCACGGTCATCATGGGAATGCTTAGCCATCTGAAAGTTCACATTCAAATTATAAATTTCACATTGTAAAGTAACACTAATTGTAAAGTTCACATTGTAAAGTACACATTCACATTGTAAAGTAATTCACATTGTAAAGTTCACATTCACATTGTAAAGTAATTCACATTGTAAAGTCCACATTCACATTGTAAAGTTCACATTCAGAAAAATAAAACATAATAAAAATATAAACATCCATGCCTCTAATATTGTGATCTTTTATCAATTAACAATCCTTCATTATGATCCCCGCGAACATACAAGTCATTGTGATCCCCATCTTCAATGTTTGGTGGTGTTGGCAACCCAACTGAGAATGGACTGGAGTCATCATACTTATCATAGTACTCTTCTTCATCTATATGATCTTCAATGAACTGTCTTTTACCATGAAGAACAACCGACCATTTATCATTTGCAGGATCATCGATATAAAATACTTGTTTCGCCTGTGATGCCAATATGAATGGTTCACCCTTCTCGCCAATCTTTTCAAAGTTCACTAACGTGAAACCCAATTCATCCACTATAACTCCTTTGTTGTTGTCAACCCAATTACATTTAAAGAGCGGAATTCTGAAATCTACATAGTCAAACTCCCATATGTCTTCAATGACACTGTAATATGACATTTTAGCTTCACGTGGACTTTTATCCTTTGCACTTGCAAAAAACAATGAAGACGCTTGAAGGGTGACCCCATTGTTTTGGACGACACTCTTATCATCTTGACGCTTTGTGTAATATGAGAAACCATTTATGTCAAACCCTTCATAAGACATAACATTCAATTTTGGTTTAAAGGCGAGGCATTTGATGGTTTCAGTAAGATTATCTGGTGTTTGAGATAGTTGATGTAAGACTTTATCTTCAAACCACTTCATAAATGTCTTGTTATGCTCTCTAGCAAGCCACATTGTATTGGTTCGAGGATATTGTCTCTTGATGAAATTGGTATGTTCCTCGATATAAACATTCACTTCGCCCATGTTGTGTAAAATATACAAGTGACCTTGCTCCAACTGCTCACGGCTGATTACTTTCACCCATGATCCCAAAACTCCTTTGCCAAAATGCTCCTCAATATTCTTGTCATTCACGGGAGCGTCATTACCACTCAGAAAGTCATTGCAAAAATGACATGAAGTTTTTGTTGCTCCATCGATTGTTAGCTTTCAGTTTATACAATCTCCACACAGCGCTAAGCTTCATAAACTTACAACCTATATATAACGGTATCTCAGCATCATGAACAATGTTTCTAAACATGGGAGGTGGATCAGTTTTGGGGTGCTCTACCCCACAACTATCCAGCATCGCATCAACGATGTCTACTGGAACTGATTCGTTCACATCTACGTCATCGAAGGCAATTTCTTCTTCCACACAAGCACTGCTATCGACATCCACTGGTTTCGGGTTTGAAATCTCTCCATGCCAGTGCCATTCTGTATAGCCTTGTACAATCCCGTTGCACATGACATGACTTCTGATTTCGTCACCAGTACTGACTTTCAAGTTGTTACCGCAATGCCTACATGGACAGTAGAACCTATATCTCCAGGTTGTTTCCTATGTTCCTCGGCAAATCTAATAAACTGATCAAGACCAGAAATAAACTCTGGGGTGCAGCGATTGTGAATGGACATCCATGATCTATCCATTCTATGATCAAAGAGAAAATAAGTATATATTACAACAAGATTAGGGTCTAGGGAAAACAGATTATAGTTTATGGTTAAAACTTTAGGGTTTATACATGTGATGTCATTCTTATATATAATAAATATGTACCACCTATCCCATTCTTGAACACCTAATCTTACTAGTAAGTGTATAATGTGTATTGGGTTTTCAAGAAAATTTCGGCAGCATTTCCCCGCTGTTCTCCAAGTACATATGTACTTAGAGAACAAACGGGGAAATGATGCCAAAATTTTTTCGAAAACCCAATACACATTATACACTTACATCCTAAGTGAGATTAGGTGTTCAAGAACAGTCCCAATCCGGGGACTATCCAAGATTTACTCCTAATGAGTAAATCTTGGATGAGTTTCTAAGCCAAAAAATACATGTATGTTATCATCTTATACCTACAAACCTAATTTCATCATTCATATCCTAAGTTTTGTGTAACATCATTAATCATGCTTGTTAGTAAATACTAAACAGTAAATAATTAAACCTTGATTCCATATATCAAAGATTTGAATCAAGGTCAATCTTGAAGTTTTAACTAGAGCTTCATATATCAACATACATACCAGGTCATATTTTAAGTCAAGATTTAGGCATTTAATCACCTTATGGCGCATACATGATTCATAAGGTATTGGGGTGCACAAAGAATAATATATGTTACTGATTTAGGAGTTTACGTAATCATTTAGAAGACCCACGTGTGAGTTAATTTTGACATTCAAAATCAATGTATCTTTAACACGCATGTTTCAAGGGTTCAAAGCACACATAATCAAATCAAATTAGGATGATAGAATGGACAGGTTTGAATCTTATTTCAACATGCATAAAAATTTATTGAATTAGGTCAAGCATGAGAATTAGACAAGTTAAAATAGTACATTATTACTAATCAGTAGATAAATGAATAAAAACTAGTAGATAATAAATACAAATCAATAGAGAAGTAAATACAAATCAGTAGATACAAATTAGTATAAATACGAATTAGTTGATGGAAATCAATAAAATCAAGGCAGAGGCTTGATCAGGCAGTGGTGGCTTGACCACGGCCATGCAGCAGGCGGGAGGAGGGTAGGATGAAAAGGCGACGGCTAGTGGAAGCAGGAGGCAGCGGCGACGCAGCTAGTGGAAGCATATGAAATATCAAGTTTACCTATGCCACAACTAGTGGAAGCAGATGAAAATGTGGCGGCGGAGAGCAGAGTGGACCAGCAGGCGGCGACCAGCGGGCGGAGGCGACCAGTGGGCGGAGGCGACCAGAGCAGCAGGTAGTGTCAGCGGTGAGCAAGTGAGTAGCAGTGGCGTCGATGATGAGCAAGCAGCAGGCTACGTCGGTGTTGACGGCCAGCAGCAGGCGGCGAGCAGCAGCGGGCGGGAGGGTGGCGACGCAGCAAGAGCAGAGAAAGGCTTCGTGATAAAACAGAAGAAAGGGGAATAGTTGTTGTTCGTGGGTCTATTAAGTTGAAAAACGGCGTCGGTTATCAAAAAAACCGACACCTAAACTCTTCGATGTCAGTTGTTACTTAAAAACCGACGTCCAATTGGACATTCCTTTACCCTGATTTTTTTGGCGGGGACGGCACGCGCACCCTTATCACGTCGGTTATTCTAAGAAAACTGACGCCCATATTGGAACTTTTGGCACAAATTTTATCTTCATTCAGTGTCGGTTATTAGGTAAAACACCGACATTGTATCTGATACTTTGGCACTTTTTTTTTGCTCGAAAAAATTGGATTTGACGGGCTACTTTTGGCGGCGGTGGCGTTTCTTCAACCGACACTGAATGAAAAGCGATACCCGTGTCTGGCTGGTCTTCAAATATAGACGTCGTATGTCCTTATTAACCGACGTTTAACGTGAACAACGTCAGTTTTTCTAAAAAACTGAGGCCTCTAAAAGCGACGTTGAACGTTGTTTCTGTAGTAGTGTAACATACTGTCCTAAGACTTGACACCATTCAGAGACTACTCACTTACTAACTTGCAGTCATGACACTAACATGTTTTCAGGAGATAGACACACAGATGATAGAAGTATCAAACAAGAATACATAGTGTCATCTGATTCACCTGACATCTTGTAATTACCACATTGAACCCAATTTGTGGGATCTCCACTCTTTTGGGTTGGGTTGCCACTGCCTGCAAATCTATAGGGTTTTCAGTCCCATCCCCAACGTGGTGGATTTTTCCACTAAAATCAAGGTAAGTCCTTTAGTGAAAGGATCAGATATATTATCTTTGGTACCGACGTAGTCCACAGCCACAACTCCATTAGACACTAACTCCCTTACGGATTTCAATCTGACTTGGATGTGTCTACGCTATTTTTTATTGTACTTGGAACTCTTTATCTTAGTAATAGTTGTAGTGCTATCATAGTGAACTGAAATTGTAGGAAGCGGCTTCATTACCATAGGTAAACTGGACATAAGTCCATGTAGTCATTCAACTTCCAACTCATTTCATCTAAAGCACACAACTCCACTTCAAAAGTGGACCGAGACAATATGGTCTGTTTCTTAGACCTCCAGAAAACAACTCCTCCTCCCAATAGGAATACATAGCCTAAGACACCATTACTCCCAGAGTTCACAGCAATCCAGCTTGCATCACTATATCCTTCGACTACAGAAGGATGTTTACCATAATGCAACCTAAGGGAACAAGTTCCCTTGATATACCTCAGAACTTTGTCAAGAGCTTTCCAATGGGTCTTGCCGGGACAACTGGTGTATCTACTTAACTTGCTCACGGCGAACACAATGTCTAGACGTGTGCAGTTCATAAGATACATCAAACTTTCGATAATCTGAGAGTATCGTAATTGAGACACTGAAACCCCAGTCTCATTCTTGAACAAGACCTTGGATGAATCATATGGAGTCTTAACAGGTTTACGTCATGTGTACTCAAACCTCTCCAGTATCTTCTCAACATAGTGAGACTATAAGAGAGTTATACCATCAGTAGACCTAATGATTTTAAGACCTAAAATCACATCAGCGACACCCATATCCTTCATCTCAAACTTACTAACAAGAATGACTTTGTCTCATTTACTACTTTCATATCGGAACCAAAAAGCAGGATATCATTGACGTATAAGCATAACAAAATGAATCCACCATTGATAATTTTACAATAGAGACACTTATCAAATTCATTAAAAACAAAGCCGAATGATGATATTACAGAATCAAACTTCTCATGCCATTGCTTAGGGGCTTGTTTCAAGCCATATAATGACTTAACAAGTTTACACACTTTGGACTCATTCTCACGACCCACAAACCCCTCAGGTTGTTCCATATATATCTCTTCTTGAAGATCACCGTGTAAGAACGCGGTCTTCACATCCATCTGATGGATATTGAGATTATAAATGGAAGCCAATTCTATAAGCACTCAAATTGTGGTCATACGGGAAACAGGTGAATAGGTATCAAAATAATATATTCCTTCCCTTTGTGTGTAACCCTTAGCAACTAACCTATCCTTATACTTATTGATTGTCCTGTCTGTATTAAGTTTCTTCTTAAAGATCCATTTGCAACCAACTACAGAACAACCAGGAGGCAAATCCACCAATTCCCAAGTTCCTTTCGAGAGAATAGTTTAGATTTCATCATTAACGACTTCTTTCCAAAACTTAGCTTCTGGAGATTCCATAGCTTGTTTGAAAGATATAAGATCATCCTCAACATTGTAGGTGAGAAACTCACTTCTAAAGTCTTTGGATGTCCTAGGCCGTTTACTTCTCCTTAGTTCAACTATTTCTTCAGAATCATCAGATTCAGAATTAGCTTGTTCTGAGTCGCCCCCCCCCCACATTTGTCATCCTTTCCACGTACTCGGGAATGGAGCCTGTGGTGAATGAATCTTCTTGAGATACTTCATTGGGCACACCAGTTTTCATGGGAAACACATCCTCAAAGAATGTAGCATGACATAATTCCACAATCGTATTGACCTCAATGCCTGAGATATTAGATTTTACTATCAAAAATCTATAGGCATAACTTGTCTCTACATACCCCAATAATATGGCATCAACCGTTTTTTGTCCCAATTTCTTCCTTTTGTGTTTAGGGACAAGTACCTTAGTAAGGCACCCCCACACTTGAAGATATTTACGACTCAATTTTCTTCCTCTCCATAACTCAAACATACTAATCTCTACATATTTATGAGGAACTCTTATGAGGAACTATATTCGTAATATGGCAAGCCATATTCAAAGCTTCCCTCCACATGAAGTTGGGTAGACCTGAGGTCTGGATTAAAGAGTTAACCATAGCTCTTAGGGTTCGATTTTTACATTCAGCTATCCCATTATACTGTGGTGAATAAGGAGCGTTAACCTCATGAATTATACCATGTGATTGGAAAAATTCCAAAAACAAGTTTGAGGTGTATTCTCCTCCCCTATCAGACCTTAATCGTTTAAATACTTTTTCTGATTTGAGTTTCAGTTTCTTTCTTATAAATTTTAAATTTACCCAATGCCTCATCTTTACTTCTAAGTAAAAAGGCATAACAATATCTACTAGCATCGTCAATAAAAGTTATAAAATAATATTTTTGATCCCCCGTAGCAATTCCATTAAATTAACATATATCTGTATTCACTAAATCCAAAATTTCCAAATTCCTATTCACATATTGAAAAGGCTTCCTAGACAGTTTAGCTTGCATACATATTTTACATTTATTACAGCTAATTTCAGATTTAGGGATTAAATTTAGATTCATCATACGCTTCATTGAGAAAACATTAACATATCTCAAATGTTAATGCCAAACGTCGGATGATACAAGATTCATGCATACATAACTATAATCATTCAAATTTAAAATGGAATTAAAAATAGGTTCAACATGAATCTTAAATAAGTTCTCCACATCACATAAATAACCCTTGCCAAAAAATAAAGAATCACAAAGGCGTGTAATAATAGCCTTATTTCATTTGCAGTCTACTCTATAACCTATCCTAACTAAAATTACACCACTAAAGATATTGCGTTGAATGGTTGGAACATGTCTGACCCTGTGAAGAGTCAACACCTTCCCCAAAGGGAACTTCAAGTCCACCCATCCTTCACCTTTGACTTCTGTAGAACTGGAATCGCCCAAAGTCACGGACCGACCTCGAGAGGCTTGGTAAGACACAAATAAGGACTTATCAACACACACATGTACATTAGCCCCTGTGTCAATTATCCAATAAAGTGGTTCAAAAATAAAAAGGATTTTGAGCTTTAATAGACACGTACCCATCATTGAGGTTCAAGGATGTAGTCATCATATTGACCACAACCTCCTAAGTTGCAGATGTGGCAATTTTCTTTGCCTTTTTAGAAGGACAATCCTTGTTCCAATGACCAATCTGTCCACAAGTCCAACAAGTTTTGTTCTTCAGTTTCTTCTAGATCTTGGCCTTAGGTTTATGTGCATTCTTAGTTTTCTTATCTTTGGTGGTTTTAGCAGAAGTAAAATTAACAGTAGGGTTTGCATCAGTAGGCACCTTGACCATTTTCTCCTTTAAGTGTTCTTCTTGTATATTTATATCCATCATTATTTCTTCCATTGTATGTGTCCCTTTGCGGTACTTCAGAGACATAACAAATGATTCCCATGACTTAGGGAACTTTTTTTATGATAGACATAACAACAAACTTCTCAGGCAATACCATCTTGGCATCTGAGAGTTCATGAACTAGGAGTTGAAGATCATGTGTTTGATCAGAAACAGACTTACCCTCTACCATCTAAAACTTAAGAAATTTAGACATGCAATATTTTTCAACACCTTGATTTTCAGTGCTAAAATTCTTAATTAACGATTCCCACAAAACTTTGGATGTAGTTACAGGAGGCTTTGAGTAAGAGTCATACAACTTGTTATTTAAACCAAACAGAATCAAACTGCGCCATGTTTTGTCACCCTTCTTTCAATTAACAATTATATTTGCATTATCAGGAATAGTATCATCAGATTTAGGTTCGGCCTCTTCTAAGTACTGATCAAAACCTGCAATATTCAACCAAATTTGCATCTGACTCTGCCAACGGGAAAAGTTGGTACCAGTAAATTTTTCAGGCATACTGCTGGTATCAATTTTATTTCCCGAACCACCCTGACCGGTCATTGTTAATTAATGACAGAAATTGATTTCTTTCAGACTGTTGAATAAAATTTTGTATTTTATGTCGTTACATGCAACAGCGACAAGTGCAATGAATTAACGATTATAGACCAGATCTAGATAAGAAGCAGACGAATAAACAATGCAAGAGAAAATAAACTAAGCTAGGAACCTGACCAGATCGTTCGTTGAAAAACGAACAAAATTTACTTAAAGAAATCAACGTCGTGCAGTCCTCCAGGACAGGCGTTGTTCTCCCAGTCTGCCCGGTCACGAACCTGAAGGGAAGTACGAACAGATGCACTACCACCACTGCAGTCCAGCAACCGCAGGAACCACCGCCTGACAGGTTGTGTCTTGAAGGAAGAGGATGAACGACTTTGTCACTTTCAGGAGAGAGATCTTCAAACGACAACAGGAGCGACAACGGAGGACTTCGGTATTAGGGCTCGCTAAACACTCACACTAACAGCTGACAGCTGTGTTCGAAAGAGATGTGTTTAACCCTAATGATCGGAGGTCTATTTATAGCCTTACACGTCACACTAATCCTATTCCCATTAAAACGTGACCACTTGGTTGCTCTTGTACATATTGCGAAAATTCCGCAAAAGAGACATTTTCCAGTTAGGATTAATAAATATGAATAGGAAAGAAACAATTAATTGCACGAGTAATTAATTACTTAGTTGTATCCTAGTGCAAAAAGAAGACGGAAGACATTCTCCACAATCCACAAGCCCGAGCCCGAGCCCGTGCCCGGTCAGGCCCAGCGTGGCGTGTCAGGCCCAGCGTGGCGTGACACACACATGCGTGCGTGTGTGTTGTGGTTACCCCACCCACCAATGAGGTGAGAATACCCTCCTCCTAGGACCATTTGGACACTAGTGCCCCATGTGATCCTACATATAATGACCACAAAAGTTTTAGGAGTGAGCAATATGGGATAATACTTATTTGTCATTTACACTAGAGACAAAACTACTTTTCTCACATATATTAGCTGCACTATATTGTGCTTAACTCATGCTATATACATGACTGCTACAGCCATATATCTAACAAACATTATATCCAAAAACCAAAGAGTAAAATACCATATGGGGAGTGCCTGACTTAAACCAGACACACACTATATATGGTGCTGTTGTACATCATTAACTTCATGGTGATACCCAATTGGGATGGGATTTGGGAGTTGGGACGAAGGGATTCACTCTGATAGGTCACGTGATTAATTACGATTATCATCTCCAATTTTAATCTTATGTCACATTGACGGTCATATATTATTCTATATATTTGTGCGAATACACATGATATCTTAATGTGATTGTCATCGGGAAAAAAATACGCCTTAACTTTAACTGCGAAAGAAAGCCGTCGCAGTACTAGAAAATTTAGAAAACTTGGATAAGGAATAAGTGAGGGGAAACTATATAACGGTCTAGGTCAGAGTTCTTGGAAGTATATAACTGCTCATTGACGGCTGACGGGCACAAGATGAGGACGACGGGGGAGTGAGTAGCGAAGAAGAACCGTTGAAGATCACCATCCACCCAACCTTGCAAGCCTCCTACCCTTTCCCCGTGTTCCAGACCGATACGCCAATGGATAATGTGTTGTGGGCGGGACCGCTCATCCACTACTCTGCGATCGCATCAAACGGCCGGATGCCTTTCTTGGTCATAGTGATTGTGAGTGTGTGCATACGCAAGGCTGGGGGCACTGACGTCGACGCAGATGGCTGGCAATCGTAGTAGAGGAGTGACGAGGTGAAAGTGATTGCGTGATGGATTTAGCCACAGCATATTATACTGTGGAGGAATAGAATTCGGAGTCGACGACCTGAACGGACACCCGTTAGAGGACGGAATGGGATTGTTTTGTTGACCCTCTGGTACGATTGAATTTGTGTAAGTCTCCGGTATACCATACTGAGAATGAGGTCATTAACTCGTGATTTACTATTGATTACGGTCTCAGGAACAGACCGAATCGGAGGCCGGTATCCAGTTTTCTCCTTCTATAGGCCGTTATAAGTTAGGTAGACGGTGAACAAGGTTAGTTAGGTACTTCTGCTGGCTGCTTCTAGTAGAACGGTTCCAATGTATTTGATGTGAAGTGCAGGGACGGGTGATGCGTACTCGATCCCCTCGGGTCAAGTAGCATGATACAGATGTAGGCGCGGGCTAATTTTAGAGGGGCTATATTAATCATAAACCGCAACTAAGAACAAAAGGCTCTATCTTCGCTACATGCTTCAAGCTTTTCAAATGAGAAATAACTGTTCACATTCGAGAATATATTTCTCTTCGGCTTATATGCCTGGTTTACACGTAGTTGTGCATGAAATTGAATTAGTTGTTCGGTACTAATGTTTATTTGGTGTGTCGTTAGGGGTGCGGAACTGGGTTTCGAAACTCTCAATCGTCTATAATCAAGCACATATGATGTAACTAACACTCTGACTTCTAGTGTTTCATAACCCAATAGAGTCCATATAGATAACCATTACTGATGAAGTTCAGAGCCGATAAAGAGACAAATTAAGTGATATTGTTACATATCCCTAAAACCCTGAATCTTGTGATAGATCATGTTTTATGTACGTGATTCTTTTGCTGAGGAGTGAGGATATTGTTATAGTTTATGAAGATCATTTTGTAACTTACAGAGCAATTCAAAGTATAAACTTAAGAAACTTAATGAATAGTTTGGGGTATTATGAAAGCTTGAGGATTTTTGGAGATCATTTGGAAATATAAGGATTATCTAGAACATTGATTTATATTTTGCCAATATTTGAGGATAACTATCTTTTATTTGGAAATGATTTGACCAAAACCTACGAGGGCACAATAAGTCGTAACACTAATCTACTATTGGGAAAAGTATGTTGAACTTTGATTTATATACGATGGATTAAATGAATTAAGGGATGAATTTTATCGATTAAAAGGATATACAACTCTGAATGGAATGGTGAAGTCATTATTAAAATATGAACAATGTATAACTCTCAAGTCAAAGTATGCTGAACTTTGATTTATATATGATGGATTAAATGAATTAAGGGATGGATTTTATCGATTAAAAGGATATACAACTCTGAATGGAATGGTGAAGTCATTATTAAAATATGAATAATGTATAACTCTCAAGTCAAAGTATGTTGAACTTTGATTTATATACGATGGATTAAATGAATTAAGGGATGAATTTTATCGATTAAAAGGATATACAACTCTGAATGAAATGGTGAAGTCATTATTAAAATATGAACAATGTATAACTCTCAAGTCAAAGTATGCTGAACTTTGATTTATATACGATGGATTAAATGAATTAAGGGATGAATTTTATCGATTAAAAGGATATACAACTCTGAATGGAATGGTGAAGTCATTATTAAAATATGAACAATGTATAACTCTCAAGTCAAAGTATGCTGAACTTTGATTTATATACGATGGATTAAATGAATTAAGGGATGAATTTTATCGATTAAAAGGATGTATAAATCTGAATGGAATGGTGAAGTCATTATCAAAATATGGACAATGTATAACTCTCAAGTCAACATTTTCTCTCTTTCTGTCAATGACAAACCATTCATCAACATATTGAAAAGGATATGTAAAATTATACCTTAGCCTTGTGAAGTGTAAGGGGATTCATAATGTCAACAATGTGAATTGCCCCCCAACCTATGTTCACTCTTACTGTGGCAACACATCTCACTATCACACAGACAACGAGGTGTTACGTGAAAACGTGCAAAAATCTCCATAACCACATATTACCAAAAATATGGCTTAATTAAAACCGATTGCGGAAAGAAGGTAAACTGAAAAACTATTACATTTAAGTCCACATCCTGCAGGGGAATAGGTTATACAAACATTTACAAGATCTTGACACGTGTCCACAACTTAGAGCAACAGTTGTCCTTCCATCACATGAGTTCATCACCTGTTTATATGTACATAAAGGTCACATCCGGCCAGAAGCAGGATATACAAGGATCAACAGCTATACATCGTAAAACAACGTCAAAACGCTCCCAAGGACCTGAGAGTACAGGGATGACTCTAGACTCTACTACAAAACAACCAAAACAATAGCATGTCCATCGCTTGCCTCCTACTGCTCTTCTTGCTGCTCGGCCGCAACTCCGCGACCACCACCACGTCTAGCGCGAACACCTAAAAAGGGTGTAAACCAGCGGGGTGAGACTCACAGTCCCAGCGAGAAACATAACTCTCCACCGAAACAATAAAACCAAAGGAAGATTAAAGCAATAGCAGAAGATAACTGGTGACAAGTATAACATGAGCAGTTTATAAAGTAAAGCTATTCATACCATCAAGCTTACCAAGTGTACATAAGGCATATCACCAAATATCTCTTTATGGAACATGATTGTCAAGATAAGAATTATAAGATCTAACCAAGTAATACCAGGAACGTATAAGTAACTGCAAGTATAACAAGATTAACTACGCAAGCAAGGCCTCAATCAATGTTTCGTATTTTTGTCTTAAGCAGTAAATACTGTACGGCTGGATTACGTATTATTATGCCCTGAGGAAGTGAGCCGTACCGCTCAGATCCAACCGACGACTGCGAAACCCGGAGCCGGTGCCATACAAGGTCAATGGAAGAGCCGAACTCCATGACCTCCCACCTCGTGGTCAGTGCACGAGAACCAATGCAGGACTGCAGTCTCATGCTTAAGTGGCCTCAGCCACAGGGTTAGCTCCATAGGCTACCCTTCCTCTAGCCCGCCTCGGTACAGATCACGACGCTAGTATATCTGAGTCACATGCTTATTCACCGTGTTCTGAGCCATGAACACATTCATGCTCTACATCACACATCCTGAGCCATGGGCCTGCTCACCATGCTCTGTACATATATATCTGAGTCTGCAACTACAGCTACACTTGTTTTCCTCTCTATTTTAGGTTAGGAAAAACCTCGCATATTCAACAATATGCGCTCTGGGTTAACCCACAGCAGAACCCGTTTCACCATCACCAGCTCCTGACGATGATAGATCTATGTCCAGGGAAACTACATGATATATTTCACTGTGATTAATTAGTATCTTTTATGTGGATTGCAAGATTCAACCAAGTTGTATAACATGCAAACTGTAACAAGAATAAACAACAAAAACTCAAGGTTATGCCTTTAGTGTAATCAACATCATCCTGATCTATCACAATGATCCAACATTACATGTTATCACTTGGCCTCTTGCCAATCATCTAGATCCATCTCAAGGATCATGGGATCTCAATCCCTCATCACATAGTGCCACTGGCTCACAAGGCTTACATCATCATCATGGGATAGCAATCCCAAGCACTTTAGTCAAACTTAGGTCCTCAGACCACACTCATCATATATATAATACCTCATCATCAAGAGTAACTATCAAAGCAATGTTACCCATCATATATACCTCATAGCCTTTTACTTGGCTATGCATCACCTGCATGGTTAGTATACACAATAATCGTAGGCTTTAACAGAAAGACCATGCTATCAAAGTAAGGTGACATTAATGATTATATGCTTTATCAATCATGCCTCAACCGGTGATCATGAGCATAGGTTACAACATTAAACAAGGCATTCCACATGCTTATCATTTCCTCAGCACTATACATAACATCAAGATGATCACATGCATATGTAAAGACATGTAAGTTACATAGATGAGTTTTACCCTAACAATTTCCATTAAGCATATCAAAGGCCACCATCATGACTAAACGTAATACATACACAAGATTTAGAATAGATGTGGTGTACTATATCGTGCACATCCAAGGTTACTATCAAAACCAAACGTGATGCAAGATCAGTATATCAGTTTCTATAAGGGACGAGACCCTCACTAAAAGCATCCACTACTCTCACTAGAGGTGGTATCGGGCAACCAAGAAACCAGACCATCCCATGCACTCAAGTGTAACGTGCAACGCCTTCCGTGCACCTCTGTGTCACGCAACGCTGCGTCGTGTGTCAGGGATAACGGCCACAGGGCATGCCGTGCAGCCAGGGTATCGGGCGACAGGGTGTCGCGCAACGCCCGCCAGGTGCAGTGACACGCCCCAATCTCACACTAACCACTAATCACAAGATTAGGGCACGACGGAGGGATTATCACATAACAAATCACTGAGAACCTTTTCTTTTTAAAACCTCATAATGATATCCGGATTTCTGCTGTAAACTAAAACAAAATAAACTATTGCGGAAGCATTTCAATTAAACTGGCTAGAGTACGTAAACAGAGTTTACAACATGTAACATTGTTTAACAGAAAGTAAACATAACAGTTAATTTACATCTTTATACACATTCCACATGCACACTCTCTCTCACCCACACCATGTCCCAAGGACCGAGGGGAAAGGACTAAGAGACCTTTAACTAAACTAACTACATATACCTTCAACTGACTAGGGTGGTAAGATGCTTCAGATTCCTGAAACTGTCGCTGACCTGAAAATGTTTTGAGTAGAGGTATGAGCCTACTCGCTCAGTGAATAGCATTTCACTTAGCTATCATTAAACAACTCATCAGGTTTATAAATTGAAATAAAACATAAGTGCAGTACTAAGCAGGGCAGTTCTAATAACATAACAGATTTGCAGAATATAATCACAATTCTACGCAACAACAGATAATTTAAACAAATAACAGATATAAAGAATTGGCACACAAGTTCGGATCTCTATAACACATTAATTTACTGTGATCCTATATGATTATATATTTATATTATTATTATGCCCTAATCATATGCAGTGTACTCTGCCTATGAAGATCCGTAGAAAGTTCATGCTACGATCCCACCGTACAAGACTTAGCGACACACCCGGGAAATGCTAAGTCTGACGCCAGCCCTGTTCTGCTACAGGACCCCAGGCTCCACGGCCTCAATGAACAACCACGTGTGCTCCAGACTCCTCCTGACAAACCTGAGCACACAGGCGGAGAGTCAACACTGGGTTACCACCAGAATTACTCAACCGGTTGGTGTTGGATAACCCTTTACTTTATTTTTTATTTACCACAGTGCCACCGAAATTACTCAATCGGTTGGTGTTGGACACTGTCTATCAACCCTCGTGCCACCAGAATTACTCAACCGGTTGATGTTGGACACGAGTTTCACCCCTAAGAAGCAGATCTGTCAAAGGGGTTCTACGGTGTTAGGGAACCTAAGTCTATTAACTGATTAACATATAACCATTTAAACAGGAAAATCCCATCTACTGATTTCATATCAGATCACAATACACTGTCATTCTAAACTGACAGAGCAATATATTTTAAATCATTGTAATTTCTGAGAAATTCTCATACCATGCATTCAGACAAATTAGAAATGCATAAATAACCCAACTTATTTCAATTTGGCACATACATAGCGAATTTACGCAATTGAACATCTTATTGCACAAATTAAAGAAATTTGCTTCACATATGAGAATCATACTCAACAATTATCAATTCTCTAAATTTCTCGAAAAACGTGCACATTAACCCAAATCCTGGTTTGTGCATCACTTAACTCAATTAAGAGTTAATTACATATCACAACACAATTTAATAACAATACTTGAGAATTTCTGGTAATAATTCAGAGAAATGTGCCATTTCATGTAAATATCAATTTACACATATTAACGTCAAAAGATATATGCAATTAAGGTTTTCATGCATATTTTATTTATTCATATCAACTTTGAAATCATACATCTGATAATTTATCAGAAATCTTCATTGTATGGGTTCATACCCAAATCATACCATTTTCAGGCATGAATTTCTAATTTCAACATTCAAATAAACAATTTAGGTTCCAATGAACCATAAAAATCTACCGATTCAATCCACACTAATCAATTGCTAAATTTAATCATATAACAGCGTCTAGAAGCAATTTATGAAATAAAAAGTCGGGCGACGCTAAACGCCGCCCTACGCCTGATAACGCCTGTTATCAGCGTAATTTGCGCACAAAACAGAAAATATTCAAACGCCTGAGTTATTTAATGATAAATGAATGAAATCCTACTCACCGCAATTTGGACTGTCCGGGTTCGTCCAGAATTGCGTCCAGAGACCGATTTTCGGGCGATTTCTGGTCTTCTTCTACCTTGGAACAGATCCAATCTAAACATGCTTCACGCGAGCAACTCTGCACTTGTACAGGTTGAAGAGGGGGCTTGGTTTGGCAACTGAATCGTGGCTATGAGCAGTGAGTTTGTGTCTGGACCTCGAGGTCAGCCTCCAAGGTGATGAATCGGGTTGTTGATTGCGCCCAAGAACATCTGGTTGCAGCTTCACGCAACTTTTGTTGCCTTCTTGACGGGGCGCCACCCTAGGTGGTCACCACTGATTGTGGCTGCAGTTGCAAGCTGGGACCTCAAAATCGGGCTTCAGGCAGTGTTCCGTGGTGTTTGCTCGCCCAAAACGGCCTCTGACCAGCTACCTTGCTGCTGGTCGGCGCTGCTAGCTGCGACTACAAAGAGGGGTGCCGCCCCTGCTGTTGGGGCAGGGACGAGGTGAAGTAGAGGATAAATGGAGGAAGGAGTGGGTAGAGGAGCAAGACGCCGCGGAATCGGCCCATCCCTAGCCCTGAACGGCTGCCATCCCACACCGCGGCTTGCCTGCTGATCGACCTACTGCTGGCCGCAGCTCCTCTGCAGGTCGGCGCTGCTAGGGCGGGCGGTTAGGGCGAGGTTGGGGAGGAAGAAGAAGAGAAAAGGAAAAGGAGATAGGGGCGCAGCTAGCTTGGAGTTCTAGGGCTCAAGACATCGCCCAAGATCGCCCCTTCGCGACTGAAATCGAGAGCAGGTCGGCGCCTATTCAAGCGGTTGTCCGCGTGAAAGAAGAAGCAGATAAGCGAGAGAAAGGAAAAACCAAAGAAAGGAAAAGAAATAACCTAAGTAAACTGGAAAAATTGCATCCAAGTCCAGGAGAACTAAAAATGGCATAAGTATTGCCTCGAAGGTCCAAATGAAACGATTCTTTTTTTGCAATATTTCCAGAACGAGGTCCTTTACACCCTCAAAGCATGAAATCATGCTAATTAGACCGTTTCACTGGATCAAAACTCTAGTTGCATCTGCAATCACTTAATCTTAACTTAATCGTCTTAATTATGCACTAATTGCATCTTATATATTTAATTTAACTTAATCAACTTGATGATGCATTAACCATCACATGAGCACTTAACTTATCTCAATTAACTTAATTACGCACTAATCATTGTGCCTACTTGATAATCACAAAGTGGGTCATAACAATCTCCCTCCCTTATAAGAATTTCGTCCCGAAATTCCTAAAAAGAAAAGGAAACTTGTTACACATCTCTGACTCAAGCTCCCACGTAGCTTCCTCTAGGTTATGATTCCTCCACAAAACTTTCACTAAAGGTATCTCACGATTCTTTAGTTTCTTGATCCTTCGATCAACTATCTGAACCGGTCCTTCAACATAGGACACGTCTGTCCTGAGCTATGCAGGTTCTAGGTCTACTATCTTTTCTGTACCAGGATAGCATTTCTTCAGCATAGATACATAAAACACATCATGTAGATTAGACAACTCAGATGGCAATTCCAACCTATAGGCTACACGTCCAATCCTCTTAATGATAGGATACATGCTCATAAACCTAGGAGTCAGTTTGTCTATTATACCAAACCTCATCACTTCTTTTCATGGTGAAATTTTCAAATACACTTCATCACCAACCTCCAACTCAAGAGGTCAACGCCTCTTCTCAGCATAGCTCTTCTGCCTGTCTTATGTATCTTTCAACTGCTCTCTGCATGTCCTCAAGAGTCTTAAATGGTCCTCTCAGTCTGACCATCTGTCTGTGGTGAAAAGGTTGTACTGAATCTTAACTTTGTGCCCGAAGCACGATGCAACTATTTCCACAACCTAGATGTGATCTTAGGATCTCTATCAGATATAATTGAAACTGGAATACCATGCAACCTGACTATTTCATCCACGTATCTCTTAGCCAGCTTCGGGACATCAAAGGTTGACTTAATATGAAGGAAGCGAGCAGACTAAATTAGTCTATCCACAATCATGCATATCGAGTCACAACCTCTAGGTGTCCTGGGTAACCCTATCACAAAATCCATTGTGATATGTTCCCATTTCCATTCTGGTATAGGAAAAGATTGCAAGGTAGCTGTAGGTTTTTGGTGCTCAGCCTTAATCTGCTGACACATACTGCACCTAGCCACATACTCAACTACATCCTCTTCATACCAGGCCACCAGTACAACTCCTTGAGATTCATGTACATCTTAGTGTCACCTGGATGTATAGCATACATTGATGCATGTGCTTCCTCAAGAATCTATTCTTTCAAATCATTATCTCGAGGTACATGCAACCTGTCATGCTAATACAACACAACATCATCTGAAAACTTGAACTCTGGTCTCTTCCCCCTGCCATGTCATGCATGGTCTGGTTTAACTCACTATCACTCTATTGTAGTTTCTTGATTTGATCATAAGAAGTAGGCTTAACTTACATCTATACAATCAAATCACTTTGTGTTGTCACCCCTAAGCCTAAGTTCAACTTCCACATTTCTACTAACAGGTCTCTACTGAAACCTGCCATAGAGAATGCATTAACTGTTGAACTTGACTTTCTGCTGAAAGCATTATTCATCACATTCTCTTTACCAGAGTGATAATCTATTGTCACATCATAAAGATAGTGACACCATGTCTTAAAAATATGAACTTCATCAGCTATCTTCATATCATATATCGGGTAATACTCTGCTTTCTATGCTACTTTCTTATAATTAAATTTCAAGTTTATGTCTTACTCTTTTCTCTAAATCATTTCATGTTGTTCATGTACTGATCAGATTATCTACTTCAAAACCCTAGATTGCTTTCAAAGCCAGTTTACCTTTCATAGAACAAATCTCAAAGTCTTATTTTACAAAGATACTAATATACAAGGTTACATTACTAATGATATCCCTTAAACTACTTCAACTCTAATCATTCTAGGGTTTTGGTCTATATCAGTAACATAGCATTATTGTGTGTATGTGTGATCGATCATATAAATCAATTTGAGTTGCTTGGGTCAATAGCATATTAACCCAACACTCAACTTTACTTACATTAGCTGAAAATTCAGTTTTCATAATAGTTTCTGTAATTCGTTTATTAAATGGTTAACAGAAGCTCCAAAAATTCTGGAAATTTTATATGTTGTACCTAATGAAGTTTTAGACTTCCAGTAAAAATTTGAGATCATTTCAAGTTATTAATAAATAATTAAAAATCAAACAGTGCACTGCTATATTGCAGTCTGCAGCAGGTTCGGCTGAGTTACAAACTCGGCCGACACCCTTACTGTAGAGGTCAAAAGTCATTCAAAAATTATGCCAATTTAACAGAGTGTCTAAAATTGTATTTTTCAAGCACAGTTAAAATTTGAGATCAATTGGATATACCAATAAAAAGATAAAATTCAATTACCACACTGCTATATCATTCAGAAAATGTGATCGTATAATTGTAAATACTGAGAAATTTTTATATCATGCATTCATTTTCTAAGTTATGTGTTTGTTCTTTATTTTAAAAACTAATTTGTTAGTTTATAGAGACTTAGAATCCAAAGGTAATATGTATGAATGTATTTAACTTTATAATAAAGATATGCATTCCATACTCTCAATTATGTTTTATAATTCTCGTTCCTTAATCAAGTTATCATTTTTAACATTTCCTTTAATCCAACTAGGTTTCTTGTCTTGATCTTATGATTTTCATAAGACTCTTTATTTCTATGTACTTATTGTATGCTCAACTTATTTTCTTCTATTTTCCCTTCGCCTTAAAGTACATAAAGTATTTTACTCCATTCCATGATCCAACCCAAATTTGATTCTTACGTCCTAGCCCTTACATGCTTTTCTCATATCCTTTCTATACTCTTATATTTCAACATCTTAACGTATGTACATTCTCACTATGATGCGGGTCTAAATTATACAGAGTCTACTCTTATTATACTATTAATAGGAGTCATTAGATCCCAGTAACGCATCCTGCCAGCCGGACCAGGCCGAACCTGTAGTCCTGAAGCCAGGAGCTACTCGGGATTAACCAACTCCCATTAATCTCAAACATGTGAAAAAAATATCCACTTAGGGCAAACTCATTTAAACATAACTCCTGGTCTACTCAATACAAGGAATTTAAACAATAAATAAATCATTCATGACACACAACAATATAAAAGAATCATATTTACTTTACAAACTGAAAATCTAATTTCATGCATATAAAAGTATTTCTAGTGATCTCTAATCAAGTAAGCAATATAAAATAAGAGTTGTATTGCATCCTATATTTAATCTCTTACTCTTACATTAATTTCCGATTCTTAACCCTAATATTTCTAGGGTTTTTCTCTAGCCTATCCTTCCTCTGCATACATGGCCAGGGTATTCAGAGAAGAATAGACAGAGTAGCTTGATACTGGTCAATCTAAGTACTCAGACACCTGGCCAGGGTATCTAAATACTCAGACCTCCCAGAGCTAAAAACACATCACTTCTTATCCATCTTAATTATAACTCTATCTTTTAATCCTAATGATCCCTGATAACTCAGCTTAAACTCTCTACTTGAACCTCGTGACCACATCATCTTCCTACCATCTACAATAATATAACAGAACACTTCCTGTTATAAAATGGTAGTTAGAAGGAAGACACCTAAGTCCTAGTCCTATTGGTCTCTTGTCGTCCCCTGACCTTGACTTAGAGTAACCATATACTCAACCTATGCTCTGATACCAAAAATTGACACGCCCCAATCTCACACTAACCACTAATCACAAGATTAGGGCACGACGGAGGGATTATCACATAACAAATCACTGAGAACCTTTTCTTTTTAAAACCTCGTAATGATATCCGGATTTCTGCTGTAAACTAAAACAAAATAAACTATTGCGGAAGCATTTCAATTAAACTGGCTAGAGTACGTAAACAGAGTTTACAACATGTAACATTGTTTAACAGAAAGTAAACATAACAGTTAATTTACATCTTTATACACATTCCACATACACACTCTCTCTCACCCACACCATGTCCCAAGGACCGAGGGGAAAGGACTAAGAGACCTTTAACTAAACTAACTACATATACCTTCAACTGACTAGGGTGGTAAGATGCTTCAGATTCCTGAAACTGTCGCTGACCTGAAAATGTTTTGAGTAGAGGTATGAGCCTACTCGCTCAGTGAATAACATTTCACTTAGCTATCATTAAACAACTCATCAGGTTTATAAATTGAAATAAAACATAAGTGCAGTACTAAGCAGGGCAGTTCTAATAACATAACAGATTTGCAGAATATAATCATAATTCTACGCAACAACAGATAATTTAAACAAATAACAGATATAAAGAATTGGCACACAAGTTCGGATCTCTATAACACATTAATTTACTGTGATCCTATATGATTACATATTTATATTATTAGTATGCCCTAATCATATGCAGTGTACTCTGCCTATGAAGATCCGTAGCAAGTTCATGCTACGATCCCACCGTACAAGACTTAGCGACACACCCGGAAAATGCTAAGTCTGACGCCAGCCCTGTTCTGCTATAGGACCCCAGGCTCCACGGCCCCAATGCACAACCACGTGTGCTGCACAACCACGTGTGCTCCAGACTCCTCCTGAAAAACATGAGCACACAGGAGGAGAGTCAACACTGGGTTACCACCAGAATTACTCAACCGATTGGTGTTGGATAACCCTTTACTTTATTTTTTATTTACCCCAGTGCCACCGAAATTACTCAATCGGTTGGTGTTGGACACTGTCTATCAACCCTCGTGCCACCAGAATTACTCAACCGGTTGATGTTGGACAGGAGTTTCACCCCTAAGAAGCAGATCTGTCAAAGGGGTTCTACGGTGTTAGGGCACCTAAGTCTATTAACTGATTAACATATAACCATTTAAACAGGAAAATCCCATCTACTGATTTCATATCGGATCACAATACACTGTCATTCTAAACTGACAGAGCAATATATTTTAAATCATTGTAATTTCTGACAAATTCTCATACCATGCATTCAGACAAATTAGAAATGCATAAATAACCCAACTTATTTCAATTTGGCACATACATTGCGAATTTACGCAATTGAACATCTTATTGCACAAATTAAAGAAATTTGCTTCACATATGAGAATCATACTCAACAATTATCAATTCTCTAAATTTCTCGAAAAACGTGCACATTAACCCAAATCCTGGTTTGTGCATCACTTAACTCAATTAAGAGTTAATTACATATCACAACACAATTTAATAACAATACTTGAGAATTTCTGGTAATAATTCAGAGAAATGTGCCATTTCATGTAAATATCAATTTACACATATTAACGTCAAAAGATATATGCAATTAAGGTTTTCATGCATATTTTATTTATTCATATCAACTTTGAAATCATACATCTGATAATTTATCAGAAATCTTCATTGTCTGGGTTCATACCCAAATCATACCATTTTCAGACATGAATTTCTAATTTCAACATTCAAATAAACAATTTAGGTTCCAATGAACCATAAAAATCTACCGATTCAATCCACACTAATCAATTGCTAAATTTAATCATATAACAGCGTCTAGAAGCAATTTATGAAATAAAAAGTCGGGCGACGCTAAACGCCGCCCTACGCCTGATAACGCCTGTTATCAGCGTAATTTGCGCACAAAACAGAAAATATTCAAACGCCTGAGTTATTTAATGATAAATGAATGAAATCCTACTCACCGCAATTTGGACTGTCCGAGTTCGTCCGGAATTGCATCCAGAGACCGATTTTCGGGCGATTTCTGGTCTTCTTCTACCTTGGAACAGATCCAATCTAAACATGCTTCACGCGAGCAACTCTGCACTTGTACAGGTTGAAGAGGGGGCTTGGTTTGGCAACTGAATCGTGGCTATGAGCAGCGAGTTTGTGTCTGGACCTCGAGGTCAGCCTCCAAGGTGATGAATCGGGTTGTTGATTGCGCCCAAGAACATCTGGTTGCAGCTTCACGCAACTTTTGTTGCCTTCTTGACGGGGCGCCACCCTAGGTGGTCACCACTGATTGTGGCTGCAGTTGCAAGCTGGGACCTCAAAATCGGGCTTCAGGCAGTGTTCCGCGGTGTTTGCTCGCCCAAAACGGCCTCTGACCAGCTACCTTACTGCTGGTCGGCGCTGCTAGCTGCGACTGCAAAAAGGGGTGCCGCCCCTGCTGTTGGGGCAGGGACGAGGTGAAGTAGAGGATAAATGGAGGAAGGAGTGGGTAGAGGAGCAAGACGCCGCGGAATCGGCCCATCCCTAGCCCTGAACGGCTGCCATCCCACACCGCGGCTTGCCTGCTGATCGACCTACTGCTGGCCGCAGCTCCTCTGCAGGTCGGCGCTGCTAGGGCGGGAGGTTAGGGCGAGGTTGGGGAGGAAGAAGAAGAGAAAAGGAAAAGGAGATAGGGGTGCAGCTAGCTTGGAGTTCTAGGGCTCAAGACATCGCCCAAGATCGCCCCTTCGCGACTGAAATTGAGAGCAGGTCGGCGCCTATTCAAGCGGTTGTCCACGTGAAAGAAGAAGCAGATAAGCGAGAGAAAGGAAAAACCAAAGAAAGGAAAAGAAATAACCTAAGTAAACTGGAAAAATTGCATCCAAGTCCAGGAGAACTAAAAATGGCATAAGTATTGCCTCGAAGGTCCAAATGAAACGATTCTTTTTTTGCAATATTTCCAGAACGAGGTCCTTTACATCCTCAAAGCATGAAATCATGCTAATTAGACCGTTTCACTGGATCAAAACTCTAGTTGCATCTGCAATCACTTAATCTTAACTTAATCATCTTAATTATGCACTAATTGCATCTTATATATTTAATTTAACTTAATCAACTTGATGATGCATTAACCATCACATGAGCACTTAACTTATCTCAATTAACTTAATTACGCACTAATCATTGTGCCTACTTGATAATCACAAAGTGGGTCATAACATGCAGGGCTGTCGGTCGACACACACATGACTAGTGTGACGCCCGTCACCACAACTAACTAGCAATGCCTCCATAACGTCAGGGTACAACGTCACCAAGCTCCATCTAAGTCATGTGTCGGGCAGGGTACTCCACAATAGGGAACGTCTAAGGTGCAACTCAAACAACCGGCAAGGAACCCATCGTTTAACTAATCCTATCCATGGCATATCGGTCGTCACAAAGCAAGGATGGTAGTGTGACGCCCTTCACCAGGTCAAGGACCAAGGTATCGTCCAACACAAACATAACATGTCGTCCAAGGTCAGACCAAGGGAAGGGTATCGGGCAACAACACTACCAACACCATATCGGGCAGGATGCACCCCGACAAGTTCACCACTAACCTCAAGCTCAAGGGTGTCAAAACCCTAAAGGATCAAGAGAATGGCTCACCTCTCAACTTAAACGAGAGAGGGGTCTTGCACATCTCATATCACCGATCGGGCAACACAAGGAACAACCCTAAACGATGTCCACAACTACCACCAAGCTCACCCTTCAAGTCCATGGTGAGAGGAGGGTGTTGCTCAAGCTACTAGAACACAAGCTCACCTCTCAACTTAAACGAGAGAGGAGTATTGCTCATGATACTAGAATTCAAGCTCACTCCTCAAGACCTATGAGAGAAGGGAGTATTTCTCACTAAGAAACCCTAGAACACATGGTTCGGCCAATGATGCATGGGTTTTGAGTCACTTTTATAGGCTTATTTTAAATCTATTTTATGCATGTATTTGTCATTTTCTTGATTATATTTGCATAATTCACTATAGTTGGCCTTTAAACTCTTTTTGCATCAAATTATACTCTTTTATCATATTTATATGATTTTATATAATCCCCGGACTGATACACATGTTTCGGCACTTTTTCAGGCATTTTTGCATTGTCCAGAGTCGATACTATCGACCCTAGTGTCGATAGTATCGAAATTTTATCAGAAAGCAACCCCAAAATGCGATTTTGGAAGAAAATACATGTACCATGGTCGATACCATCGACCTGGGGGTCGTACCTATCGACAACGTCGGGATCTGGCAATTTTCAGCACTAAAATGGAGCATTTTAATCCGACGGTTGAGCTTTTTCGGAGCCGTAAAGTGGTCCTATGACCTAAGAAGAGCACGGATGGCCTGAGGCGGATCTCATATGGTGTTGCACAACATCCAAAAAGGAGGGAGAGAGAGAGGAGACAAGATACGAAGGCCATCAACCGAGCGATCTGGGCACCTCCGACGGGCGATTTTGCTGCCGGAAGACTGCAAAACGCACATTTCTCGAGGAGGATCTCCAGGAACACCTTTGTATCAGGGGTTACATGAGTTTGATCCATGTTTCCCATGTTTTTCTTTTCTACTCCTATGTATTTTCTATTGTCAACCATGCGGGGCTAATCCCCTTAATCTTTAGGACCGGGAGTAGCCCGGGGAAGTATTGTATGACGTTTTTATCATAGTAATTCATAATTTGTCTCCTAAATCTGTGGTATGCTTTCGTTTTCTCAATTATATTATTATGCTTAATCACCATAATGATAATCTAATGCCTTTAATTACTTTGAAAGAAGAATTAACGTTTGAAAAGAGACAAAATTCACATTAATTAACAAATCCCTTGAACAAGGTGATGTACGATTAATGGTGGAAACCCAGAGGTCGATTCTAATGCACCTAGTTTAGGGTATAGGTGACTACGATGGTGGAACCGACCTAGACTTAGGTAGTGAATTGTACCACGACAGTGGACAATTCTGACTACAGGCCACTACCCAGATTGAGAGATGAACTTGAGTAGCTATATGGAAATTCATACAATGAAAACCCGTGATGAAACCGCAATCCTAAAGATCTCCATTTGAATTGATTAAACTAAACCCTTAATTGATTACTCTGTTTTATTTTATTTTCTTTTATTTTACAACAACTCTCAAACTCTTTTAATCGGTTTAGCTGATCGCAACCAGTTAGTAGTAGTCTACTATTCACATTTTCTTGAGTTTGACTCGGGCCTCACAAGGCCTATATTACATTGATACGTATACTTGCGTTTGCACACACGGTTTACGCGTGTCAGCCAACAAGAACAACTAAGCTAGTGACATACATGGTCGATCTTAAGCAACAAGAACATAGAAGATGGTAATGTAGTTAGGGTTAGGAGTTATGTAACCTGCCTTAAGCAAGCTCCAAGCTCCTAGCTCCAAGCACCACCAAGGAAGAAGGAGACTCCAAGGAAGGATCGGTCACCAAGCTAGCTCCACCAAGGGTATCGTGCACTAAGGAGAGGGAGACTAAGGAACTAAAGGGATCCTTAGCAAAGAAAGGGAAACACATATGTAGAAGGGGATGGAGGAGAAAACAAGGTAGAGCAAAGCAAGGTGTCGCCCACCTAGGGACACTTGTCCATGGGCAATGCCACCACTCTATCATGCCCAAAACACATGTCTAAGGCCATTGCCACATGCAAGCACCAAGCACCAAGTGTCCACTAGTCGTGACACAAACGAGGTCAAAGATGGTCAAAGGTCCATGGGCGACACACCTGGATGATACACCACCACCATGGGCGACACAACCTGGGCGACACAAGCACCCACTTGCCCGACACAAGGTTCAACCAAGAAAAGACAAGGCACCACAAGGCCCAACAAGCTCAACCAGGCCTAAAGGAACCCAAACAACGAGCCCAAACCTTCCTCTCTACTCTTGAGGAAACAAGGAGAGGGAGGAACACCTCACAAGGTGACAAACTTGCTCACAAACCCTAGACTTGGGTTAATTGCAAGTAGCACCTCCAACTCTCAACAAAAAACCAACAAACCCTAATCACCAAAGGTGATTAGCAAGCAACTAAGCATCAGGGTTAAGCAAAGCAAATAGGGTAAACCCTAAACGGAGGTCAGGGTCCTTACACTTACCTACATAGTTAGTCTTTCTACACAAAACAATATAACATGTATATAGTATATGGTCCTTTAGCAAGTCACATGATAAAGCATATATTGAACCAGAAAAGGATCACATAAGCAATAAAAGTAATATGGCTAAGCTTCAAAACATTGAACTTCTCTCCTCCTTTTGGCATTATAAAAAAGTAAGGGGGTAGAAGAGAACAAAAATAGGTCTTCTCCAAGCACAACCAAATCATACACCCATAAGATAAAACAAACAACCTCATATCACACATCAAACAAAGACAAGAAAGACACAAGCAATCTATGTCATAATCAAAATGTGGGTAAGATACCACCAACTCATGAGATATAGTCAAATAGAGAATAAGGGTACATATGACTAAAATTACAACACTGAAAGCATGTCCTAAAAACAACTACATGCCAAAACTATGAAAACAACATGATGATAGAAACATTACATCTCAAATAATGTGCCCAAATATTTTTAGTACAAAATAGTCTAGAAAGATACATATGATCAACATCTAAAGACTAAAAATTAAAACATCTAAATGTCTAGGATATCTATGCCCATAATATCATCATCATCAACACCATCATCAGAAGCTTCATGCTCGTAGTCATCATCTCCATCTGAAGCCACAACAGAGATAGCAGCTTCACCTTTATCACCAAACACACCAACAAAGTCATCATCAGAACCATCTAAACCATCCTCGCCATCATTCTCAGATGCCTCCTCATCAGCAGTAGTGTAAGCTTTCTCATCAACCTAATCAGGCATCTTCTCATTGATAGAAGGACCGAAACCATGATCGGGCCACATGGCATTCTGCTCAGCCCAAGACATACCAAGGGCATGCAACTCTTGAGCTTGAGGAAAGCTAGGAGAAAAGGTTCCAAGTCCTGCAAGCAAGGTAGCTATAGGACCAGCATGGAGAGGTAGCACTACAATGGTAGAGGGTGTAGTAGTGGAAGTAGAAGGTGGAGGAGTAGGGTAGAAGTGATTATATGCATAGGATGTATAATCACCACTCGGGTAGGGATGGTAGGCAGGATAAGGATGGTTACAAGATAGGTTCATGGTAGACATGATAGCACAAAGATCCTTATGCATATGCTCCTGAACATGAAGGTTATACGCCTGCTGATGCATCATGTAACTCATTAGAGTTTCATTTGATACATTAAATGAGGTACGGGTAGGTCGGGATGGATGAGGAGGTGGAGGCTCTAAGTGTGATAGAAGAAGATGGAGGCAGACTTTTTTGAATTGTGGTCTCACTGATACAGACTCCTTTTCTAGTAGGTATGTAATGAAGATTATAAAAAAGAGACTTCCCAATGACATATTGAAAAAGACCACATATCAGGATTGGGTATGGTGGGTGGGCACCTTGGGTGTTCTTACCAGAGTCAAAGAAGGTCACGTGGTGGAGAATATATCGAGACCACTTGACTTTGACGTTCTTCAGGATACAAAACATAATCACTATGTATTCTCTACAATTTCAGTTTGATTTTTCTTTGGATGAATATTGCAGTTGACTACCAGAATGAGAATGTGGTTCTTTAGGTCTAAGGCAGAGGAGGGAAGGATGGACTTCTTCCTATAAGAAAACTAAAGCTTCTTCATGTATTTATGTATGTTAGGGAGAGTGATATCATATTGTTTGTAGAAGGCCTCAGGGTCAAGGAGGTAAAAATACTCAAGGTAGTCCTTCCTCCATATGTCGGTTATCATAGTATCAGAGAGAAAGATATTCAAGGTATCCTCTGAGACTTATAATTTCTTACTGACAATCATGGAAGTAACAATGACTTGAGTATTTGGCGGGGGTACAAGAGTGTCATAATTCCATGACAAATTTACATAGAATTTATGAACTGTCTTAGTGCCTGTGATGGAGTTGTTATAGCATTGGTATTCAACACTCAGGGCATACAGGTGGTGGTCATACAACAACTCAGAAACCTAATCTATGACCTTTTATCTACATGAGTGAGGCTCAAATAAGGAACAAAAAGGGAAGGGGTTCCTAAGAAGGAGCTCCTTGTACCTATTTAGAGCTTCATTGGAGATAAAGAAGGTATCATCGAACAAGATGAGATGAGAGTTAGAGTAGAAGGATGGTGCTCTGGAGGGATTGGCTCTCTTTCTCCCATTGGAAGCCATGGAGGCGAGATGAGAAGGAAAGAGAGGTAAAAAAATGTAGGGAATACCACAAAAAATTGACCAAACACCTAAGGCTGATGTGCAATAGATCTAAGAAGGTCAAGCAAGGGATGTCTAGGGCTAGGGAAGGGATGGTCAGGGCTAGGGTTGAGAGCTTGAGGGAGTTGAAGAGGGAATCGATCGATTTTTCTCTAGTTGAGAGGAAGAAAAGTCGGCCGAACCACACTTAAGTTTGCCCCATCTTGGCCATCAGTCGAGTTTTGAGAAAGGGAAACTCGATCGAATGGCTTTTTATAAAATCCCTCATCCACCCATTGGTCTAGTTTGTAACTCAGCCGACAGAAAGCCTATCCCAAAATTTAGAAATCTTCATTTTTAGCCATTTGAGTGCTAATTAAATTTATTTTTCTAGTCCATTTTACATTTTAAACATACTTAAGCACATACCACTCATTATTGGGTCTATTTGGTGATAAAACAAATGTTTGTGAAAAATACCCAAAACAAGTGAAAAATAAGGCATATGAACATAAATTTTTTAGCACTTTAGCAAGCAACGGTGATCAAAACATGAGAAAAGCATATAGGATAGGTAGAAACTAACTAGAAGGCATATCAAATTATTCCAAAGCTATTATGAGAAGTTTAGATCTAATAAAATTACATTGCTCTCTAGCTAGACGTTTAGTAAAAATGTCTGCCAACTGATTTTTCGTGTCCACATGCATGATATGAATATCTTTTTTAGCAATGTGATCACAAAGAAAATGATGATGAAACTCTATATGTTTGGCTCTACTATGCAATATAGGATTGTAAGATAAATTGATTGTACTAGTATTATCACTATAGATAGGAGAAGCATCAAAATAAATGTTAACGTCTTGGAGCATTTTCTTCATCCATAGAACCTGACATAACAACTCCCAGATATAATGTATTCAGCCTTAGTAGTTGATAAAGCCACTATGCTCTATTTCTTAGAGAACCAAGACAACAATCATGGTCCTAGGAGGAAGCAAGTGCCAGTTGTGCACTTTCTATCAATCAAACATCATGTATAATCAACATCACTATAAGTAGTAAGAGTAAAGTCCCTCGACTTAGGATACCATAGTCCAAAATTTTGGGTTTTGGTCGACTACCTCAAAATCCACTTAATAGCTATAAGATGTGATTTTTTGGGATTTGATTGAAAGAGAGCACACAAGCTGATACTAAACATTATATCAGGTCTAGAGACAGTTAAGTAAAGTAAACTTCAAATCATACCTCTATAGAGCTTCTCATCCACTTTCTCACCTTCATCATCTTTATCAAGTTTGGCAGTGTTAGACATGGGGTGTCCATCGGCTTTGTGTTCTCCATCCCAAAGTACTTTAGTAGCTCACTTATGTACTTGTCTTGGTTGATGAAGTTCCCATCTTTAGTTTTCTTGATTTGAAAACTAAGGGAGAATGTAAGCTCACCCATCATGCTCATCTCGAACTCACTTTGCATAAGATCACTGAACTCCTTGCAAAGATCAAGATTAGTTCTACCAAAAATGATATCATGAACATAAATTTGAATGATTAGAAAATTGTTAGAAGTGTATTTGAGGAACAAGGTAGAATCCACTTTGCCCATGATATACCCATGATCTAACAAAAATTTCTTTAATTTCTCATACCAAGCTCAAGGTGCTTGTTTGTGTCCATAGAAAGCTTCTTGCAATAGATACACATGGTTAGGTAAACTATCATGTTCAAAGCTCAGAGTTTGTGCAACATACCCTTCATCTTTAATTGTACCATTCAAAAACACACTTTTAATATTCATTTGATAAAGAAGAAAGTTCTTATATCCAGCAAAAGCAAGCGACATACAAATGGACTCAAGTCTAGCTACAAGCACACATGTTTCATCAAAATTTATATCTTCCTACTGATTGTATCCTTGAGCCACTAACCTTGCTTTGTTTCTTACCAAATTTCTACTTTCATCTAGCTTGTTGCGGCAGACTCACTTGGTGCCAATGATCTTTCTATCACATGGTCTTGGCACTAGAGTCCACACTTTGTTCTTCTAAAATTATTCCAATTCTTCTTGCATGGTTAGGATCCACTCATCATCCCCAAGAGCTTCTTTGACATTTTTTTATTCGAGTTGTGAGATGAAGGCAATTTTTGCTTGTTCTTTTTTGAAGGAATCTCACGTCTTCACTCTTTTAAAGGGGTCACCTAAGATCAGCTCTTAAGGATGATTCTTTGCAAAATAAGGAGTTGGATACTTCTTCTCTTCTTCTTTCTCTTCTTCTTGAGTGGCCACCTCTTTTCCCTTTTGGGTGATGTTGAATTCTTTTAAAATAGGAATTACATCACCCACAACATCATCATTTGGAATAATATGTTTGGGAATATAGGGGTTCGCCTCAATAAATTTAACATTAATAGATTCTTCTACTTTAGAAAGATCAACATTAAATACTCTATAAGCCTTACTAGTAGTGCTATAGCCAAGCAAGAAAACCTTATATGATTTTAGATCAAACTTGTCAAGAGAAACTTTTGTGTTCAAAACAAAACTAGGGCATCCAAAAATATGAAAGTACTTGATAGAATGCGTCCTACCACACCATAGCTCATAGCGGATTTTCTTCAAAGAAGAATGTGTAAAAACCCAAATTTACGCAAAACATGAGGTACTAACAGCTTCGGGCCAAAACTTCTTTGGAGTATCATACTCTAAAAGCATGGTCCTAGCTATTTCCTGTAGTGACATGTTCTTCGTCTCTACAACCCCATTTTGTTGAGGTGTTTGAGGTGAAGAAAATTTATGTGCATATCCAGATTCTTCACAAAAACATTTAAAAAGATCATTTTTAAATTCACCCCCATGATCATCACAGATGGAAACAATCTGGCAAAAAGCTTCGTTCTCAACTTGTTTACAAAAAATAGAGAAAACATCAAGCATATCACTCTGGGAAATGAGACAAAAGTCCTAGTATATCGAGAGAAATCATTGAAAATAACAAGACAATACTTGGAATCACAAAGAGATTGAGTTCTCATAGGTCCAAATAGATCAATATGGAGAAGTTCAAGAGCTCTCTTGGTACTAAGGAATCCTTTAGATTTGAAATATGACTTGGATTTCTTTCCTTGGGGTACAAGGTTGGCATTCCTCATCTTTTTCAAAATCCAATTTGGGAAGTCCCTTGACCAAGTCCTTTTGCTATACTTCTTCAATTGATGCATATTTACATGATCAAGTCGACGATGCCAAAGAGAAATATCATTCAAATTGACTACTAGGCATCTATCAACAACAGGATTAATAGAGTCAAGCACAATTACATAAAGATTATCGTTTATAGTTCCCTTATATATGACATGATAAGTGAATCTAGAAGTAAGTATTCAAAAGTAGTAAAAAATGCAAGGTAACCATTATCACATAATTGACTTACACTTATTAAATTGTGATGTAGGCCATCCATAAAGAGAACATTCTTGATACACAAGGATTCACCTACATCACCCTCACCTTTTACCTTACCTTTCTTGTTGTCTCTGAAAGAAACTGAACCACTTTTTCTTCTGTGTGAAATTGTTGGAATCGCTTATATCACTTGTTATGTTCTTAGTACAACCACTATCAAAAATCCATTTTTCTTTTTTCTCACTTACCTCACTAATTTATTCACTAGTAGAGGCCATGAGTGCAAGGTGGCACTCTCCATCTTCATCGGAGCTTGAGCCACTAGATAATGGTCCTTCCCAAGCTGGATGAGTTGTGTCTTTGTGTCTCCTCTCTTTTTTGTCCTTCCTCTTATATTTGCTATCTTACTTGTACTTTTCCTCCTTCTTGGAGTTGTTTTTGTGGTGTGACTTTCTTACCTTGGGTTATTCACCTTTGTAGTATCCTTTTTTACCACACTTGTAGCACCTTGGAGTAGACGAAGAACATTTCTTTCCTTTGAAGTGCTTTTCCTTGGAGAAGTTTGCTACATGCTTACTAGGGTCATCATCTTCACTTGAGGAGGAGGGAGTGTGGTCCGGCAAGCAATTTGTTGTTGAAGGATGAGGGCCTCCACTTGAGCTTTGAAGGCACTATCTTTTATCTCCCTTGATTCCTTCTCTTCTTGTTTGGATTCCTCTTCTTGCTTGTCAAGTCTTGCTCATAAGCTTGTAGATTCCCAATAAGCTCCTCAATTGAAATGTCACCAAGACTTCTCACTTCTTCAATGGAGGTTACCTTTGACTCCCATCTCTTTTAAATAGACATCAAGATCTTTGAGTTGATTGCTCATCTATCCAAAGTGTGTCCCAAAGCAGCTAGGTTGTTGATGATGATGTTACACTTTGAGTATCTCAACAACTCCATCTTTCTTTCTCATCTTGAAGTTCTCTAGGAGGTTGTTCAACATGTAGATATTTGCATCCTTCACTTACTTTGTGCCTTCATAAATGATGTACAACTTGTCCCATATCTCTTAGGATGTATCTCATGAGGAGATGTGGTTGAACTCGGATGGACTGAGGGCTTCATAGAGGATAAAAATTGCTTTGACATTGAGCAGGACATTGAGGATAAAAATTGCTTTGACATTGAGCTAGACATTCTTAAGGGCCCTGTAACACCCCAATCTCAATTATGCAAAATTTTCAAATTATTTCAGTCCTTGCATGCTCTTTTCTAATTTAGATAATTGTTGAGGACTCAAATGCAATTTTCCCATAATTAGTTTTGCAAAATCACTTATTGTGTTCAATTGCTCTATTATACTTGTTTTATTTAAAGAAAATGTTTTCATGAATATCTATGCCCTTTTTGCTTAAGAAAATGAGGATAAATACTTTTATGACAAATTTTCTCTCTCATATGATTATTATGTTGAAGTGCACATTTTCATATTTTGTAATTCTTATTTTAAGAATTAATGGCTTTATTTGCATTTATCATGGTTTTTGTTATTTTAGGCCTAAACCGAGTACAAGCATAAAATCCAATTGTGTGAGAATATTCTAGACCCTCTAACACACCTATGGTTCAAATTTGAAATCCTTATGACCATGTTTGAGCCCCAATTAAATTGGGAAAGATTTGAATGCATTTTGTTTAATTAGGAGTGATGGTGGGTTAAAAGACGAAATTAACTGATTAATTATGTTTTAGTGCATGTCATTAACCTATGGGTGAAATTTGAGCTCTTTTGGCCTATGTTTGACCCTCCAATTAATTGGAGGAAGATTTGAATATAATTTGACCTAGACTTTAATTCGATTTCATTGATTTCATTCAATACCTCTAATGTTCGCACCTTAATGATTGTCACGCGTTACTTATTGTCACGCGCATTCACTGTAACCGTTGGATCAAGATCCAACGGTGATCTCTTGTCTTCTTCCTCCGTTTCTCCCCGCGCGCAAGACCGTTTTACAGTGACGTCTCCATTGATCTCTCTCTCCCTCTTTACACGACGGTTTCACGTCGTTTCTTCGCCAACGTCTTCTTCTCTCTCTCCCGGACCCAACGAGCCCCTGCTCGCGTGCTCTCGTGCCCTATAGAAGAAACGCCCATTTTAGGGCTCGGACGCCTCTCCTCCTTCCAAGCACAGCCGCCACCTCCATGCATCTCCCATCCACCTAATCGTTCTATAAGCACCACTGGTCCCCGGGCGACTCTCCCCTGAACTCAATTTCTCCTCTAGATCTCCGAGGCTCCCCGACCTACTCAAGTTGTCTCCTCCGACGATCGAAGCTTTCCCCTGACTTCTCCGACCCCTCTGACCAAATTGCTCTTAAGGTGAGCATCCTCAATCTCCGTTCTTCCCCCTGGTATCGCTCCTATGACTCGCGATGGCCCCGATCACTGTGGCCTATAGACCGGCCTTGCGGTCACCGCCGGTGAGTATCCATTAGACCTTCCCGGGGTGCTTTAGCCACTAATGAAGGGTCTTTGGCTTCGTTTTGCTTCAAGGAGTGTTCTTCTCCCGTCTGTTGTCCTTGTCACGGCCGTTTTCTTTGATTTCTGAGCTCCGAGCTTGCTTCCCCTGTTTCCAGCATTGCGGAGGAGCGTTCTCGAGCTCCTGGTCATCGCAGAGCCCACGCTTGGGCTTGGTGAGTTCGGTAGGGGGAGCTGATGGATTTGCTATTATCGGTTTTCTATAAAATGCTTTGATTCACGATCTGGATCCCTGGAGTCAGGACTGGCTGCTCGTCGAGCGCCATGGCTTGGGTGAGGAGCAATCCAGGTCACGAAATGACCATGGTGCCCCCACGAGCAAAATCAGTTAAACTGATCGCCCAAGGGTACAATCGGTATTTCACCTTTGATTTGTTTCATCAGCCGCAAGTGGTTTGCACACCCAAATGACGGTTTTACCCCCACTAGTCTGATTCATGTGTCACGCGTGCCTTGGTCTTTACGGGCATTTCATATTTTATTTATATCAGCTTTAATCGAGTTTTCTATTTTCTGATTGGTCCAGAGTGCAAAATTCATAACTTTTGCATACGACCTCAGAAAAATATAAATAAATATGTTTTGGAAAGGATTTTCATTAAGGAATCCGATTTTCTAGTTTTTATCGCCTGATTTCTTTGTTTTCACATCTCAATTATTATATGACACAAATTAGGGTTTTAAGGCTATAAACTTATGTGTATTATGCGGTTTAATCATATTTCAGGTGTTTAGGGAATCCAATCAGTCAAACCAAGTTTGACTTAAGGTGATTTAGTTCAAGGTAAGCGGGCCATGCCCTTGGCATAGATAACTCTTGGTTATTGAATGTTTATGAATATTGTTAAGCACCTTATGTTAATATCATTGTTAATTCATGTTTTCTTCAAGTATATGATTATTGAATGTTGTTTGTTATAAGCTAAGTCTAAGAGTAGAAATCCTATTAAGATTATGGTTTATGATTAAGATTCAAGAAATTAAGATTTAAGAGGGAATGAGTTTCCCAATCTTGCTTAAGAGGGAGAAATCCCATTATGGTCATGGGGAGAAATCCCAATCATGTTCAAGAGGGAGACATCCCGATTAAGATTAAGTTTAAGATATTAAGAAGATAAGTGAAGTTTAAGAAAGATCATGAATAATAGAAATTTATTCAGATTTATATGCACCTTGTTATGGGCTTTCCGAGCAATTATGGGCTTTCCGAGCATTCATGGGCTCCTTATGGGGCATTAAGAGAGGAGCATATTTTTCTAGTAAATTTCTTTATGTAAAAGACAATAAGAAATGATTCATGATAAATGCATGTTCATGATTATGTTAAGTCACTTGTATATTTATTTTATGTCTTATAATATGCCAATGCCGCTTACTTACCATGTTTGTTTTTCCTTTGCATGGCTGGGGACGAGATGTCCGCAGGAGTTGGAGCTAAAGAGAAGGAACAATCTTGAGAGTACCAAGGACCCAGAGATCCAAGGAGTTGTTGCCTGGTGGGACGTCCATCTATGGAGATCCTATCATTACCTAGTTTATGTTTAGTATATCTTTGGAAAACTGATGTAGCTTTTATTCCAAGAACTTATGTATGAATCTATGTTTTCATAATGCCAAGTGTTATTTGTTGCTTGTTATGAGATCATGTATGTAACATTTCCTCCCAAATATGCCAAGTACCCCACATTATGGATAATGTTGGGGATTAGGCTGTGCTTCCTCTGGTTACGTAAGAAACCCTAGGGAGGGGTGTTACAGGCCCATATTGACACAGTTCTGATCGGCTCCTTGTAGGGTGTAATCATTAACTTCTACATTTCAAATTTCATCTCTTGAATGTAGAACTGCATTTGCCGCTTCTAATAGAGGAAGTTGGTGTCAACAAAGATCGGGGGGCGCATGGAGAAGCGTCCATCTAGGTTGAGGAAACCAAGTAGGTTCTCAACCATCTTTCCGTCTTGTGGGAGATTTGTTAGAGAATATCCTTGCTCTGATACCACTTGTTGGATCTAGGGCTCTAGAGGAGGGGGTGAATAGAACTTCAAAATTCTCATAAGAATAATTAGACCTTCAAATTATATCAATTGAAACCACATATTTAAGAACAATTTGGAGTCCCATCTAATCAAGCATAACAAGGATGAGAGAGATTGAAACATACACTTGGATAAGGTGGTTAGAGTGGTTCCAATTTCCAAAGTAGGAGACCGTCAATCCACTACCTCGAGAGGTCAACCTCTAGGACTTTTCAACCCGTGTATACTTATATTCCATCATAAAAGATACAAGGAGGCCACCATACATCCAAGGACTTACCTATTAAACCTCTAGGACTTTGCAACCCGTCTTTCACCTACACAAGGACTTACCCATTTGATCAAGATGTCTTCAGTCTTCACTAAGGACTTATCCACACTTACATCAAGTCTTTGTCCTCGCAGAAATTACCCACTTTTCTTGAATCTTCTGTCTTGTCCTTCTCCTTCACGTGGAGAAGATCTTCACACCTTCTTCAACTTTGAAGAAGAACAACAACTCCTCCTTCACTTGGAGACGATCACTTCAACCTTTCTTCTTTGAGAAAGGGTATTGTGAAGATGGAAGGAATGAGAGCTTTACAAGATAACATCGAGATAGCTCTCTTACAACATGCCTAACTCACTCATGATCATAAAATGCTTTGTAAATGAGAGAGAGAAATGGGCTCAAAGGGTTGTAACACACTCAACTATAGTAAGGACCAAGGATAGCATGAATGAGAAACCTTGGAATGAACTCAAATAGGTCCTATTTCCTTTGAGTGTGAGCTCACTTACTAATGAAAAATAGTTGTTTTACAATTTGCAATGGATTTATTTTCATTTCTAAAAATTCTCTAACGATTGGAATTATTTTTTCTGTATTTTTCGTACAATGCATTCGGTCAAGTTTTCATAAAGATAATTCTATCGATCCACTAACCGACAAAGCCAATTTTCAAACTATCAGTTAGTTTGTCCTAGGAAACTCAACCGATGAGTCAAAACCAATTTTGGTCAGTGAGTCGGTCGGTCAAGTTTTGTGAGTATACAACTTGACCGATTGATCCATTTCCAAAAATCCATCACTGGTCGGTCGAGATCCTAACTCGACCGACAGAGTTGTTGTGATAAATTTTTCAAAATGATTTTTGAGTGACCAAACATTGGAATTAAGTGTCTCCATTTTCTTATCTTAGTTACAAGTCATATCATCAATACAAGTGATTCTAAAAATATTCTTAGTAGTTTGGAGTGATTTTCAAATTACACACTTGCATTGCTTTTGATTTAAACTTGGACAAGCTAGCGCTTGTGTAATTTTATCATTTTTATGTGCCTAAAGATTGAAATCAATTTTAAATAAACATATTAGATACATATGAATGAAATAGTTATCATCATCAAAATATAGACAATGTATAACTCTCAAGTCAACACGTAGATTTCAAACAAAGGGGCAAACGACTATAACATGAAGACGAAGGACTGAAACACAGAGACAATGGAACGACTGGAAATTTGTCACACAAATGTGTGAGCCTGGAACGAGGATGCCCAATATGATGAACGAGAAGGGTAGAGAGCACCCGATGTTGGCTATAACAGCTGCAAGATAGAAGGTAGATAAATCATGGTGATTGGGGCTTCTCAAACTAGAAAGAAGAGTTGAACGTTAATTGGTCTTTTTTTAGCGTTGTTAGATGCGTTATTGGGCCTTTTGGGGTCCCATCCGAGGGTTGAGTGATATTACGGGTCTGGTTGGTTGTCACTATAATTTTTTGAGAACTCATTATACCGAAATTGAATTTGACTTTCTAAAAATTGAGTTTCTAGAGATTGGTTTGACACCTGGATTTTCTTGAAAACTGACTTCCATTTGATTGCTTTGTAAAACCTCAACATCATTGTTCAGCTCAAACTTTCTGTCAGACACTGAATACAAGAAACGACTAAATTAATCATCAATATTGATGTTTGGCGCAGAGAGAATCATTGAGTTCCTTTGTTCATTTTTAATTGACGTAAGAAGACAAGCTAGACGATATAGTTACTCCTCAAGTGTGCTTCTATTGTTCATGCCGGCACGATTGGAAACAAGTCCATGGTCGGGTGATCTCCAGTAAAATATTGGGTTCGATTTGGAGTATCACATGCGCTAGAGAAGGAAAAAACGATCCGCAATCGACTGCTGTGCAAATTAGAACAAAAATATGAGGAGACTATGGCCAAATACGGCAAGAACACTTGTGACACCATGGCTATAGATATCGGCAAGGTCATCGTAGACTTGAGGCAGGAGCTACCAATGCCTTCTTGGCGCCAACAAGGAAATCGGATCGAAACCTGTGGGTCAAGAACCCATCGGAGAGACAATGTGACTGTTGGTCTTATTTAACGATCGCCTTTTCAAGTCACCGCCCTGGACAAGAGGAACAAGGGACCGGGTGAGATCCTCTCCGAACCGAACTTGTTTTCTGGTTGCTTTCTCAAAAAAACCGTTTTATGAAAGTGTATATATAAAGAGGTTTGCTATGTAGGCCGAATGTAAAACGGAACCCCAAGCAACTTCCACCACGCTCCACCATATTATTTTATTTGTTATACCTTTTAACACATGGTGGAGGTTGATTGAGATTCTATTTTGAGTTCCAAAATGGTGTTCACATGATATTTGTCATATATAAATAGTTGGAAGCCTAGGGAAAACCAAGAAATACAAGTTCCGGATTTTCGTTGTACCAATCAAATATAATTAGTAAGAGAATTTGATTTTCTGTGTTTTCAGGACAAACTATATCAAACTAGTCAGACCCTACGTATATCACGCCCCTATTTTCTAACACCGCGTTTTCTTCTTTGAAGTAATATGTCATTCTCAATCTGTTAGTGCACGGAGTATACCTACGTAATATAATGAAATAATGTAAGTGTCGCTCTCTGTGTTTGCATAGGCGTGGTGTAAGGGAAGATAAACAAACAGATAAAATTGGAGCAGGGCTTTACAAAACTGTAAATCCTCCAAACCTGAGGTAATGTGGAAATAAAATTGAACCGCGCCATGTACCTCACCCTCAACAACTTGTCAGTCGTCACCATGGCGGGCCGAACCTGATTTCAAGTGATATACATAAGTTTTACATAACTGCTTCGGGATCTCCGAGCCTATGGTCGTCATCAAAACGAGATGTAAAAACTGACCGCAAAAAATCGTCGTCACCAATAATAATTGCAAAATTGAAAAGAAAGAATGAAAGAGAGAAAACAACGTGTATAATCTGTTAGGGATGTCTTTGTATGTTCACCGAAAGGAGCAACTGCAGCTGACATCATCATCAACCGAAGAGGGGGTTAAGGATTATGACAAGTTCGTGGTGGGCGGGATTGCTAGATAAGGATGAAGATTAGGAAAAAAAATTAAAATACACGAGTTTTAGAGAAATATTGACCGAAATATACGAGTTTGGAACAAAATGTCTGAAATAGAGGAGTTTGGAGGAGGAAAGAGAGTAGAGACGCCATTTGATCCGGCGTCTCCATTCTAATTGGTCAAAACGAAACAATCAGCCTGCGTCGCATGCCACTTGACGGTCCAAAAATAAAGACGTCATAAGGAATGGCGTCTTCATCCTTGGGCTACCACATGGTGCAGCCGCTCCACTATTTTTTTTTATTTTTTTTATTTATATTTCCATTTACATGTATTATTTTATATTTCCATTTACATGTATTATTTATATTTCCATTTACATGTATTATTTTAAATTAATTACCCACTTTATGTAAAAAAATATCATTTTAATATTAGTAAAATAATATATATTTGATATTTAAAATAATATGTTACATTTTGATATGCTTATTTATAAATTCATTCATTAATGATATATTTGACAATATATGCCTACATTTATTATGTATAGATATATTTACAAGTTAAATATAATAATTTTTGTGTTAAATTTTAAAATTATATAAAATAAAATATTATCTAAATGTTGTATGTAAAGATGAAGTTACACGTAAATAATTACTATATTAATCAAATAATATTTCTATTTATATTACATAATATAAAGAATATTCAACATAATACAATAGTGTATATACATATTATATATGCACAATCATAATATATTAGATTCATTGGATTTGGATTAGATATCTGACACTAAAAATGTCTGATAGGTATAATGGTATGCCTATATCTTTAATATATCATTAATTATTTTTATTTACTGAATTTTAATTTGGTAGGGTGTACTGTTGTGTAGTTGTTTGAATTGAAACTACACCTGAGTACCTGTTTCAGCCTAAAATTCGAGAATGTGTACTGCGCCCAAAACTAATGCGGTCGGGTGTAGTTCAGCTTTTATACATGCACAACTGTATAACTGCTATCCTGATACTGGCAACCTCTGTCTTACCTATGCACCCGGCATTCACGCGACACCCTGGCCGGCTGTAGTTGGATTATTCTCTCGCCTACATTTCTCGCTGAACAGTTATAATAATAATAATCATTACAAGTCACGGCGGCAAATAGGGTAAGCATTTTCAGGTTATACCAAACGAATTCTAGATTAAATTCCTTTAATTTGATACACATCGCGTACAACGTACGCGCAGTTCTAGATATATACATTCGATCATTTTTTTTTGAAAATTACAAATTCACTCTTATTACACCCTACCAACTAAAGCCTAATTAAAAAACACAGTGTAGTTGTAACTCACATTTTCGTTTGCAGCTTTACCAAACTAATCCTTGGATTGGAAATCCATGTCTAGCAGTGGCGTAGCCACATGGAGGCACAGGTGGGCACGGGCCCCACCTATGTTTATCAAAATGTACATTGATCAACACAATTTTATTATAGATTTTGGAGAATATACATGCAATATTGTATTTTGTGTCCTACCTATTCACCTGCAGCAACAATGTGCCCACCTTTTAGTTAAGTTCTGCCTCCGCCACTGATGTCTAGTGTAACCCGTCCCAATTAGGTCCTAGTCCAATAGGGTTCCAACTAATCCAATCCGACTACGAGGGGAAGGACAGTAACGGATGTGTGATCAGAACAGTTCCAACTAAACCAAGCAACACAACCCCGAATCTCCTGCTGTTATACTGCCTTTTCCATTACGTGGCATGACGAAGATCGTTGCATCCGCGGCCCTCTCCCGCTTTTGCCGCGCTGGTCACCACGTCCCCACTTCGCCTCCACCAAACCCCAAAATACTTACACAAGTCGTCACCAGCCACCACTTACCCGACCGAGCCGGATGTCCCACGCAGGGGCTCTCTCGGCGCCACGTGGTGCGTTAACTCCCTGCACCTGCCAACACGTCCGACGATTTTCCAAACCAGCGCCATCCGACTCGGACGGTCCAGATGCCTCCCTCCGTCTGCGTCATGATTATCGTGGTGGTGATAAACATTGCCTTTGGTGTTTTAATGAAGACATACTTTGCCCAAAAGAAAAACAAAATATGACATTGAGGAGTGCCTGACGTTAAGGCGGTGCTGGTGTACATCAGTACATCGTTAAAGCGTCTATGGTGTAATCCGTTTGTGATGTGATTTGGGGACAAAGAGATTCACGCTGATAGATAGGTCTTGTGATTAGGACTAGTACCTCCGATTAGAATGTTATGTAACATCGGATAGACGAAACAAATCTGAAAATAACGCGGAATTTTTCAAAGAGCATGATCTTGTTAACATGGGACAAACCCAGAACGAGGGATGCAGCTGGATAATCGGAGCCACTACTAGTCTCATTTGATTCTGATTTCTTATCCGCAGTTGTCAAACAGTAATCTACATTCATAATGTTGTATTTTTTAGTGATATAAATACTTGAATTGAATTTACGACCGATTAAATAGTTTAATTTTTTTAGAGCACGCGGTTAATTGTATAGAAATATCTCATTTTAAGTACATACATGATCTTGTTAGAGATGCTACCATGTTCTCAGACAAACGAGAGTTGTCGTAATGAAAGAGGCATGGGTGAATTTTTTGATAGATTCACATGAAGGAAGATCGATGCTTAGAGCGACTGATGTCTTAATTTTTATTTGAGTTGGAAGAAGACATGCATGTGTAGATCTGACTGGAGTTTCCCGCCTTGTGGGCTTGGGAGGTGGGACCTTTACTGTAGGACAATCTGCTCTAAAAACCACCTCAGTCAAGATATTCAAACACGAGAAAGAGTCTACCGAGAATTAATATGTTTTTGTTGTGTTCGGCTTTGATACTTTTGTATTTTTAAAACCATATGATGTGAAGTTTCTTAAGAGGGTCTAAAAAAATATACATAATAACTTTATATTTCAATAGATTTTATATTTAGATGATAAATTGTGTAATTTAGAAAAGAGTGACGTCACAATTTGTTTTCCGTCTTTCTTTCATCTTGATGTTTTTTTTTACCTTTTCAAATGGGAGTAGAAATCCTAAAAAAATCAGAGAAGAGACCGAGTCATAATGTTGTATTTATTAGTGATATAAATACTTGAATTGAATTTACGACCGATTAAATAGTTTAATTTTTTTTTGAAGAGCATGCAGTTCATTGTACATAAATATCTCATTTCAAGTACTGACATGATCTTGTTAGAGATGTCGTCTATCATGTTCTCAGACAAACATAAGTTTTCGTAATGAAAGAGACACACATGAATTTTTTGACGGATTCACATGAAGGAAGATTGACGCTTAGTGCGACTAATGTCTTAATTTTTGTTTGGATTGGAAGAAGACATACATGTGTAGATCCACCTCAGCCAAGATATTCAAGCAAGAGAAAGTGTCTATCGAGAATTAATATGTTTTTGTTCTGTTCGGCTTTGATACATTTGAATTTTTAAAACCATATAATGTGAAGCTTCTTAAAAGGTTCCAAAAAATTATAAATAATAATTTTATAAATCAATAGATTTTATATTTAGAGGATAGATTTTGTAATTTAGAAAAGACTGGAGGTATAACTTGTTTTCCATCTTTTTTCCATCTTTATGTAAATCTTTTAACTTTTCAAATAGGAGTAGAAATCCTAAAAAAATAAGAGAAGAGACAGATTCAAAGAAAGTATAATATTTATAAAAAAAGATTGCATGACGTTTTCTAATGTATGTTTATTTATTAATTTTTTGAAGAAAAAAAAAAGCAATTCATCGTCTCATACCAAGTGACTTTTTTGTGGATACACACACCAAATGTGGTTGGGAAACTATATAACGGTCCAGGTCAGAGGTCTTGAAAGTGTATAACTGCTCATTGACGGGTGACGGGCATTAGATAAGGACCTTGAGGAGTGAGTAGTGAAGAGCCGTTGAAGATCACCATCCACCCAACCTTGCAAGCCTCCTTTGCTTGCTCGCGTACGCTCTCCTACCCTTGCGGCGTGTTCCAGAACAATACGCAAAGGGATAATGGGTCACTGGTGGGAGAGTTCTTATAGTTGGGGGCCTAGTAAATATGCTAAAAATGTGATGATTTTTTTTTGTTGGGATTGGAACTAGCAGCCACCAAATATGACACACACAATACAATCTTTGCCAATCCAATAGGCTACCTAGATGTTTGTGTATATATATATATATATATGACTTAATATATAGTTGATACGATATCAGCAATTATTTGCAACAAATTGACAAAAATGCCACTGGTGGGATTCAAACCTGAGCGATTGCTTTGAATAGCTCTACAATACAAACGCCAGTCCAGTAGGCTACATATACTTATTTGCTAAAAATAGTACTACTTAATATATATATTAATACTAATATACATATATACATGTACATACATAACAATACATGATTTATTTTTTTGGGTCTTGCCCCCCGGCTCCGCCCTCACGTCCACGTAGATGGCTGGCAACTGTGGAAGATGAGTGTGGATGTGGAAGTGATGGCGTGATGGATCCAGCCACCACAAATTATACGGCGGGAGAATGGGATTCAGACTCACGTCGCGACAACCTTAAGGGACACCCCGGTACAGTGGAACGCAATGGGATTGTTTAGTTGACTCTTGATCGGGTGAGATTGGATTTTTGCAAGTGTCCGATTTACCACAATGGCTATCTCATGACTGCGATTGATAACGGTATCAGGAACAGACTGAATCGGAGGCCAGTATCCATTTTTCTCCTTCTATACATGTTATATGTTAGAGACCAAACCATCCGCTCCATAAATTTACACTGAAATGGAGGACCTAACCATTTGGTTGTGGTGGAATGGATGGTGGTATACAGTTGTCCACTGGTGTGTAATTGTGCAACCGAAATCGAATCCAGGTTGAGAGTGTTGTTTGTCAATTAAAGTCGATTGCTAGAGTGGTTGTTGATGTTGGGTCTTGTCATCACTGGTGGTCATTGAGCCAGATCTACAACCGTGAGGACCTTCGTGCAAGTCTTCTCGCCCGGCACATTCAACACGGGCACTGAATGTAAAGAGGAGCACAAACTCCGAGTTTGTCAACGTTGCTGGACACGATCTTCAGCTTCGTGCTCCTCAAAACCTATGACGACAGCTCCTACCTCACGACATATGACGCCATTAGTGTGTCACGTCCTTGTGCATCTGGTGGGGGTTTGACTGGTCAGTGTGGATCTCCTCCAAGATGAAGGTCGCAGAGTGCGCGTGCCATTGGTACAACCAACTGGTTCCAAGAGAACCTGATCCTGTCCTTCGAGGACGCGTATGGCTGTGAAGCGGCTCATGACAGAGTTTGGCTGTACCCACAACTGATCCACATTCACGCATGAGAAATAGATATCATAGTATTTCAAATTGTTGATAATGTCTTGTATATTCTAATAAGGTTGTATATACCTCATAGTGGGAGTTGACTCTTACAAGTCTTTGTATTCACACCGTTTCATTATGGATGCTAAGGTTGAAACTGTGGAGAGAGGAATGTTGGAGGAGATGGAGATCAAACACCGGCTTGAGCAATGGTGTTGTCATACCAATACGATTAACATTCATGTCATCCCTTTCTCTTCCTTTTAGTAATCATCATCTTCTTTTTCTTTAACACTACTTTCCATGTTTGTGGTACGACAATAGTCATAACAAACTTCCAACATATATCTCTTCCTTATGATCTATCTTAATCACAACATAATCAAGTACTAAATTTAACCTTATTTTTAAACTGCATTTTTCTCTTTAGAATAATCTAATATTCTCAAACCGCCCAATGCAAAAAATATGTCTAATAAATAAATAAGCTATGTGTCCCTCCTACTGTTTGCAAAGGCGTGGTGTAAGAGAAGAAAATAAACAGATAAAACTGTACCAAGGTTTTGACAAAATTGTAATCTTCCAAAGCTGAGGTTGTGGGTAAGGATGGCAAAAAATAGATAACCGCATCCATCCCTCCACCATATAAACTATCCATTAACTGACAAATTTAAAACAAATATCCAATCCATTTGGTTTGGTTGGAATAGTTGTTGGGGAGCGGTTATCCACAGTAAATTAGTTGTCTCTCAAACCAATGTTGCACATGTGGTGGGCCCACGAAAACCCGTGTCTCAAGCAATGCACAGACTTCCTCCTTTTCACCTAACTCGCTTGTCACTACTGTTAAAACTTGATCTTTAGATCAAATATTTATAAAATTGTATCAAAATATATATTAAAAATCTTTTTATAATCATACTTTACATCAGAGTTGTGGAAGCTTATTTATAAATAGGAATACAAAGTAAAAATATGAATAAGTCCCATATACTCTTCAATGGAGGACATCTCTTATATGTCTCTTCTGGTTCTTCTTTGTATCACATGTCCACGAGTTCCAAGAGGGAATGAAACCACACATGGACCCAAGAAGGAAACATAAGTCAACAAAGTTGGTACTAAATTCAATTATTGAGCAATTTAAAAATACAGAGTTGTGTAATCAAACATAGGTAAGTTTGGTTGGTGGACTAAGGAAATAATAAGGAGACAATCTAGTTGCCATGCTAATTTTAAAAGAGTACAACAACTCAAAATAGTAACTAGAAAGAGATTGACAAACTAATATCAAGATATCAACATTTTTAAAATGAATTGATTTGTCTATTGTCACAAGCAATCTAATATTTTGTCTTCGTCAGTGGCTAGGTGCATAGTGTTCTCCCCTATATGAGAGAACATCACTTTTACCTATGGGGGTAATCTGTACTAGGGGATTTCTAACTATCCATTGTACATTGTGAAGAGTTGGGGGGATATGATCCGCCAAATTTAGTGAGACAAACCTCTTAGCCAATATTTGAGTTTTTGTACCAATATTGACATCAACCAATATTTCAATTGCTCAATAATTTTCAACATTCAATTTAATTGTGGTGACCTTCAATATGAGGGAAAGGCTAATAACAATTTGGTTCATCACTTTTGCAAAATTATATGAATGAAATTCAAGAGGGAAATAAAAAATTCAATACCAGAATCAAGAATCTAGTACCTGTTCAAATCGATAATCTCCAATCGAGATGCCCACAAGGATCAAGGATGCCAATTTTTCATGAATCTTAAAGAGAGAATGTACTAGGGTTATCTGACGTTGCTTGGCTTGGAAATAACTTCCGAGGTTCTTATTCTATGAAATTGCCATTTTCCCCTTAGTGAGTAGGATATCTAACAATCATCTTTTGATTATTGTAATGTATCATCCCAAAGTCAATAAATAACCCCCATTAGTGTACTAGTCATCATTCATGTTCATTATAAAAAGTGGTCTTATATTCATTATGATATACTAGTATAGGCCACGTGCACACACACACACAAATATATATATATATATATATATATATATATATATATATATATATATATATATATATATATATATATATATATATATATATATATATATATATATATATGCACTGCCCGCGTAGATAACTAACATTTGTTACATGTGGATCTATTTTATAATAGGAATCCACCTAATTGCAATTAGACAACCATAAAAATTTTATAGTCCCTCTGAATACAGTAAAAATGATATCTTTGACAACAGTTTACATAGTATTACAAAACGAATCTTTCTCTTACATTTTTTATCATCTTATTACAATGTTGGTTGTCCCATTACAAATATGTTCCTTCCTATTACAAAACAGATGCATGCATAACTAACCTTAGTTACACACACGGGTAGTGAATGAATGGACTATATATATGTATGTATGTATGTATGTATATATATTTGTATTGTGAAGAGCGTAAAAATTGCTAAAGGTTTGCTTTCACACTTTCGTGGGTTGCAATAATAATATTATAATTAGGAAGAGGGTTTTTGTAACATCCCTGACCTGGGTTATGAGTCAACCCTAGGTGTTTTGCCTAAATATGTAATTAAATCTTTGTGATTAACTCTGAGCATGTAATTAAGTTTCTCAGAAACGTATATTTCAGTATTTTCTCCTTTTTATTTAAAGTTGTAGCATTGTTTTGATATACAGGGACCTATGTGCAATTTACCCAGTTAAAAGGGTTAGCTTGCAATTTGCACATGTTGAGATGTTCCTCTGATGTTGAGACATCATGAGAATCTTTTTGGTAAAGTTTGAGGGATTTCCCAAGCTAGGGCACCAAGGTGCAGCTGTGGAAGCAATCCCGGTGCTTGAAACCCTAGTTTGGGGTAAAATGCAATTTACCCAAATTAAGGGATACAAATTGTGAAATATGTCATCTAATGTATTGTTTTTAGACTCTTGCCATCATTAAGAGAAGAAATGATGAGGAAGTCACCTCAATTGAATTATCAAGTTATGAGATATGCCTTGTGATTGAATAATCAGGGTATATGTGTAATATCTCTTTATGTATGTACCTCATTCTTAGCTTGCTCTCCTTTACCTTCTTTTCCTAATACCTTGAGAGAAGGTTGTCCTTAGAATAAAGAGGAAGGGAAGATCAAATAAAGAAGGAGGGACCTAGTTGGAATTATGGACAACTTATGAACTAATGTTGAAAATCCTACCCCATGTATATAAGCTCTCCTTCCCTTAGTTGCAAGGGAACTTACCCTTCGTTCCCTTACTGTTTCATTTCACCAAAGACGACCAAGGACTGCCTTGGAGATAAGGAGGACGACCAAGGGAAACAAGGTAGGTTTAGGACCCCTCTTCTTGCCTAATTCCATGGTTAGAACTCGAATTCAAGGTCAGCTTCATGGCTAACTCTCGAAATCCTATCTTTCTAGCCATCTTTCCTTGACCTTCCTTGGAGTTTTCACCTTTTCCAACCTGTGGGAACTCAAGGACGCCATTAGAGCTTGGAGCTTGAAAGCTTGGAGCTCAAGAAGCAAGCTTTAGGCGGGTTTTATAACTCTAAACCCATGCTTTACTATATGCATCTTTATATGCGTTTTGATGATAGCTCTTAGTGTTTCCCTACTTTTCCCTGCTATTTTGCAAGAAAATCCATGGGATATTCGTACTGTTCTTGATCTAGGAGATGAAGGCGTGATTTCCAAGAAAAACCCACCACTTTTCACTTCCTTAAACGGTCTCACCAGTTTGCTCTCTCGGTCTCAAGACCGCGAGGTGAGCAAATGGTCTCGAGACCGCGACAGGGAAAACGGTCTCCAAGACCGTTTGGACCCGTTGACCGAGCGTGGACCGTATAAGAAATCTGTTCCTAATTATATAGGCTAATTACCCTCAAAATTTGGGAGGCTAACTCCAAAGGAATCGGGAGTTATGACCTTTTTAAGTAACAACTTTATTTGAATTTATTCCTGATTTTCAAACGGTCTGAAATTGCCTTTTTGGGCAAACGGTCTCAAGACCGTGTAAGGTCATTGACTAAGCGTTGACCGTATGAGATTACTGTTCAAAATAATGTTAATTAACAACTCACCAAGTCTGATGGTCTAATTCCAAATGGGCTAAATGTTGAAGGGTGAATACTAGGGCTAACCCTAGATGAAATCAGTACCGAAATTATGGTGACCTAATTAGGGTTTTTAGGGTTGATTGACCTAAACGGTCTCAAGACCGTTTGGGGGGTCATCCAAACGGTCTCAAGACCGCGAGGGAAATCAACCAAAACCGTTTGGAGGTCTGGGGTTAAGTAATTTGACCAATTGAGGACCTAATTGCAAATAAGTTGTCAATTTAACCAAAATTCTATTTGTGGATCAATCATGGTTCAACCCCTATCGAATCACCTTGGACTTGATGAAATCTTAGGCAAACGGTCTCAAGACCATGTGGGGTCCACCCACATGACCTCAAGACCGTTTGGGCCAAGTTTGGGCCCAATTGGAGCTCAATTGAAAGGTTCAACCTTGTGTTGAGTCACATTGTTGAGTGTTGATGGGTGAACATTGATAGACCCTAATTGAATCGACTTCAACCCTAATTGGTCAACCATTAAGGGTCAATTGAATGACCAAGTGGTCAAGAATAATCTAAATTAACCCAATCAATAATTGGTCAACGTAGCTTTGACCTTTTGAGGGCTTCAATATTGGTTGACATTATCGGTTGTATCATCGAATCCCGTTGTTGGTCTAAGTGGTTAAGATCATGTGAGCTCGTGGACTCAAGGTCGTGAGGAGGCTCACGGTCTCAAGGTCATGAGAGGGCTCACGGTCTCAAGACCGTGAGGGGGCTCACGGTCTCAAGACCGCGAGGGGCCTCGCGGTCCTGAGGTCAAAGTGGGCAAACGGTCAACATCTCTTCACGGTCTCAACTTCAATTCGATCTTCGCGGTCTTGAACCACTTGAAGGGCCTCACGGTCTTGAAGACTAAGGAGGCTCGCGGTCTTGAAGATAGAAGAGGGCTCACGGTCTTGGAAAGTCAAAGTGGGCAAACGGTCAACACTTTCAAACGATCTCAATTCGATTGAAGGTTGATAATTGAAATCAATCAATGTGATTCAAGGTTGACTTCATTCAATCAATTGATGATATAAATGGTCCAATGTTGCCCTAATTCAACCCTAATGACAACCTAGGATATTAAGGTGTCAATGGACTAAGGTTTTGACCATAATGATGATCAATGTGGTGAATTACCAAAATACCCCTAAAGGGTAAATTGAGTAATACCTTGATCAGATCGAACCCTAATCATATGATGATGATGTTTTAGCCATGTTAGCCTATGATGACTTAATCTGACCTGATCTAGGGTGATGTTGACATCAACTTAACCTTATTATGAGAGAGAAAGTACTTCTAGAGAGAGAAAGTACTTCTAGAGAGAGAAAGTACCCTTTTTAAGTGGAAACTCAATTAAAGCATCTCCAATGCACATGAATGAGCATAATTAGGGTATGATCCACCTGTGTGAGATCATAGAAACCCTAATTATGATAAATGATGAACCTTTAACTAATCCAAGAGCATCAATGAAGATGTTACTCATACATGATGATGTTATGAGTTTAATTCACCTTGATGTGAATAGTAAACCCTAATTCAAGGGTGATGACATGTAATGTGAATAGTAAACCCTAATTCAAGGGTGATGACATGTAATGTGAATAGTAAACCCTAATTCAAGGGTAAGGACATGTAATGTGAATAGTAAACCCTAATTCAAGGAAAATGGCATGCTTTTGAGTATTAAACTCTATTTTGATGTGAATTAGAGATTTAACTCTTATGACAAGAGTAGGAAGTACATTCCTTATTGTTGTATTACCTTTATCAGATGTATTAAACATGCAGGTTCTGATATGAAGGTAATCATATCCAGGTATGGATGTTGATGTATATTCATTAAAGGCATGTTGTTAGCCTTATGAATAAGTAAAGTAATCTGATGCCTTGCCAGTGGCATCCTATGCTGATAATGGGCTATGAGAGCCATGAATACCATCAAGGTCATGCCTTAGAGATGACTTGTGATGAGGATAATGAGAAATGATGATTGATATGAGTTAGGCCTGTTACATTTAGTATTCTTCTTTTATAGCTGCTATGCTACTGTTATTGTTTGAAGAACAATGTATGCTGTTAAAGAATACTGAATGTACCTAACTAATCAAGCATAATGTAGAGCCCTGATCATAGATCCATCATTGTCAGAGATTAAGTGATGGTGAAACAGGTTTTCCTCAGGGAACTCCTGGAGCACATACTTTTGAGTATGTGGGGTACATGGATGTGTAGAACCTTACATCCTAGTGTAGGAAAGTGATGTAGATGTGTAATCCATCCATCCTTCACTATATTTCCATATCATATCAGTGGTAGGTAAACATGAAACCTCCTGATGACGAAGAAAGCACAGATATCCGTATCAGTGGTAGGTAAACATGAAACCTCCTGATGACGAAGAGAGTACAGAATGCCACTGTGACTCTAGAATAGCGAAGGACCAGTTTACCCTGGTGAGCTATAGTAGTAGAGACACGAGATGTCCTACAAGTGATCCTCTTACTGACTGAGGAAGGTGAAGGTCATGAGAATCCGGCTCTCTTAATGACCTATGTATGATACTGATGCGGCTTCTCAGCGATCAGTTGGAGTATGAGTGGTAAGCCTCATCTCCACAGGGCATAATGTTGTTTGTAAAACATAATCAACCATGTAGTATAACTTGTTAGAGATGACTCCAAGTTAGTTGATTGATGTTACCTTACAATAATGTTTATATTCTCCACATCTCCTAAATTATAGAGATCTTGTTATACCTGCAACTGTTACAGAATGCTTTGAAGGCTTTACTGTTTAAGATATTCTTTGATGTTATAATAAAGCTTCTGGCGAAGAGTTATAACTCTCGCTGGGACAATTATGTATAATTGTCTCACCCCGTAGGCTTCAACTTTTTAGGTGGACGTCGGAGACGAAGGAACCAGCCTACAGGTGATCAGTCTCAGCAGCAGCATCAGGGGCAGCAGTAATCTCAGGAGGAGATTGTCCTGCCATATGGTGTAGTTAGAGTCAGTCCTATGTGTCCTCTGTACTCTCAGGTCTTGGAGTCTTTTGTATAGTGATCTTGAGATTTTGTATCTTGATGTATATAATTACTCAAGAAGTAATTATCCTGAGATGTAAACAGTTTATCTCACTTTATGAAAGAAGCTTTTATGGATTCAAGCTCTTGTCACGAAAAGTTTTAATTTCCCATGATTTTTATCTTCCGTTGATTACCGATTCACTTCCGCTAAGTTTTAATCGTGTTTATGTCATGGTTTGGAGATCAGAGCCCACAACTAGTGGTATCAGAGCTCCAGGTTCAGTTGAGTCTACAGAGGCATATGACTTAGGATGTCGAGTCTACCTTTAGTACTCCTTCCTCATCTAATATAATCTTCTGCTCCTCAGGAGAAGAAGATACATAAGAATGTCAGAACATCGTGATGAGCACGTGGCAGAGAGTAGTGCTAGTGCACCTCAAGGCGGTGCAAGAGTTCCGAGAATAGAACAACCTGAACCTGAGTCGCCAAGAGAGCCACCCCAGTTCGACCCAGCTGACATGAGTGATCCAGCTGTACAGACGATGTTCGGGCAGTTCATGACTGCCATGACACATATAACCGATAGGATGCCCATTCCTACACCCAGGGCACCTGTCCAGTCTGAAGCACAAGGTATTGGTAAGACATTCGAACAACTTCGTCGTGTCGGAGCTACCGAGTACTTCGGAACTGCCGACCCTGCAGATGCTGACTTATGGTTGACAGAGTTGGAGAAGGCTTTCAGGATTCTTATGATTCCGGAAGCTGAGAAGGTTAGACATGCTGTCTATCTTCTCAAAGGCAGTGCTGGTCACTGGTGGAACATGGAAGAGCAGAAGAGACCTGGAGTAGAGTTCTCATGGGAAGAGTTTCGTCGGGAATTTATCAATAGATATTTTCCAAAGACCTTCCTAGATGAGAAGATCTCTCAGTTTGAGAAACTAAGGCAGGGTATGATGAACATTAGTGAGTATGAAGCTAAGTTCATGGAGTTGTTGTGGTTCTGTCCGTACATGGCTGCTACGGACGAGGAAAGAATCATAAGATTCGAAAAGGGTTTGAATTCTGATATGTCAACCCCTGTGTCTGCCTTAGAAAACAGAGAGAGATTCTCTACCTTCGTTGAGTCAGTCTGAAGGATAGAGAGATCTGTGGTTGAGAAAAGACAAACCCATAAAAGATATCCACAGTTCCAGGGTTCTTCATCTAGGGATTCCAAGAAACCTAGATTCTCTACACCTAACCCCCCACCACCCAAATCGAGTTTTCAAACTCAATGGACACCAAGCAGAGGTAGAGGACGGAGTCAACCGCTTCAAGGGACGCAAAGTTCTGCATCTGAGTCAGTCACTGGACCACCCAGACCACAACAACAGGAGAGGAGTTGCTACAACTGTGGTAAGGTGGGACACTTGATGAAGGATTGCCGTTCTAGGCCTGTCGGTGTGACACAACAAACCCCGAGACAGAATCAACAGGGATCTCAGAATAGACAACATCAAGGAGCAGCTCGAGGACGTGGATAAGCGTCTCAAGCAGGATCATCAGCACCACCTCAACACCAGGCGACTGCGAGGTTCTATGCTATGAACCCACCTGAGGCAGTGGTCAATCCACGGGTAGTGGCAGGTCAGATGAAATTTTTATATTCTGATATGTCTACATCCTGTGTTGTATCCGTTCTGATTGATCCGGGTGCTACGCACTCTTTCATCACTCATGAAATGATTCGTAACTGCAATGTGACTGTTAGTCATAGAGCAGATAGTTTGTTGTTAGAGACTCCGTTGAGTGGGTCTGCCGTTTTGCAGGAGGTATGTTCTCCCTGCATCCTTTTCTTTTCTGACCATCGCATTCAAGTGGATCTTATACCACTTGATATGCAGGGATTTGATATAATCCTTGGGATGGATACCTTAGAAAGGTATAGAGTTGTCTTGGATTGTGAGTCCAAGTTGGCTGTGTTTGCTGATGAAAGCAACACATGGATCTTTCAAGGTGAAAGAAAGATTCTGCCCACCTGTCTTGTGTCAGCTATGGTTGCTGATAAGCTGTTGAGGCAAGGATGTTATGCATTCTTAGCCCATGTGGTAGATGTTACCAAGGAAAGTTCCAATCCTGCCGAAGTTCCTATAGTCAGGGAATTCGAAGATGTGTTTCCTGAAGAACTTCCTGGTATACCACCACCTTGGGAGATTGATTTTGAAATTAATCTGATCCCAGATACGAAACCCATAGCTCAAACTCCGTATAGGATGGCGCCTGCCGAGATGGCAGAACTCAAGAAACAGCTTCAAGAGCTACTTGAGAGAGGTTTTATCCGACCGAGTACTTCACCTTGGGGTGCTCCGGTCTTGTTTGTTAAAAAGAAAGATGGGTCAATGCGGTCGTGCATTGATTACAGACAACTCAATAAAGTAACAATAAAGAATAAGTATCCTCTGCCGAGGATTGATGATCTCTTTGACCAGTTGTGTGGTGCAACAGTCTTTTCAAAGATAGACTTGAGGTCTGGATATCACCAACTCCGTATTAAGGATAGTGACATATCCAAGTCTTCCTTTAGGACAAGATATGGTCACTATGAGTTCACAATTATGTCGTTTGGACTAACCAATGCACCGGCTGCATTTATGGAACTCATGAATAGAGTTTTTTGACCTTTCCTTGATCAGTGTGTTGTCGTCTTCATAGATGACATTCTGATTTATAGTAAGAATGCTCAGTAGCATGAGCAGCATCTTCGCCAAGCTTTGACCTTGCTAAGAGAACATAAGCTGTACGCTAAGTTTAGCAAGTGTGAGTTCTGGCTGCCGGAGGTATCTTTTCTTGGACATGTAATATCCGCCTCGGGAATTCGTGTTGACCCTACAAAGGTAGAATCTGTTCTACAATGGGAACAACCAAAGACACCGACGGAGATTCGAAGTTTCTTGGGGTTAGCTGGCTATTATCAAAGGTTCATTAAGAACTTTAGTTCTATAGCTTTACCTTTGACCAAGTTAACTCGGAAAGATGTTCCTTTTTCTTGGAGTGATAAGTGTCAAAAATCTTTCCAGTTGCTGAAGGAGAGGTTGACAAGTGCACATGTGCTAGTGCTACCTGAACAAGGAAAAGGATATGTAGTTTTCTGTGATGCTTCCAAGAACGGACTAGGATGTGTGTTGATGCAGGATAAACAAGTGATTTCTTTTGCTTCCCGACAGCTTAAGAAACACGAGGAGAATTATCCAACACACGATCTGGAGTTAGCTGTTGTGGTTCATGCTTTGAAGATCTGGAGGCACTATCTCTACGGAGAAACATTCCAGATTTTCACAGACCACAAAAACCTTAAGTATATCTTCTCTCAGCATGAGCTCAACATGAGGCAACGTCGCTGGATGGAAATAATCAAGGACTACGACTGTACAATTGATTACCATCCAGGCAAGGCCAATGTTGTTGCAGATGCCTTGAGTAGGAAATCAGCAACATCAACCATGAATAGAGCACAACTAAACTCTTTAGTATGCTCTAGAAGAGATATGCTTATCTCTTTAAGGCAAGACAATGTACAGTTGAAGGTGTCATTGCTAGCCGGTTTGTTGGCTGAGATGCATATTAAACCTACCCTAAGGGAGCAGATTAAAGAGGCACAGCTAGGTGATGCTGCAGTTCAACATATAAGATCTGAGTATGGAAATGAGAAGCAAGATGGTTTTCATGACTCAAAAGATCAAGTAGCTTGTTATAATGGAAGAATGATAGTGCCGGATGTGGACAACTTGAGGAAGTTAGTCTTGGAAGAAGCCCATTCTTCCATGTATGCTATGCATCCAGGGAGCACCAAGATGTATCGGAATTTGAAGGGTCTGTATTGGTGGCCTGGGATGAAAAAGGACGTTGCAGAGTTTGTTCTGAGGTGTCCCGTGTGTCATCAAGTTAAAGCTGAACACCAGAAGCCTGCAGGAACAATGCAACCTTTACCCATATCACAGTGGAAGTGGGACCATGTGACCATGGACTTTGTTGTTGGCCTACCCAGGACAAGCAAAGGACATGATTCCATTTGGGTAATTGTTGATAGGTTGACTAAGACAGCACATTTCTTACCTGTCAAAACAACCTATTCTGCTGAAAGGTTATCAGAGTTGTATGTTCAAGAGATAGTGCGTTTGCACGGAGTTCCTGTCACAATAGTTTCTGACAGAGGTCCTCAGTTTACCAGTCATTTTTTGGAACAGTTGCACAAAGCCTTAGGCACTAAGCTAAGGTTTAGTACGGACTTTCATCCACAGACTGATGGATAGTCAGAAAGGACCATACAAACCTTAGAAGACCTGTTGCGAGCATGTGTTCTTCAGTTCACCGGAAGTTGGAATCTACACCTAAGCTTGATAGAGTTTGCCTATAACAATAGCTATCAGCATAGTATTGATATGGCACCTTATGAAGCCTTATATGGTAGATGTTGTAGATCACCCTTGTGTTGGTTTGAGACTGGTGAGCACCAGTTGTTAGGTCCTGACCTGGTGCAGCAAACCACGGAAAAGATTAAAGTTATACAACATAAGATTAAGACTGCTCAGGATAGGCAGAAATCTTATGCTGACAAACGTCGTAGACCCTTAGAGTTCCAGGTTGGAGACAGAGTGTATCTTAAGGTCTCACCTTGGAAAGGGGTCCTTCGTTTTGGAAGGAAAGGGAAGTTAGCTCCTAGATATATGGGGCCTTATCCAATCATTGAACGGATTGGAAAGGTAGCATATAAACTAGAGCATCCCCCAAAATTACAGAGGTTACATCCTGTGTTTCACATTTCTATGTTGAAGAAATGTTACGCAGACACCGAGTCAGTTCTACAACCTATGGAGGTAGAATTGAATGATGACATATCCTATGAGGAGGGACCAGTGTCAATCCTTGATAAACGAATTAAAAAGTTAAAGAAGAAAGATATAAGTCTTGTGAAAGTCCTCTGGAACCATCGTGGTATTGAAGAAGCCACTTGGGAGTTAGAGGATGAGATGAGAAGGAAGTGTCCTGCCCTTTTCTCGTAGTATGTTTTATCGATTTCGGGGACGAAATCCTTGTATGGGGTGGATAATTTGTAACATCCCTGACCTGGGTTATGAGTCAACCCTAGGTGTTTTGCCTAAATATGTAATTAAATCTTTGTGATTAACTCTGAGCATGTAATTAAGTTTCTCAGAAACGTATATTTCAGTATTTGCTCCTTTTTATTTAAAGTTGTAGCATTGTTTTGATATACAGGGACCTATGTGCAATTTACCCAGTTAAAAGGGTTAGCTTGCAATTTGCACATGTTGAGATGTTCCTCTGATGTTGAGACATCATGAGAATCTTTTTGGTAAAGTTTGAGGGATTTCCCAAGCTAGGGCACCAAGGTGCAGCTGTGGAAGCAATCCCGGTGCTTGAAACCCTAGTTTGGGGTAAAATGCAATTTACCCAAATTAAGGGATACAAATTGTGAAATATGTCATTTAATGTATTTTTTTTAGACTCTTGCATCATTAAGAGAAGAAATGATGAGGAAGTCACCTCAATTGAATTATCAAGTTATGAAATATGCCTTGTGATTGAATAATCAGGGTATATGTGTAATATCTCTTTATGTATGTACCTCATTCTTAGCTTGCTCTCCTTTACCTTCTTTTCCTAATACCTTGAGAGAAGGTTGTCCTTAGAATAAAGAGGAAGGGACGATCAAGTAAAGAAGGAGGGACCTAGTTGGAATTATGGACAACTTATGAACTAATGTTGAAAATCCTACCCCATGTATATAAGCTCTCCTTCCCTTAGTTGCAAGGGAACTTACCCTTCGTTCCCTTACTGTTTCATTTCACCAAAGACGACCAAGGACTGCCTTGGAGCTAAGGAGGACGACCAAGGGAAACAAGGTAGGTTTAGGACCCCTCTTCTTGCCTAATTCCATGGTTAGAACTCGAATTCAAGGTCAGCTTCATGGCTAACTCTCGAAATCCTATCTTTCTAGCCATCTTTCCTTGACCTTCCTTGGAGTTTTCACCTTGTCCAACCTGTGGGAACTCAAGGACGCCATTAGAGCTTGGATCTTGAAATCTTGGAGCTCAAGAAGCAAGCTTTAGGCGGGTTTTATAACTCTAAACCTATGCTTTACTATGTGCATCTTTATATGCGTTTTGATGATAGCTCTTAGTGTTTCCCTACTTTTCCCTGCTATTTTGCAAGCAAATCCATTGGATATTCGTACTGTTCTTGAGCTAGGAGATTAAGGCGTGATTTCCAAGAAAAACCCACCGCTTTTCACTTCCTTAAACGGTCTCACCAGTTAGCTCTCTCGGTCTCAAGACCGTGAGGCGAGCAAACGGTCTCGAGACCGCGACACGGAAAACGGTCTCCAAGACCGTTTGGCCCCATTGACCGAGCGTGGACCGTATAAGAAATCTGTTCCTAATTATATAGGCTAATTACCCTCAAAATATGGGAGGCTAACTCCAAGGGAATCGGGAGTTATGACCTTTTTAAGTAACAACTTTATTTGAATTTATTCCTGATTTTCAAACGGTCTGAAATTGCCTTTTTGGGCAAACGGTCTCAAGACCGTGTAAGGTCGTTGACTAAGCATTGACCGTATGAGATTACTGTTCAAAATAATGTTAATTAACAACTCACCAAGTCTGATGGTCTAATTCCAAATGGGCTAAGAGTTGAAGGGTGAATACTAGGGCTAACCCTAGATGAAATCAGTACCGAAATTATGGTGACCTAATTAGGGTTTTTAGGGTTGATTGACCTAAACGGTCTCAAGACCGTTTGGGGGTCATCCAAACGGTCTCAAGACCGCGAGGGCAATCAACCAAGACCGTTTGGAGGTCTGGGGTTAAGTAATTTGACCAATTGAGGACCTAATTGCAAATAAGTTGTCAATTTAACCAAAATTCTGTTTGTGGATCAATCATGGTTCAACCCCTATCAAATCACCTTGGACTTTGATGAAATCTTGGGCAAACGGTCTCAAGACCATGTGGGGTCCACCCAAATGACCTCAAGACCGTTTGGTCCAAGTTTGGGCCCAATTGGAGCTCAATTGAAAGGTTCAACCTTGTGTTGAGTCACATTGTTGAGTGTTGATGGGTGAACATTGATAGACCCTAATTGAATCGACTTCAACCCTAATTGGTCAACCATTAAGGGTCAATTGAATGACCAAGTGGTCAAGCATAATCTAAATTAACCCAATCCATAATTGGTCAACGTAGCTTTGACCTTTTGAGGGCTTCAATATTGGTTGACATTATCGGTTGTATCATCGAATCCCGTTGTTGGTCTAAGTGGTTAAGACCATGTGAGCTCGCGGACTCAAGGTCGTGAGGAGGCTCGCGGTCTCAAGGTCGTGAGAGGGCTCATGGTCTCAAGACCGTGAGGGTGCTCACGGTCTCAAGACCGCGAGGGGCCTCGCGGTCCTGAGGTCAAAGTGGGCAAACGGTCAACATCTCTTCGCGGTCTCAACTTCAATTCGATCTTCGCGGTCTTGAACCACTTGAAGGGCCTCGCGGTCTTGAAGCCTAAGGAGGCTCGCGGTCTTGAAGATAGAAGAGGGCTCACGGTCTTGGAAAGTCAAAGTGGGCAAACGGTCAAGACTTTCAAACGATCTCAATTCGATTGAAGGTTGATAATTGAAATCAATCAATGTGATTCAAGGTTGACTTCATTCAATCAATTGATGATATAAATGGTCCAATGTTGCCCTAATTCAACCCTAATGACAACCTAGGATATTAAGGGGTCAATAGACTAAGGTTTTGACCATAATGATGATCAATTTGGTGAATTACCAAAATACCCCTAAAGGGTAAATTAAGTAATACCTTGATCAGATCGAACCCTAATCATATGATGATGATGTTTTAGCCATGTTAGCCTATGATGACTTAATCCGACCTGATCTAGGGTGGTATTGACATCACCTAACCTTATGATGAGAGAGAAAGTACTTCTAGAGAGAGAAAGTACTTCTAGAGAGAGAAAGTACCCTTTTTAAGTGGAAACTCAATTAAAGCATCTCCAATGCACAGGAATGAGCATAATTAGGGTATGATCCACCTGTGTGAGATCATAGAAACCATAATTATGATAAATGATGAACCTTTAACTAATCCAAGAGCATCAATGAAGATGTTACTCATACATGATGATGTTATGAGTTTAATTCACCTTGATGTGAATAGTAAACCCTAATTCAAGGGTGATGACATGTAATGTGAATAGTAAACCCTAATTCAAGGGTGATGACATGTAATGTGAATAGTAAACCCTAATTCAAGGGTAAGGACATGTAATGTGAATAGTAAACCCTAATTCAAGGAAAATGGCATGCTTTTGAGTATTAAACTCTATTTTGATGTGAATTAGAGATTTAACTCTTATGACAAGAGTAGGAAGTACATTCCTTATTGTTGTATTACCTTTATCAGATGTATTAAACATGCAGGTTATGATATGAAGGTAATCATATCCAGGTATGGATGTTGATGTATATTCATTAAAGGCATGTTGTTAGCCTTATGAATAAGTAAAGTAATCTGATGCCTTGCCAGTGGCATCCTATGCTGATAATGGGCTATGAGAGCCATGAATACCATCAAGGTCATGCCTTAGAGATGACTTGTGATGAGGATAATGAGAAATGATGATTGATATGAGTTAGGCCTGTTACATTTAGTATTCTTCTTTTATAGCTGCTATGCTACTGTTATTGTTTGAAGAACAATGTATGCTGTTAAAGAATACTGAATGTACCTAACTAATCAAGCATAATGTAGAGCCCTGATCATAGATCCATCATTGTCAGAGATTAAGTGATGGTGAAACAGGTTTTCCTCAGGGAACTCCTGGAGCACATACTTTTGAGTATGTGGGGTACATGGATGTGTAGAACCTTACATCCTAGTGTAGGAAAGTGATGTGGATGTGTAATCCATCCATCCTTCACTATATTTCCATATTGTATCAGTGGTAGGTAAACATGAAACCTCCTGATGACGAAGAAAGCACAGATATCCGTATCAGTGGTAGGTAAACATGAAACCTCCTGATGACGAAGAGAGTACAGAACGCCACTGTGACTCTAGAATAGCGAAGGACCAGTTTACCCTGGTGAGCTATAGTAGTAGAGACACGAGATGTCCTACAAGTGATCCTCTTACTGACTGAGGAAGGTGAAGGTCATGAGAATCCGGCTCTCTTAATGACCTATGTATGATACTGATGCGGCTTCTCAGCGATCAGTTGGAGTATGAGTGGTAAGCCTCATATCCACAGGGCATAATGTTGTTTGTAAAACATAATCAACCATGTAGTATAACTTGTTAGAGATGACTCCAAGTTAGTTGATTGATGTTACCTTACAATAATGTTTATATTCTCCACATCTCCTAAATTATATAGATCTTGTTATACCTGCAACTGTTACAGAATGCTTTGAAGGCTTTACTGTTTAAGATATTCTTTGATGTTATAATAAAGCTTCTGGCGAAGAGTTATAACTCTCACTGGGACAATTATGTATAATTGTCTCACCCCGTAGGCTTCAACTTTTTAGGTGGACGTCGGAGACGAAGGAACCAGCCTACATGTGATCAGTCTCAGCAGCAGCATCAGGGGCAGCAGTAATCTCAGGAGGAGATTGTCCTACCATATGGTGTAGTTAGAGTCAGTCCTATGTGTCCTCTGTACTCTCAGGTCTTGGAGTCTTTTGTATAGTGATCTTGAGATTTTGTATCTTGATGTATATAATTACTCAAGAAGTAATTATCCTGAGATGTAAACAGTTTATCTCACTTTATGAAAGAAGCTTTTATGGATTCAAGCTCTTGTCACGAAAAGTTTTAATTTCCCATGATTTTTGTCTTCCGCTGATTACCGATTCGCTTCCGCTAAGTTTTAATCGTGTTTATGTCATGGTTTGGAGATCAGAGCCCACAGTTTTAGTCCATTGGACTCATTTTCACCTTATCTATCCTTAGTATCCTTATAATGGAATCTAGGGTTTTAGGGTTATAAGAAGGATAAGATTAGTATGCTAGAGTTTCACTATTAAAGGCTACTACAATTTGCTAGAGCATTGTTTATTTACTTATTAGTACATACATTCTTATACCAATGTGACTAGCATTAATATGATAGATCGAATAGGCTAGGCTATTATTATTTTCATGTGTATGATCTTCAATCATCTAAACAGATTTAGTGGACACATGGGTAAGTTGGACCTGACATGTAGGACAAGTATCTGATCTTTGGTGTCTTGATTATTCATATGCATGAGAGAATTTAGAGTATATTTGTTCTCGATCATGTATGGTCTTAATGGAGGTTATCCTTGAGAGGGTAACAACAAGTGCATCAACCTTCCAAATACATTTCTCACAGTATCCACTCATAATTGAGAAAGCAAGGAGAAGAGAGTTCTATCTTCTTGCATTTTCAAATTCATAGCTAGTCTAAGGAAATCGTTACAGGAAGATGGAGTTATGGACAACATAATTGGTGGTGTTGCAGGTCAAAATTGGTTAGGAGTAGATGATGATCGGCCAACAGCTGAAGGGGGTTGTGTGTCCATAGGGTATCAGTGGAGGCCTCCAGCATTGAAACAAGTCACTCTTTTCCAGCGAGGCAATCAGAGTCATGATTGGTGGCAGAAGGAGAAGGTAGAGATGCTGAGGTTGAGTGCAGAGTAAGTGATAATGTGAGGGGGTTTGAGGGCGACTAGCGAGGTGAGGCATATGACATCGAGGTATTTGTAGGTTGTCGGCTAGTTATATTTCTATCATATTAGTATTATTCAAAAGCCTGATCTAGGTGTCCATTAATAAAGTGGATATCTTTTTTGAGTCTAGGGGTATTTTTGAGAATTATTTCATCAAGGGGGGTATTTTTATTTGTATTTCTAGGATTTGGTCTATACATAGGAATTAATTTGAATTTACCTTTTAGGATTTACTATGTTCATTGGTTCTAGATGCTAGATGTGTTAGATGCACACCACATTGCTCAACAGGGGTGTGAATCCCTCTCCCTAACTCACAATAAACTGGTCAATATGTAGAATTGGACTCGGTAAATCGATCCGGGCTCCCTTATCTTCTTTACATTCTCTCTACCAGTTTCCATCCCCTATGAGCACGAGCACCATCACACTGGAGGATGCTAGTAAGGCCTTGATCCTACTTAATCCATCCTCATCACCTTTCAGGGGTGCCATCACCTTTGGTGGTTGGTGAGAGGACTCCCATGGATGGCCTTCTAGGTCAGGGATGTCTGTGGCCTTGCCGCCACCTGCTCTGTAAATCCTCGACGGACAGGTTGTCAATATCGGGGATTTTCCATCCCATAGCCTAAAACTCAACCTTGAGGTCTTGGTAAGATTCTGGATGCTAACCTAAACTTGCCTCATTCCTTGGTTGGTGGAAAGTTATGGCTGAATGCTCAGACCAATCTCGTCTTCTCCAGTGGCTGTGTTGGCATCTGTAGAACAAAACAACTGTTGCTAAGATTAGGGAGAAAATCGGAGGGCACCAAGTGTCATCCATACTAGCTTCTAAGGACCACATCTAGTAGTCTTCCTTACGGTGCCCTAGGACCTCACAACTAATGGTTGTTTCCATGAAGGTGGTAGGGGAGAAATCTCCCCAACTTGACCTGCATATGCGACAAGGTTGAGGATGATGACGACCTATCTGACTCCACCCTCACTGTTGGTGGGATGGTGCTAGGTGGTCACGGTAATCACCAAAAGGCCTTCATATTATCCTCCTTAATGGAATGCAAGCCTTATGAGTTGGGTTTCACATTTCCAAATCTTCTATTTCCCATTGAGTCCTTCTTGTACTTCTCGAGTCTTACTATATCTATGGATGGAGTGTGGTAGGGATATAGGAGCCTGATTGTAAGACCCCTTACCTTGATTTATGATTGAACACACTTTCTTAACATGATTGTATGCTTAAAACCTTAACTACACCTTAGTATGTGATTTGATACCATGTGACAAGCTTAAATTTCAAGTTTGGTCCAATTTGGACAATGGTTGAGCAAGTTATGCATATATGTGCTTATTTGGGATTTTTTTGAAATTTACCCATATCTAGGGTTTTTCTTGAAATTTGTCACATGCTTTTTGTGCCTCACATGTTTTCACATCATGTTTGATATAGTTGTGCCTTGGGGTGCTTTGTTATACCTTGGTTTGAGTGGTGACATCTAGCCTTGTGTTGAGATTAGGGTTTTCTCTTATGGATGCCCTAACTCATATGGTTGACTTTGAGTGTTAGGCTTGATGAGTCAACTAGTGTTGGTGGTATCCAAGGTTGTTCTCATGATGTCTCTAGGGTTGGCTGTCACCAAGGTTTCTTGATCCACCTAGGGTTGGCATTCGATGAGATTTTGAACTTTTCTTGGTCACCAACTTACCTAGGAATGGCAGTTGCTATGTTTTCTGATCACGCTTAGTCGCTAAGTTGTTTTTGTGTTCGTTTGGGCTCTAAAAAACATGGTCGCCTTGTTTCACATGTGAGATGCTTGCTTGGGTGAGATGTTTTAACCATGGACACATGGCGTGCATGGCTTGATACCTCTCCTTTCCTCTCTCTCACCCCAAGTCTTATATACACCTCCCTCCTTGCATGCAAGCAAGTTCTTTACACATCCAACTCTCCCTCTCTTATTCCTTGTGCTTGGAGGTTGTCCCTCCTTTTCTTGGTGGAGAAGAAGAAGCCAAGGTTGAAGAAGGTGGCTGATCTTTCTTGCATGGGCCCCTAAGGTTTTGATCCACCCTTGTTGAGGTTGTTTGGTGCTTCCTTGCTTTTCTTCTTGGCCTTAGTAAGTGAGATCTCCCTATTTTCCTTTGGTTTGCTTGATTTCCTACCTTCCTCTCTGTTCTTCTTGGTCAGATCAATGGTCAATCTTTGGTTAGTGGTTGAAGAACACCTCTTTCTTGCTTCCTTGACCTAGGGTTTGCTTCCTTTTTGGTGGAGGAGCTAGCTTGGCCCAGTGGAGTGCTCAAGCTAGGGTTTCTAGCTTCCATCCTTGAGCTACCTTACTGTTTGGAATTTCTCCATCACCTCTAAGGTGAGTTATATAACTTTCTCCATGATTATTGATTACTTCTATCTTCCATGTACATGATTTTTCCTTAAAATGCTATTCCAAGTAAGAAAGATAATACGTTTGTGTAGGGTTGATCTTAGATGATAGATCTTGAGTAGATGGTTCTTCTTAATGTACCTCCAAAACCTAGTGCATGTTTCTTTCTTGATGATGGAAACCCTGGACCTTGCATATGTGTGTGCATTTATGTGGTCACCAAGTTTTGAATCCATGGCTGATGATCTAGATGGTCACCAAGATTGTTGCTTGTATGCTGATCGCCAAGCTTTAGGTTTTGACTCCATGGTGTTCGATGATTTTTGGTGGTCTCTAAGTCCTAATCTCAAGCAGTCACCAAGTTTTAAACTCATGTGGTCAATGAGTTTTGCACTTCATGATTGGTCACCCAGTTTTTGAACTCATGTTGATCACTAAGATAGCTAACCCTAGTGCTCTTTATGTTTGGGACCCTTATTAGTCACCAAGGTTCTTAGCACTAGTGGTCGCCAATGTGATGCCCTGCATCACAATGAAACGAGATTACTCAAAACAAAACTATGGAAGAGAGATTAAGAAACTTACTAGCAGAAAACACTAGCAATTAAAACATTTTTCATAGAACAACTATATAGCAAGAACCTTCACACATGAGTACTTTCATGTCTCAAAGCATTCACAAGGCATGTTGTCAGCCTATAATGAAAGTACTATTCTAGAACATATATACATGATTCCATCGTATCTGATATACAAAAGAACATAAAGATAACAAGTTCACAAAACATCTACAAAATGTTTCCAAAGAACTGAGTGTACATGGACGACTCTAGGACTCTACCAAAAAAAGACATCCAGCAACACTTTCAATCTTATTAGCTAATACTCCTCTACACGATCTCTACCTCTTCGTTCTCATCCACCTAAAAAGGGGTTTAATCAACGGGGTGAGACACACAATCCCAACGAGAGATATAACTCTCCGCCAACTCTATTATTATCACATATAAGATAAATTGAGAAGCAGTACAAATAAGAGGAAGAACAAATACTATTGAATTATGAAACATCTTAATAATTTAAAAGGAATATGAAGAACATGCATATTTTCTATCAACAACATTGTATAAGATCAAGCAAGGCCTCAATCAATATTTTCATACTTGATCCTATACAATTATACTACATGGTTGTTTATGTATTCATTATTCCTTGAGGATTTGAATCGTACCATCCAAATCCAATTAACTACTATATGTATATAGTCGAAGTCAGTGCCATACAAGGTTTAATGGAAGAGTCGGAATCAATGACCTCACCTTCCTTGGTTAGTACAAGTATATATGCAGTGACATCACGAGTCATCTACTTCCAGGGATATTTTAGTCCAGTTGTACATGTTTAGCCCACCTTGGTAAAGGTTATGGTGCTAGAGAAATTCAGCTACGGTTGACAACATTGCTCTTCTAGGTATGACTCACATTCAATCTTGTAATACAAATTCTAGGTATGACTTACAGTCAATCCTGTGATACAAATTCCAGGTATGACTTGCGATCAATGCTGTGATACAAATTCTAGGTATGACTTGCGGTCAATCCTGTGATACATTTACATTCAGGATACAAGGAGATACCTCAACTTGCACCCCACATATTCAACAATATGCACTTTGAGTTAAACTTTTTTCACCATTCAACAAGTGTTGGCACTAAATGGATCTATAGCACAGGGCAAACTACACTATACGATTTCACTTGATTAATTAGATCAATTTAACATCTTTAAGCATCAATGAAGTTACAACGTATAACCTCTAAAGAAGATCTACATAAACATGGAATAACTCATCACCAGAGAAGATTGAATCACATCTGGTCTCTTCATTCTTACTATTCACCATATGTCCATCACAAGGACCAATGTCCATCACGAGGACCACTGTCCATCGTAAGGACCAATGTCCATCACAAGGACTAATGTCCATCACATCATAACCACCATAGATCATACCTAGATATGTATATCAATCAGTATCACCTGCATGGTTAGAAATTGATAACAAGAAGGAAAAGCATCATCATCTCAAAGAACTCATGCTATACATACACATCACACATTTACATCATAGCAATTAGGGTTTCACTTCTCCTGATTTGGGTTTACAAGGTTGGATCACCAACCACCCTTATCTTATCACTTTCCTCATTATGAGAAGTATATTTATGAGATGTAGAAACATATTCATATCATTATTATGAAGTATGTAAAGAGGTCTAGCTTTCAACATCATACACATTCTCACACCATAGGGTATCACATCACACCATGTAACCCTAGCATCAACAAGATGCATCGCTACACATCACAAGATGTTGATTAGGGTTAGGGTATCGACCACCACACTAAGGTTGGGTATCAATTTAGCTTAGGTATCAGACAACCACTCTAGATAGGGTGTCAGCCTACTGACTCAAGGATGAGTATCCGCCAACATACTAAGATTGGGTATCGGATGATCATCACCTTGTATTGGGCTCAACACCTCAATGAGAGGATGTCGGCCAAGGCACAACAAAGGATATTGGCATAGAGGTGCATAAGAAAGTGTATCAGTCATACTATCTCATAAGGTATTGACCTCACCATCCATTAGGGTATCAGCCTCACCATCCCTTAGGGTATCGAACTCACCTTCAATAAAGGGTATTGGACTACCCATCCATTAGGGTTTGGTTGTATCGGTTGAACCTCAAGGTAGGTGTTTCTCACCTCTAAACAAGATGTGTCAGGCTAAGGAGTATCAGATTGCAAGGGGTGTTGGATTACATATATCGGATTAGGGTTACCCATGCCGACTTCCATACTCCAGTAAAAGCATCAAGGTCCAACACTCTTCCTTACTAGACATCACTAGATCATAACAAGCCAACATCATAAGAGATATATCAGTTTACACAAGAGCATATCTGTCTAGCATATCAAATTGCATGCATGTCAGTTTAGCACATCAAATCGGTTTAGTCATCTTCTACCTCAAGATGATGATACTAACAAGGAATAAGAAGAGAGAAACTTATGGAAGAAACTTAACAAAGTTCTATTCTTAAAAATAGAATGTAAGACTACCAAGAAAAGCTACTAACCAATAAGAAATAATCGAGCTAAGAACACTAGCAAGGTAACAAGTAGAAAAGTGATAATAACAAAGTAGTTTTAGAGTTATATAACCCACCTTAAGAGCAACCAACAAGCTTTAAGCTCCAAGGTCAAGCTCCAAGCTTCCCAAGCTCAAGGTAGAAGAAGATACTCCTAACTCAGTTTTCCACAACACCTCTAAGAAAGAAGATAGAACCGAGATTAATAGAGAACAAAAGAGAGGAAAGAAGATACCAAGTTCCATGGCCGAGAAGAAGAAAGAAGAAGAGACAGAAAGCTAGAAAACCATGGCTTACCAAGGAAGAAGATGAAAGAGACCAACAAAAGCTCTTGGCTCACCCACCAAGCTCTAAGGGAGAGTGCTCTTCAAGCTCAAGGTCAGCCACCAAGGAGAGAAAGAAAATATCTCCTAAATGGTTCTCTTGCATGGGAAGAGAGGGGTATATGCACATGGCCGAGGAGAGAGAGAGAGAGAGAGAAAGGGGAAGGTGTCACCACCTTAGAACCCTGGAAGACACATGTCCAAGAAGAAAGGACACATGTATCACCATTCAATAAGGTGATAGGACTTATGTCTTGCCCACTTGGCCTCCTTCCTAGGTCATGGCAAATACACACCTCCTCCTTCCTTCACAAATTGATAGGGATGAAACCCTATGTCACAAACAGATATGGCACTCCTTTAGTGTAACATCACATCCCGCTATCACATAGACAACGAAATGCCACGTGTGGAAACACCATAAACCACATATTATCAAAAACACAGGTTAATTAAAACTATTTGCAGAAAGCAGATAAAAGAGAACAATTACATCCAGATCCTCATCCGGCAAGGAAACATGTTATATAAATATGCATAAGCATGGATATATGTCCACAGCTTATAGAAACCAGTTGTCCTATCAGCACTAGAGTTCATCACCTGTTTATACATACATAACTGGCCACACGAGGCCAGCAACAGGTTATACAAAACAACATCAGCTAAACATCACAAAACATCGTCAAAATACCTCCGAGGACCTGAGAGTACAGGGATGACTCTAGAACTCTACTACAAGCAACCAAAATAGCAGCATATCCATCTCTTTCCTCCTACTGCTCCTCTTACTGCTCGGTCGCAACCTCACGACCATTACCACGTCTAGCACGATCACCTAAAAAGGTTGTAAACCAATTGGGTGAGACACATAGTCCCAGCGAGAAACATAACTACCCACCAAAACTATAAAACTTTAGGTAAAGCAGGTAAAGCAGATAACTGATATCAGCAGATCATGAGCGCATCATCCTAAGCATAACTTATTTTATTAACAATCTTACCAGATATCCAGGAGGCATATAACCAGATATTTCTTTATGGAACATGATTAAGAAGATAAGATTAATAAGAACTTCTCACAAAATATAAGGATCGTACAAATACTTACAAGGTATAACTAGATAAACTATACAAGCAAGGCCTCAATCAATGTTCTGTGTTTTTCCTTAAGAAAAATATTCTATATGGTTGGATTATGATTTATTATGCCTTGAGGAAGTGAGTCGTCCCACTCAAATCCAACCTTTGGGTGCGAAGACCAAAAACTGGTGCCATACAAGGTCATTGGGAGAGCCGAACTCCATGACCTCACCTCTTCGTGGTTAGTGCATGAAAACCAAAGCAGGACCACAATCTCTTGCTTGAGTGGCCTCAGCCACAGGGTCAGCTCTGCAGGCTACCCTTCTATAATACTGAGCCATGGGCCTGTTCACCATGCTCTATAACCACTAAGCCATGGGCCTGTTCATCATGCTCTATACACAACCACAATTGTACTCAAATCCTCCTACTTTCGACTAGGAGAAACCCCGCATATTCAACAATATGCGCTCCAGGTAATCCCACATGATAAACCTATTTCACCATCACCAACTACTGATGATGATGGATCTATGGCCAGGGCAAACTACATGATATGTTCCACTATAATTAATTAGTATATTTTATGTGGATTGTTGAAGCAACCAAGTTATAAAACATAACAACATTGATTTACATTATTACCGTCATTATCACATTATCATGGGATCTTAAACCCTCATCATAGAATGCCACTACTTCTCAAGGCTTACATCATCACCATGGGATATCAATCCCTTATCTCAACATCAGAGGATAACACCTCAACTAGGCACTCAACCTTTATCAGGTCAACAAACCTTTTCACATTATAGTGGTGATACATGTTATCTCATCAACGAGGAGCATCATCATTCAGTGTTATTCAAACACATAAACCTCATAGCTCTTACCTGACTATGAATCCATCTGATACACCTGCATGGTTAGTATGCATATCAAGAGAGATAACTTAAATCACCAACCCTATATATCTTTAGGGAAACATATTATGATTATCATGCTATTAGGGTTTAAGGTACATGATTGGATCAACATCCATGATTATAATTACAAGAGGCATAAATCTATATTAATTACATTATTGTTATCAAACCATGAGCATACACTATGCCCTAACATCTGATGAGCATGATCATTATCGAGGAATACACCCCTAAGTATTTCACAACCATAGCCTAGTCATACATCATTGGTCACAACCTTTCATCTATAACCCATCATCCACAAGGTACAAGAAAGTAGTTACTAGGGTTTCCCAGGTTAAGCACAACCCTCACCAAAGGTACTATCTTTCCTCACTACAGATGTGGCGGGCAGCACCATCCCTCACCCAAAGGGGTAGTGGGCAGGATCATATCCCTCACAAAAACTCTAACGGCTAGGGCACTTAGCCACACATATCGGCCATCCATGTCGTGCACCCACGCACCAAGGGTATCGTGCAACTAGGGCTAGTGTTGTGTCGTGCAATCTGATCCAAGAGGGTATTGTTCATCCAAGAAGCAAGGGTGATAACGTGCATCTCATACCATGCAACCAAGAAGCAAAGGTGGTCGGGCAACACAACTAGCCCTAACGGCCAAGACCCTATCACCCATTAGCATTGGGGTTCATATCGGGCAACCTTCTTCACCATATCGTCCAAAGCCCTAACGGACAACGCCATGGCACCCAAGATCAACATTGTGTTGCCCAACAAGCTTACCACAACAAACGACACCAAGACACCACAAGGTGACCTATCATCCAACTAGGTTAAGCACAACATCTCAATCACCACTAAGGCACCTAACTAGGGTCCACCACCCAAACACCATATCGGGCAACACAAAACCACCCTATGTGGCCCAAGGCACAAAACAGAGGTATCCACTCCCAAAACCATCTCGGGCAACAAATCCAACAGAACTCAACTTCACATATCGTCTAAGACAAAAGCCCTAGAAGAGGGGTATCGTGTAAAGCACAAGGTCCATATCGGTTTTGTCATCATCAACCTCAAAATCACCATCATCAAACCCTAATAGATCAATAGAGTTGGCTCACATCTCAACAACCAAGAGAGAGGGGTATTGCACAACCTCCATCACATATCAGGCAACAAGGTAGGTCATCCATATCAGTCAACCCTTCAACCTCAAGTAGGTCATCAACAACCAAAGGCTCACCTATCAAATCCATGGGGAGAGTAGGGTATTGCCCAAGCAACTAGAATATAGACTCACCTCTCAACAACTAAGGAAGAGAGGGGTTTTTACTACACCACTAGAGCTCAAGCTCACTTTTCAAAACCAAGGAGAGAAAGGGGTATTCCCCCAAGGAAAACCTAATCCATAGGTTCGGCCAACAAGGTTTAAGGTCATACAACTATCAACATCATAACCACTAAGTCCAATAAGATTAAAGGTACAAACTAGAGTAAGAAACATATCCAATAAGATGCAAGGTCGATCAAGATCATATATGAACATGCAACATAAAAGAAGGTAGTATAGCTAGGGTTAGGAGTTATGTAATCCACCTAAAGCAAGCTCCTGAAGATCTAAAGCTCCAAGAACCAAGCTTTAAGCTCTTGGCTCCAAAGCACCCCACCTTCGGACACCACAAGAAGAGAAGCAAAGCTCATAACCACCATGGTCGAAGAACAAGCAAGAAGGAGAAGAAGGTGCTAAGGAGAGAGGGGAGATGCTTACTAAGGAAGCAAGACCGTTCTAGGGTTCGACCACCACCTAGAGGAAGAAGAAGAAGACTCCACCAAGGGGGGGGGTCAGCCACCAAGCTTGCTCTACCAAGGGAAGGTGTATCGACCACCAAAGGAGAAAAGAGAAACTAAAGGAACTAAAGGGCTAAGCAACTAAAGAGAGGGTTGTATATATACAAGAGGGTCTATGGGGCACCCACCTTGGTGTTGCTCCACATGTGCACGTCCAAGGCACCACTTGTCCAAAGCCATGCCACCTTGCTAAACCACATGCACATGTCATGCCACAAACTAACAAAGGATCGGCCACTTGTCCAAGGTATGGTGACACAACGAAGGAAAGGTCAAGGTGGTCACATGAGCGACACACCCCACTAGGCAACACACCCCACTGGGCAACACACCCCATCTGGGCAACACAGGTCACCAAGGAGCTCTTTGCACGACACAAGGACTCAACAAGGCAGAGCAAAGATCAACAAGGCCCAAAACTACTCAAACAACAAGCCCAACCCATCCTCTTAACCCTAGAGGATGCAAGGAGAGAGGAAAACATCTCTCAAGGTGACAAACTTGCACATCAACCCTAAAACTTGGGTTATTTGCAAGTTGCACCTCCAAATCTCAACAAAACACAACAAACCCTAATCACAACCTCAGGTGATTAGCAAGCTTCTAAACACAAGGTTTAGGAAAAGCAAATAGGGTAAACCCAAAACGAAGGTCAGGGTCCTTACAAGCCATAAACCTCTACAAAGGGATTTCACCCCCAAAATATGAAGAGAAAAGCGAGGGATACTTCCTCCTCATCTCTTCCTCAAGCTCCCACATGGCTTCCTCAACACCACGATGATGCCAAAGAAACTTCACAAGCACCATGTCCTTCCTCTTCAACTTCTTTACTCTTCTATCAAGAATCATCGCTGGACCTTCCTCGTAGGTCACATCTTCATCAAGATCAACCTCAACTGGATGTATCACTGTCCATGTATCTAGATGACTTTTCTTCAGCATACTAACATGGAACACCAGATGTAACCTGTGCAACTCTGGTGGTAGTTCTAACTTGTAAGCTACCTTGCCAACACATGTTATTATCGGATATGGCCCCATATACCTGGGTGCCAGCTTGCCTTTCCAGCCAAACCTCAGCACACCTTTCCATGATGAGTCTTTAAGGTACACCTTGTCTCCCACCTGAAACTCTAAAGGTCGTCAACGATTGTCTGCATATGACTTCTGTCTGTCCTGTGCTGCTTTCAACTATTGTTGTATTACTTTAATGCTTTCTGTTGTCTACTGCACTAACTCAGGACCCAAAAGCTGATACTCACCCAACTCATACCAGCACGAAAGATATATGCACTTCCTGCCATATAAAGCCTCATAAGGAGCCATGTCGATGCTCCGCTGATAACTATTCTTGTAGGCGAACTCTATCAAACTGAGATGCACATCCCAACTGCCTAGGAACTGCAAAACACAAGCTTGGAGAAGATCCTCCAAACTCTGAATAGTCCTTTCAGACTGTCCATCTATCTGTGGGTGGAAAGCAGTACTGAACCTCAACTGCGTTCCCAACGCTTTGTGCAATTGTTCCCGAAAATGACTCGTGAACTGGGGTCATCTGTCAGAGACTATCGTTGCGGGCACACCTTGCAAACATACTATCTCATCCACATACACCTGAGAAATCTTCTCTGTTGTATACGTTGTCTTCACATGTATGAAATGAGTAGACTTTATCAATTTGTCCACTATCACCCAGATAGAATTATGGTTCTTAGCTATCCTTGGAAGACCAACTACAAAATCCATGATTATATGATCTCATTTCCACTTTGGTATCGACATGGGTTGCAACGTACCTGCCAGCTTCTGATGCTCAACCTTGACTTGTTGGCATACCGCACACCTAGAAACAAACTCGACTACATCTCTCTTCAAGCCAGGCCTTCAATACAAGTCCTTGAGATTATGATACATCTTGGTGACACCTGGATGCATAGCATACATCGATGTGTGTGCTTCCTTGACCACTAACCTCCTCAAAAAATCAACATCAGGGACCACCATCCTATCATGATAGCAAACTAGTCCATCCTTGGACTCATGGAACCCATCACACTTTTCGCTGCCAAACTCTGATTTGATTAACTGAACTGAAGCATCTACTTGTTGTGTGTCTTTGATCTACTGTCTCAACGTAGGATTTACTTGTAGATGTGCCAACAAGGAGACTTCCAACTGTATATTCATCTATCACAAAGAGACAAACATATCCCGCCTATGACATACCAAGGAACTCAATTGTGCCTTCTTCATAGGAAGAGAACAAGACTTTCTACTAAGCGCATCAGCTACCATGTTCACCTTACCAAGATGATACTCAATGGTACAATTGTAATCATTGATCAGCTCCATCCAGTGACGTTGTCGCATGTTCAGCTCACTCTGCGAGAAGATGTACTTCAAGTTCTTATGATCTGTAAAGATCTGACACACTTCCCCATAAAGATAGTGTCTCCAAATCTTTAATGCATGGACCACCGTTTCCAGCTCCAAATCATGTGTCGTATAATTCTCCTCATGTTTCTTAAGCTATCGTGAAGCAAAAGAAACCACATGATCTCCCTACATCAGCACACATCCTAGGCCTTTCTTGGAAGCATCGCAGAAAACAACATAGCCTTTCCCAGGCTCTGGCAGCACCAACACTGGAGCACTAGTCAACTTTTCCTTCAAACTTTGGAAAACTTTCTGAAAATGATCATCCCAAACAAAAGGTACGTCCTTCCTGGTCAACTTTGTCAACAATAACGCGATCATGTTGAAGTTCCTTATAAACCTCCGGTAGTATCCTACTAAACCCAGAAAACTACGAACTTCAGTTGGCATCTTTGGTTGCTCCCATTTTGCAACTACCTCCACCTTCTTAGGGTCCACTCTGACTCCTTCTACAGATATCACATGACCCAAGAAAGTTACTTCTTTCCACCAGAACTCGCACTTACTGAACTTGGCATACAACTGATGTTGGTGAAGAAGAGTCAACACTTGTCGAAGATGATGTTCATGCTCTTGACTGTCCTGACTATAGATTAGGATGTCGTCAATAAAAACTACAGCAAACTGATCCAGAAACAGACAAAACACTCTGTTCATCAGATCCATGAAAGTAGCAGGCGCATTGGTTAGCCCAAACGGGATAACCATGAAATCGAAGTGACCATACCTCGTCCTAAAAACTGACTTTGGTATGTCCTCATCCTTAATCATCAACTGATGATATCTAGACCGTAGATCAATCTTTGAAAACACTGTAGCACCATGCAACTGATCGAATAGATCGTCTATCCTTGGCAATGGGTACTTGTTATTGATCGTAACTTTTTTCATCTATCGGTAATCTATGCACAAACACATCGATCCATCCTTCTTATTTACAAACAGGACTAGAGCACTCTACAGTGATGTGCTCGGTCTGATAAAACCTTTATCCAACAACTCTTGTAATTTCTTCTTTAGCTCTGCCATCTCGGCTGGAGCCATCCTATACGGTGTTTGAGCAACATGTTATGTTCCTGGTACCAAATTGATATCAAAGTCAATCTCTCGAGGTGGAGGAACACCGGAGAACTCGTCGGGAAACACATCTACAAACTCTCATATAACAGGCACCTACTCAAGGCTAAGACCTTTTGCCTTGATATCCACAACATGGGCTAAGAACACCTTACATCCTTGCCACAACAACTTCTCTGCCACCATAGTTGACACTAAACATGTCAGAAGGATCTTCCTATCTCCTTGGAAGATCCACCTCTCACCACCATCCACAAGCACTGCTTGCTTGGAACCACAGTCCGACACAACCTTATACTTATCTAAGGTATCCTTCCCAATGATCACATCAAAACCATACATATCAAGTGGTATAAGATCCACTTGTATATTGTGTTCTAAAAAAGATAGAACACAAGATGGACATACTTCTCGAAGCATCGATGAACCATCAAGAGGGGTTTCTAACATCAAGCTATCTTTCTTACAACTAATAAGTAGAAGACAGTTATCAAGCGTTCTACGTGTGATAAAAGAGTGCGTAGCACCTGGGTCAACCAGAATAGATATAAAGCAAGAAGAAGACAAATCAGAATGAAATAACTCCATCTGACCTGCCACCACTCACGGGTTGACTATCGCCTCTGGCTGACTCATAGCATAGAATCGAGTTGTTGCTTACTGTCATCCACATCCTCTGCTTCCTTGGGCAGACGATCCATCTTGTGATGCTTGACCGTGTCCTTGCCTTCTGTTACCACTAGAATGTTGTCTGTTTGACACTAGTTGACTCTGCCTTGGTTGTTGCTTCACTTTGACATCTTTCCTTGGGTAATTTGACTGCAAATGCCCGGTCTGTCCATAGAGATAGCATGACCTATCATCTAACTGTAGCCTAGATGGCCCTTTCACTGCTACTGAAGCTGTGTTGTAAGCTCTGGATGGAAAAAATCCACGCCCTCTTCCCTTACTCGGAGACCACTATGATGGTGTACTAGAACCTTGCCTCACAAAAGGCGTAGAAAACCTTAGCTTCTTGTGGCTATCAAACCTCTATTTCCAAAATTGAGCAGGCCTTTTCTTGGTCATAGACTCTCTCTTCTCCCTGACTGATCGTTCTATCCTTCGAATAGATTCCACAAACATGGCGAACTGCTCCCGGTTCTCCAAAGCGGCAGTAGGTGTCGACAGCTCGACACTCAAACCTTTCTCAAACCACATGATTCTCTCATCATCTGTTGCCGCCATGTGAGGACAAAACCTCAACATGTCCATAAACTTAGCTTCATACTCGGTGATGCTCATCGATCTTTGGTGTAGTCGCTCAAACTGGTTGATCTTCTCATCCAGATACGTCTTTGGGAAGTATCGACTGACGAACTCCCAACAAAAAACCTCCCAACATATCACCTCACCAGTCCGCTTCTCCTCCTCGATGGCCCACCAGTGGCCAGCACTATCCTTCAAAAGGTAGACATCGTGCTTGACTTTGTCTGCTTCAGGGATGTCAAGGATCTGGAAGGCCTTCTCGAGACCTATCAGCCACAGATCTACATCTGCTGGATCAGCTGTTCCAGCATAATCTGAAGCTCTGACTCAGCAAAGCCGCTCAAAGGTCTTCCCAATACTTGAAGATTCACCATGGAGAGCTTGTGCTCTTGGCAGAGGAACTGGCAATCTATCCACCATGTGATCCATTGTAGCCATCAACTGCCTCATAAGCTACTGATAGGTAGGATTTTCAAGAATGGCTAGGTCAAGTTGGGGGACCTCAGGCACCCGATCTTCATGTGCCCGCACTCGTGCTCCATCAACTGATGCAACAGTGCTTCTCTCGGCAACATATTCTTCATGGTTTCCAGACATCTTTAAGCTTTATCTTCTACTGAGGGAAGAAGGTTATTGTAAGAAAATCTGGAAAACCCACAAGAACAAACACAACCCTAGCCCTAGATCCCTGTAGACTTAGCGAACCTAGAGCTCTGATACTAAAACTTATAACGCCACATCCTGCTATCACACAGAAAATGAAATGCCACACCAAAACGTGCGGAAACACCATAAACCACATATTACCGAAAACACGGGTTAATTAAAACCATTTGCGGAAATATGATAAAAGAGAACTATTATATCTAGATCCTCATCCTGCAATGAAACATGTTATCTAAATATACACAAGCATGAATATATGTCCACAACTTATAGGAACCAGATGTCCTGTCAGCACCAGAGTTCATCACCTATTTATACATACATAACAAGCCACACCAGTCCAACAACAAGTTATACAAAACTACATCAGCTAAACATCCCAAAACATCGTCAAAACACCTCCGAGGACCTGAGAGTATAGGGATGACTCTAGGACTCTACTACAAGCAACCAAAACAACAACATATACATCTCTTGCCTCCTACTACTCCTCTTGCTGCTCAACCACAACCTCACGACCACCACCACATCTAGCACGATCACCTAAAAAGGTTGTAAACCAACGGGGTGAGACACACAGTCCCAACAAGAAACATAACTACCCGCCGAAACTATAAAACTTCAGGTAAAGTAGGTAAAGTAGATAACTGATATCAGTAGATCATGAGCACAACATCCTGAGCAGAACTTATTTTATTAACAATCTTACCAGATATCCAGGGGGCATATAACCAGATATTTCTTTATGGAACATGATACACAAGATAAGATTAATAAGAACTTCTCAAAAAATATAAGGATCGTACCAATAGCTGCAAGGTATAACTAGATCAACTATACAAGCAAGGCCTCAATCAATGTTCCGTGTTTTGCCTTAAGAAAAATATTCTATACGGCTGGATTATGATTTATTATGCCCTAAGGAAGTGAGCTGTCCCGCTCAAGTCCAACCTTTGGGTGCAAAGCCCAAAAATTGGTGCCATACAAGGTCATTGGGAGAGCCAGAATCCATGACCTCACCTCTTCGTGGTTAGTGCACGGAAACTAAAGTAGGACCACAGTCTCTTGCTTGAGTGGCCTCAGCCACAGGGTCAGCTCCACAGGCTACCCTTCTATAATACTGAGCCATGGGCTTGTTCACCATGCTCTATAACCACTGAGCCATGGGCCTATTCACCATGCTCTATACACAACCAAAGTTGTACTCAAATCCTCCTACTTTCGGCTAGGAGAAACCCCACATATTCAACAATATGCGCTCCAGGTAATCCCGTAGAATAAACCTGTTTCACCATCACCAACTACTGACGATGATGGATCTATAGCCAGGGCAAACTACATGATATGTTCCACTATAATTAATTAGTATATTTTATGTGGATTGTTGAGGTAACCAAGTTATAAAGCATAACAACATTGAGTTACATTATTACTGTCATTATCACATTATCATGGGATCTCAATCCCTCATCACAGAATGTCACTGCCTCTCAAGGCTTGCATCATCACCATGGGATAGCAATCCCTTATCTCAACATAAGAGGATAACACCTCAACTAGGCACTCAACCTTTATCAGGTCGACATACCTTTTCACATCATACTGGTGATACATGTTATCTCATCAATGAGGATCATCATCATTCAATGTTATTCAAACACATAAAACTCATAGCTCTTACCTGGCTATGAATCCATCTGATACACCTATAAGGTTAGTATGCATATCAAGAGAGATAACTTAAATCACCAACCCTATATATCTTTAGGGAAACATATTATGATTATCATGCTATTAGTGTTTAAGGTACATGATTGGATCAACATCCATGATTACAATTACAAGAGGCATAAAGCTATATTAATTACATTATTGTTATCAAACCATGAGCGTACACAATGCCCTAACATCTCATGAGCATGATCATTATCAAGGAATACATCCATAAGGATTTCACAACCATATCCTAGTCATACATCATTGGTCACAACCTTTCATCCATAACCCATCATCCACAAGGTACAATAAAGTAACTACTAGGGTTTCCCGGGTTAAGCACAACCCTCACCAAAGGTACTATCTTTCCTCACTAGAGATGTGGCGGGAAACACCATCCCTCACCCAAAGGGGTAGCAGGTAGGATCATATCCCTCACAAAAACTCAAATGGCTAGGGCACTTAGCCACACATATCGGCCATCCATGTCGTGCACCCATGCACTAAGGGTATCGTGCAACTAGGGCTAGTGTTGTTTCGTGCAACCTGATCCAAGAGGGTATCGTGCATCCAAGCAGCAAGGGTGATAATGTGCAGCTCATATTGTGCAACCAAGAAGCAAGGGTGGGCGGGAAACACAACTAGCCCTAACGGCCAAGACCCTATCGCCCATTAGGGTTAGGGTTCATATTAGGCAACCTTCTTCACCATATCGGCCAATGCCATGGTGCCCAAGCTCAACATTGTGTCGTCCAACAAGCTTACTACAACAAACGACACCAAGACACCACAAGGTGACCTATCATCCAACTAGGTTAAGCACAACATCTCGGTCACCACTAAGGCACCTAACTAGGGTCCACCACCCAAACACCATATCGGGCAACACAAAACCACCCTATGTCACCCAAGGCACAAAACAGAGGTATCCACTCCCAAAACCATCTCGGGCAACAAAGCCAACATAACTCAACTTAACATATCATCCAAGACAAAATCCCTAGAAGAGGGGTATCATGCAAAGCACAAGGTCCTTATCAGTTTGGTTATCATCAACCTCAAAATCGCCATCATCAAACCCTAATAGATCAAGAGAGTTGGCCCACCTCTCAACAACTAAGAGAGAGGGGTATTGCACAACCTCCATCACATATCGGGCAACAAGGTAGGCCATCCATATCGGTCAACCCTTAAACCTCAACTAGGTCATCAACAACCAAAGGCTCACCTCTCAAATCTATGGTGAGAGTAGGGTATTGCCCAAGCAACTAGAATATAGACTCACCTCTCAATGACTAAGGAAGAGAGGGGTTTTGCCTACACCACTTGAGCTCAATCTCACTTCTCAAAACCAAGGAGAGAAAGGGGTATTGCCCCAAGGAAAACCTAATCCATAGGTTCGGCCAACAAGGTCCAAGGTCATACAACTATCAACATCATAACCACTAAGTCCAACAAGATTAAAGGTACAACCTAGAGCAAGAAACATATTCAACAAGATGCAAGGTCGATCAAGATCATATATGAACATGCAACATAAAAGAAGGTTGTACAGCTAGGGTTAGGAGTTATGTTGTTATGACCCACATTTCGTTTTACAAGTAAGTACCTTGGTTAGTGCATAATTGAACTAATTATGTTAAGATAAGTACTTGCTTTTGTTAATAGTGTTTTGAGCTTTGAGCTAGTGTTAATGTATTCTTAGCTTGTTTTCTTGTCCTGAGGTTGAGGGCAAGTTTGTGTGTAATCCGTTGCCAAAGAAATCATGCGAAACCGACCTACGAATAAAACGATATAAGCCTTTTAGTGGGCAGGGACCTATGTGTAATTTCGGAAAGTTTTTGGGAAATTTGCATCCGGCCCCCTAGGCGTCCTTCCTTATCCTTTCCTTCAGTTTTCCCTTTTTAACTCTGTTAGCCGACTATGGAAATGAAGTATTTCATTTCGTTTCCATTGTTTCTACCGTTCGTTGGCGGTGAGTGAGAGAGAGGATCTGAGAGCGGGAGAGAAGGAAGATCGCAGCTCCCAGAAGCCAGCCCCTCGCCATCAATGCCGACTCCTAGCCGCCCGAACTCAGCAGCTTCTTCTTCTTCTTCACCTTCTTCTTCCTCCTGCAGCCGCGAAGAAGCCGACCATGGAGATGGTCTAGGGAGCGAACATTGCTTCCCCTCCGTTCTTTCTTCTTGCCAACTGCTTGCTAGGTCATTCCGAAGCTATAGGAGTGATTCGGGTAAGAATCGTCCACCGAATCGACCCTGAGCTCCTCTTTTACTTCTGCAATTTACGCCTCTGCGCAGGTTGCACGGCGTGCAAATCCGTTTGCACGGCGTGCAACATTACAGAAAGCTGATATAGGGGATTTCCGTTTCTACGCAGGTTGCACGGCGTGCAAAGTCAGATTGCACGGCGTGCAAAGTTACAGACAGCGGAACGAGTTTCTGCCCAGGTTGCACGGCGTGCAAAGTTGCAGAAAAGTAGAACAAAAGTGCACTGAAGGTGCACGGCGTGCACACTGCTGTAAAGGGCAGAATTAGGCGTGGTTGTGGACGTTTTTCGGTGTATACGAACACACCGAAGTGGGTGAGTAGTAGTTCATTTAGAAATCATTATTTAACTCAATTTAAATGCTTAATTACTTCTGTATCAGTTAGTATAACCTTTAAATAGTGTAGTACATACAATAGAGTATGTTAGATTCATTGGAACTTGAAATACTTGATATGCTTAATGAAAATGATGAAATTTCCTATATTATGGTTGCAATGTGTTTGTTGATTTAAAAATGAATGTTTAGCATGGAATCTGAATAAATGATACTGAATCATGTTTAAGGAGGACAAATGTTATATATGTGTTTCAAGTAATGTTCAGAATGTGCAGTAAGTACGGAATGGGATATTCTTGTTTTAAATGGTTATATGTTAATCAGTTAATAGACTTAGGTGCCCTAACACCGTAGAACCCCTTTGACAGATCTGCTTCTTAGGGGTGAAACTTGTGTTGCAACATTATCCGTGTGGAGTCATGGAGACACGAGGACAGAGAGGCAGTGTCCAACAACAACGCGTGCGGAGTCACGGTGGCACTGGAGGAAAATGGGGGTTATTCAACATTAATCTGTGCGGAGTCACGGTGGTAACCCCGTGAGACTCTCCGCCTGTGTGCTCAGGTTAGAGGAGGAGTCTAGAGCACTCGGAGTAGTGCATTGAGGCCGGAGAGCCTGTAGGCCGGAGAGCCTGTGGTCCTGTGGCAGAGCAGGGCTGGCGTCAGACTTAGCATTTCCCAGGTGTGTCGCTAAGTCTTGTACGGTGGGATCGTAGTTCACTACGGATCTTTATATGCAGAGTACACTGCATATGATTAGGGTATAATAATAATATAAATTGGTACTCATATAGGATCACAGTAAATTAAAGTATTCGAACTTTTGTGCTATTTCTTTATATCTGTTTATCTGTTCCAATTATCTGTTATTGCATGGAAATGTGATTATATTCTGCAAATCTGTTATGTTATTAGAACTGCCCTGCTTAGTACTGTACTTATGTTTTATTTCAATTTATAAACCTGATGAGTTGTTTAGTGATAGCTAAGTGAAATGCTATTCACTGAGCGAGTAGGCTCATACCTCTACTCAAAACATTTTCAGGTCGTCAGCAGCAGGAATCTGAAGGATCCTTTCATCCTAACGCTTAGTCTGTAGAAGGTATATGTAGTTAGTAGTTAGAGGTCTCTTAGTCCTTTCCCCTCGATCTTCGGGACATGGTGTGGGTGAGAGAGAATGTGTATAAAGATGTAAATTAACTGTTATGTTTAATTTATGTTGAACAATGTAATTTGCAGTAGACTTTGTATATATTTCCTGTCAGTTTAATAGAAATGCTTCTGCAGTTTGTCTAGTTTCATTTTACACTATAAATCATATTTTCCTATTAATGTATTTAAAAAAATGTTTTTAAAAGTCATGAGAGGTTTGGCTAGTGTGTAATCCCTCCGTCGCACCCTAATCTCGTGATTAGTGGGTAATGCGAGATCGGGGTGTGACAAATTTAGGTATCAGAGCTTAGGTTGAGTACATAGTTACTCAGAGTCCAGGTCAGGGGACGATAAGAGACCAATAGGATTAGGGTTTAGGTGTCTTTCTTTTATCTGTAGTTTTCTAACAGGACATATTCTGTTATATCATTGCAGATGGCAGGAAGAGGCTTTGATCGTGATGATCAGGCCGAGAGCCATGTTGGCCCTGATCCTCTGTACTTGGGTCCAGGTGGTGGTGACCATGTGGATGAAGCGTCCCGTATGTACAGGATGTTTCTGGAAACCAGAGAGAGGTACAAGGCTGATAGGAGAGCTTCTACTTCTACCAGCAGCAAGGATCTGATGCGATCTTATGAGCTTGTGAAGAAGCTTGGTGGCACAGAGTTTAGTGGCACTACAGATCCAGCAGAGGCTGATGAATGGTTTAGACAGATAGAGAAGGTCTTTCGCCTGATGGATCTTCCAGAAGAGAAGAAGATTAATCACGCAGTTTATCTTTTGACAGGCGATGCAGAGCTGTGGTGGCATAGTGTGGAGAAAAAGAGGAGAGGTACAGAGCTTTCTTGACAGGATTTCTATGAAGAGTTTCATCTTAAGTTTTATCCACCTACCTTCCTTAATGAGAAAATCAGGCAGTTACAGAACATTAAGCAGGGGAACATGACAGTTACTGAGTATGAAGCGCTTTTCACCCGGTTAGCGAACTTCTGTCCGCAGCTTGTTCCTGACAACATAGAAAGATGCAGAAGGTTTCAAGAAGGGCTAAGGCCAGAAATTCGGCATACACTTTCTGCTACTAGTAGAAGGATCAGGGAGAACTTTGGTGAATTTGTTGAGGCTGCTAGACAGGTTGAAGAATCTGTGAATGCTGACAAGGTGCCTGAGTCTAAGAAGAGATCTGCAGATTTCAGTAGAGGACAGTCTAGTAGTGGATACAGAGGTGGAAGTAGAGGTTTCTTTTCTAAACTCGGGCATGGCTTTAGCTGTTTCAGTAGACAGAGATCTGAGGATGTTTCTTCTTCTAGAGGCAGAGGGAGATACTACCCAGGGAGATGGGGCAGTGCCTCTAGTGGACAGTCTTCTGGGTCGTTAATGTCAGTGACAGGTCCCCAGAGACAAGAGATACCGCCATGTGACAAATGTGGAAGACCACACACTGGTCAGTGTTGGGGTCCAAGTTGTTTTGTCTGTGGACAAGTAGGACACCTAAAAAGGGAATGTCCTCAGCTTCAGCAAGTAGCATCACAAGCTTTCCGGCCCCAGTACCATGATGTTCCGAGTTCTTCTATGGCTTCTGGTTCCAGAGGTGGTGGAGTGGCCAGTGGTAGAAGTGGTCAGAGAGGACAGCGTGGCAGAGGGAGAGCTTCAACACGTTTCTTCTCTTTGACACCTCAGGAAGGTATAATCTCTTCACAAGTCATTACAAGAGAGATGTTTTTGTTTAATAATATACCAATTTCAGTTTTGATAGATCCAGGTGCTACTCACTCTTTCATATGACGTTCTTTAGTTGATGAACTTAATATGTTAACTCAAGAGTTGATAGATGAGTTAGTGTTGAGGGTTCCACTAGGTGGACCAACGGTTCTGACTGAGTTCTGTCCCGGATGTTTCCTATCTTTTGGAGGTTACACCTTTGCTGCTAATCTCATACCCCTGGATGTCAATACTTTTCAAGTCATCTTGGGTATGGATTGTCTTGAGACATATCGAGTACAACTCAATTGTTGGAAGAAGGAAGCTACCTTTCAATAAGGTGAATTTTCTTGTGTCTTCACTGGAGACAGGAAAGTTCTGCCTACATGCATAGTATCAGCTGCTGTAGTTGATAAGATGTTACAGAAAGGATGTGAAGCGTTCCTTGCTCAATGGTTGACACCAGAGCAGAGAAGAGCACCGCCAGTGTTTATGATGTGCCTGTGGTTCGTGAGTTTTCTGATGTTTTTCCAGAAGAGTTACCAGGCTTACCTCCTGTCAGAGACATTGATTTTGAGATTCAGGTATATCCAGGTAGTCATCCGGTAGCACTGCCAGCCTATAGAATGGCACCTGCAGAGTTGAAGGAACTCAAGGTGCAGTTGCAGGAGTTGCTGGATAAGGGTTTCATTAGACCCAGTTCTTCACCGTGGGGTGCTCCAGTACTGTTTGTTAAAAAGAAGGATGGTACCATGCGTCTCTGTATAGATTACATGCAACTGAACAAGATCACTATTAAGAACAAGTATCCTTTGCTGAGAATAGATGATCTGTTTGATCAGTTGCGTGGAGCAATGGTTTTCTCTAAAATAGATTTGAGATCTGGATACCATCAGCTTAGAATAAAGGCCCCTGATATTTCCAAAATAGCTTTCAGAACCAGGTATGGGCATTATGAGTTTCTGGTCATGTCGTTTGGGCTGACCAATGCCCCAGCAGCCTTTATGGATATGATGAATCGGATTTTCAAACCGTTCCTAGATCAGTTTATTGTAGTCTTTATAGATGATATCCTGATCTACTCCAGAGATGATGGACAGCATGAGCAACACCTGAGAGTAGTGTTGCAGTTGTTGAGGCAACACCAGCTGTATGCTAAGTTTAGCAAGTGCGAGTTCTGGTTGGCTGAGGTAGCATTTCTTGGACATGTTATCTCGAGAGATGGAGTTAGTGTTGATCCTAAGAAAGTTGATTCTGTACTTCAGTGGGAACAGCCTAAGACTCCTACTGAGATCATAAGCTTCTTGGGATTAGCAGGCTATTACAGAAGGTTTATACAAAACTTCAGTGTGCTAGCATCACCCTTAACACGCTTGACGAGGAAGAATGCACCGTTTGTTTGGTCTGATAACTGTGAGAAAAGTTTTCAGATCTTGAAGAGGAAGTTGACTTCAGCACCAGTGTTGGTTTTTCCAGAAGCAGAAAAGGGTTATACAATGTTCTGCGATGCTTCCAGGAGAGGCTTGGGCTGTGTATTGATGCAAGAAGGCAAAGTTGTGGTTTACGCATCTAGACAGCTTAAGAAGAATGAAGAGAATTATCCTACTCATGATCTGGAGTTAGCTGCTATAGTTCATGCTCTTAAGACATGGCGTAACTACCTGTATGGTGAGACTTGTCAGGTATTTACAGACCATAAGAGCCTGAAGTATATCTTCACTCAGAAGGATTTGAATCTGAGGCAGCGCAGATGGCTTGAGCTGATTAAAGATTATGATGTGACAATCGATTACCATCCTGGTAAAGCGAATGGTGTAGCAGATGCCTTGAGTAGAAAGTCAAGTTCAACAGCTGATGCATTTTCTATGGCATGTTTCAAGAGAGACTTGCTTGTAGATATGCGGAAACTGAACTTAGACTTGGATGTGATTGGACAGAGTGGGTTGATTGCTCAAATGCAGGTCAAACCTACTTTCTATGATCAGATTAAGGAATTGCAACAGAGTGATAATGAGTTGAGGCAGATTATGCAGGATATGTCGGAAGGTAAAAGGTCAGAATTCAGGTTCTCTGACGATGGTGTGTTGTATCTTCATGACAGGTTGTGTGTACCTGGGAACAGTGAGCTGAAAGAGCAAATTCTTGAAGAAGCGCATGCTTCTATGTATGCTATGCATCTAGGTAACACGAAAATGTACATGAATCTCAAAGAGCTGTACTGGTGGTCTGGTATGAAAAGAGATGTGGCTGAATACGTGGTTGGATGTGGAGTGTGTCAGCAGGTTAAAGCTGAGCATCAGAAACCTGCTGGAACTTTACAGTCGCTTCCTATACCTGAATGGAAATGGGAACACATCACGATGGACTTTGTGGTAGGGTTACCCAAGACGTCTAAAGGCTCAGACTCGATTTGGGTGATTGTGGATAGACTAACTAAGTCTGCTCACTTTCTTTCGGTCAAGTCAACCTTTGATGTTCCGAAGCTGGCCAAGATATATGTGGACGAGGTAATCAGATTACATGGGATTCCAGTTTCCATTATTTCTGACAGAGATCCTAAGTTTACATCTAGATTCTAGAATCAGTTACATCGTGCGTTGGGCACAAAGCTGAGGTTCAGTACAGCGTTTCACCCGCAGACAGATGGTCAATCTGAGAGGACCATTCAGACTCTTGAAGACATGCTGAGAGCATGCGTTCTGCAGTTCAGAGGTAACTGGGAAGAACACTTAAGCTTGATGGAGTTTGCATATAATAACAGCTACCATTCTAGTCTTGGAATGGCCCCATATGAAGCTCTATATGGCAGGAAGTGTAGATCGCCAGTTTGTTGGTATGAGATTGGAGAGAAAGAAATTCTTGGACCTGAGATAGTTGATATAACTACAGAGAAGATATCTGTGATCAGGGAGCAGTTGAAAGCTGCACAGGACAGGCAGAAAAGTTATGCAGAGAGACGACGTCGACCTCTTGAGTTTGAGGTTGGTGATGAGGTTTATCTGAAGGTTTCACCGTGGAAGGGAGTGTTAAGGTTTGGCAAGAGGGGTAAGTTGACCCCTAGATATATGGGCCCATATCCTATCGTTGAGAGGATTGGACCTGTAGCCTACAGGTTGGATTTGCCGTCTGAGTTGGCAAATCTTCATGATGTGTTTCATGTGTCTATGCTGAAGAAGTGTCACCCCGGTACAGAGAAAATATTAGATCCAGATCTGGCACAACTTAGGACAGATGTGTCCTATGTGGAAGGACCAGTACAGATAGTTGATCACCGAATCAAGAAGCTTAAGAACCGTGAGTTATCTTTAGTGAAGGTTTTGTGGAGGAATCACAATATAGAGGAAGCTACGTGGGAGCTTGAATCAGAAATGCGTAACAAATTTCCCTTTCTCTTTTAGGAATTTCGGGATGAAATTCTTATAAGGGAGAGAGATTGTTATGACCCACATTTCGTTTTACAAGTAAGTACCTTGGTTAGTGCATAATTGAACTAATTATGTTAAGATAAGTACTTGCTTTTGTTAATAGTGTTTTGAGCTTTGAGCTAGTGTTAATGTATTATTAGCTTGTTTTCTTGTCCTGAGGTTGAGGGCAAGTTTGTGTGTAATCCGTTGCGAAAGAAATCACGCGAAACCGACCTACGAATAAAAAGATATAAGCCTTTTAGTGTGCAGGGACCTATGTGTAATTTCGGAAAGTTTTTGGGCAATTTGCATCCGGCCCCCTGGGCGTCCTTCCTTATCTTTTCCTTCAGTTTTCCCTTTTTAACTCTGTTAGCCGACTCTGGAAACGAAGTATTTCATTTCGTTTCCATTGTTTCTACCGTTCGTTGGCGGTGAGTGAGAGAGAGGATCTGAGAGCGGGAGAGAAGGAAGATCGCAGCTCCCAGCAGCCATCCCCTCGCCATCAACGCCGACTCCTAGCCGCCCGAACTCAGCAGCTTCTTCTTCTTCTTCTTCTTCACCTTCTTCTTCCTCCTGCAGCCGCGAAGAAGCCGACCATGGAGATGGTCTAGGGAGCGAACGGTGCTTCCCCTCCGTTCTTTCTTCTTGCCAACTGCTTGCTAGGTCATTCCGAAGCTATAGGAGTGATTCGGATAAGAATCATCCACCGAATCGACCCCGAGCTCCTCTTTTACTTCTGCAATTTCTGCCTCTGCGCATGTTGCACGGCATGCAAATCCGTTTGCACGACGTGCAACATTACAGAAAGCTGATATAGGGGATTTCCGTTTCTGCGCAGGTTGCACGGCGTGCAAAGTCAGATTGCACGGCGTGCAAAGTTACAGACAGCGGAACGAGTTTCTGCCCAGGTTGCACGGCGTGCAAATCAGTTTGCACGGCGTGCAAAGTTGCAGAAAAGTAGAACAAAAGTGCACTGAAGGTGCACGGCGTGCAGCCCAGGTGCACGACGTGCACGCTGCTGTAAAGGGCAGAATTAGGCATGGTTGTGGACGTTTTTCGGTGTATACGAACACACCGAAGTGGGTGAGTAGTAGTTCATTTAGAAATCATTATTTAACTCAATTTAAATGCTTAATTACTTCTGTATCAGTTAGTATAACTTTTAAACAGTGTAGTACATACAATAGAGTATGTTAGATTCATTGGAACTTGAAATACTTGATATGCTTAATGAAAATGATGAAATTTCCTGTATTATGGTTGCAATGTGTTTGTTGATTTAAAAATGAATGTTTAGCATGGAATCTGAATAAATGATACTGAATCATGTTTAAGGAGGACAAATGTTATATATGTGTTTCAAGTAATGTTCAGAATGTGCAGTAAGTACGGAATGTGATATTCTTGTTTTAAATGGTTATATGTTAATCAATTAATAGACTTAGGTGCCCTAACACCGTAGAACCCCTTTGACAGATCTTCTTCTTAGGGGTGAAACTCGTGTTGCAACATTATCCGTGTGGAGTCATGGAGACACGAGGACAGAGAGGCAGTGTCCAACAACAACGCGTACGGAGTCACGGTGGCACTGGAGGAAAATGGGGGTTATTCAACATTAATCCGTGCGGAGTCACGGTGGTAACCCCGTGAGACTCTCCGCCTGTGTGCTCAGGTTAGAGAAGGAGTCTAGAGCACTCGGAGTAGTGCATTGAGGCTGGAGAGCCTGTAGGCCGGAGAGCCTGTGGTCCTGTGGCAGAGCAGGGCTGGCGTCAGACTTAGCATTTCCTGGGTGTGTCGCTAAGTCTTGTACGGTGGGATCGTAGTTCGCTACGGATCTTTATATGCAGAGTACACTGCATATGATTAGGGCATAATAATAATATAAATTGGTACTCATATAGGATCACAGTAAATTAAAGTATTCGAACTTTTGTGCTATTTCTTTATATCTGTTTATCTGTTCCAATTATCTGTTATTGCATGGAAATGTGATTATATTCTGCAAATCTGTTATGTTATTAGAACTGCCCTACTTAGTAATGTACTTATGTGTTATTTCAATTTATAAACCTGATGAGTTGTTTAGTGATAGCTAAGTGAAATGCTATTCACTGAGCGAGTAGGCTCATACCTCTACTCAAAACATTTTCAGGTCGTCAGCAGCAGGAATCTGAAGGATCCTTTCATCCTAACGCTTAGTCTGTAGAAGGTATATGTAGTTAGTAGTTAGAGGTCTCTTAGTCCTTTCCCCTCGATCTTCGGGACATGGTGTGGGTGAGAGAGAATGTGTATAAAGATGTAAATTAACTGTTATGTTTAATTTATGTTGAACAATGTAATTTGCAGTAGACTTTGTATATATTTCCTGTCAGTTTAATAGAAATGCTTCTGCAGTTTGTCTAGTTTCATTTTACAGTATAAATCATATTTTCCTATTAATTTCTTTAAAAAAATGTTTTTAAAAGTCATGAGAGGTTTGGCTAGTGTGTAATCCCTCCGTCGCGCCCTAATCTCGTGATTAGTGGGTAATGCGAGATCGGGGTGTGACATATGTAACCCACCTCAAGCAAGCTCCTCAAGCTCCAAAGCTCCAAGCACCAAGCTTTAAGCTCTTAGCTCCAAAGCACCCCACCTTCGGCCACCACAAGAAGAGAAGCAAAGCTCATAACCACCATGGCCGAAGAACAAGCAAGAAGGAGAAGAAGGTGCTAAGGAGAGAGGGGAGATGCTTACCAAGGAAGCAAGACCCTTCTAGGGTTCGACCACCACCTAGAGGAAGAAGAAGATGACTCCACCAAGGGGGGGGTTCAGCCACCAAGCTTGCTCTACCAAGGGAAGGTGTATCAGCCACTAAAGGAGAATGGAGCAACTAAAGGAACTAAAGGGATAAGAAAATAAAGAGAGGGTTGTATATATACAAGAGGGTCTATGGGGAACCCACCTTGGTGTTGCTCCACATGTGAACGTCTAAGGCACCACTTGTCCAAAGCCATGCCACCTTGCTAAACCACATGTACATGTCATGCCACCAACTAACAAATGATCGACCACTTGTCCAAGGTATGGTGACAAAACCAAGGCAAGGTCAAGGTGGTCACATGGGCGACACACCCCACTGGGAAAGTCACCAAGGAGCTCTTTGCTCGACACAAGGCCTCAACAAGGCAAAGCAAAGAAAAGCAAAGAAAAGCCCAACAAAGCTCAGCAAGGCCCAAAACTACTCAAGTAATGAGCCCAACCCATCCTCTTAACCCTAGAGGATGCAAGGAGAGAGAAAAACATCTCTCAAGGTGACAAACTTGCACATCAACCCTAAAACATGGGTTATTTGCAAGTTGCACCTCCAACTCTAAAAAAAACACAACAAACCCTAATCACAACCTCAGGTGATTAGTAAGCTTCTAAACACAAGGTTTAGGCAAAGAAAATAGGGTAAACCCAAAACGAAGGTTAGGGTCCTTACATCTAGAGTCACCACAACCTGATATGGTGATCCTCAAGATTCCATCAATCGATAGGATGCCCCTCAAGACACCCTTAATCGATACCAAGCCTCCTCAAAGCAACGACAAACCGATATAGGGTCTCACCAGGCTCTCAAGCCCGAGACAACACTCTTAAGAGCAAAGCACACCTCAAACATGTGCCTAAAACATCACCAAGGATGTCACCACTCGACCAAGGTTGAAACAAGGTGCCCAATACTTCCTCTCTCCTCTAAATGATGCCAATAAAGAGAAGAAACACTCTAGAGGTGGCAAACTTACACATCAACCCCTCTTGTAGGTGAATCGCAAGTTGCACCAAAACCTCTCCACAAAACACAAACATCAGCCAAACAAGCTCAAACAAGGAGCACAAACCTCCAACATGCCCTAATTACATCTTAGATGATTAGAGCAAGGAGCTAAGAAACACACTTAAGCAAAACAAATAGGGTTAGCCCAAAACATGGGTCAGGGGTCCTTACAAGCCATAAACCCCTAATAGGGATTTCACCCCCAAAATCCTAAGAGAAAAGACAAGGGTACTTCCTCCCCATATCCTCTTCGAGCTCCCACGTGGCTTCCTCAACATCACAATGATACTAAAGAACCTTCACAAGTACAAGGTCCTTCCTCTTCAACTTTTTCACCCTCCGATCAAGGATCAAAACTGGACCCTCCACATAGGTCATATCCTCATCAAGCTCCACCTCCACATATTGTAACACTAACTCTATATTCGGATGACAATTTCTCAACATACTGACATGGAACACTAGACGCAACCTGTGAAACTCAGCTGGCAACTCCAACTAATATGTGGCAACACATCCCATTATCACACAGATAACGAGGTGTTACGCGAAAACGTGCGGAAAACACCATAACCACAGATTATCAAAAACACGGGTTAATTAAAACCGATTGCGGAAAACTGATAAACTGTGAAACTATTACTTTCTAGTCCTCATCCTACACAGAAACATGTCATATAAATATGTACATACACAAGATCTGACACGTGTCCACAGCTCAGGAACAGCTGTCCATCCATCACATGAGTTCACCACCTGTTCATATATACATAAAGGCTCACATCCGGCCAACAGCAGGATATACAGATATCATCGAACGATCTTCGTGAAACATCGTCAAAACACTGCCAAGGACCTGAGAGTACATGGATGACTCTAGACTCTACTACAAAACATCCAAAACAGCAGCATGTCCATCGCTTGCCTTCTACTGCTCCTCAAGCTGCTCGTCCGCAACACCACAACCACGACCACGTCTACCTCGACCACCTAAAAAGGGTGTAAACCAGCAGAGTGAGACAATTGAACAATTGTCCAAGTGGGAAACATAGCTCCCCACCGCAACTATAGAACCTCAGCAAGATAAACCATAACAACAATTATAACATGAGCAGATATATCAGAAGCAGTTATATATATATAGCAAGATCATTCTTACCGGCAAGCATACCAGCTGTACTAAAGCGTAAAACCAGATGTCTTTCAAAGGAACATGACTATCAAGATGAGATATATCAACATGTAACAGGATTATTAGAACAGGGTATAATGCCATATAACCTGATTATCAAGATAAGGTAGATTACCACATGACCTGCAAGGTATAACGGAATATTACACAAACAAGGCCTCAACCAATGTTTCGTATTTGATATGACTAGTAAATAATAAACGGCTGTATTACATTTTATTATGCCCTGAGGATTTGAACCGTACCGTTCAAATCCAACCTTCGGTTACGAAACCAAAGACGGTGCCATACAAGGTCAATGGAAGAGCCGGACTCCACGACCTCCCACCTCATGGTCAGTACATGAGTACAACACAAGCAGGACCGCAGTCACATGCTGAAGTGGTCTAAGCCACAGGGTTAGCTCCATAGGCTACCCATTCTCTAGCCCGCCTTGGTACAGGTCATGACGCTAGTAAAACTGAGCCACGAGCCTGATCACCATGCTCTGAGCCATGAACGTATTCATGCTCCCTACATCACATATCCTGAGCCATGGGCCTGTTCACCATGCTCTACACACATATATGAGTCTGCAACCGAAGTTACACTCTTACCTCCTCATTTTCAGGCTAGGAGCAACCTACACATATTCAACAATATGCGCTTCCAGGTTAACCCGTAGGAAAACCTGTTTCACCATCACCAAGTCCTGACGATGATGGATCTATGGCCAGGGCAAACTACATGATGTATTTCACTGTGCTTAATTAGTATCTTTTAGATGGATTGCAAGATTCAACCAAGTTGTATAACATGCAAAGATATAACAGAAAGTAAAGAACATTATATTATGATCTATTCATATCAACCTGATCCATCTTAAGGATCCAACATCACATGTTATCACTTGGCCTCTTGCCAACCATCCAGATCCATCTCAAGGATCATCACATACCATAGGGTCTCAACCCTTCATCATGAACTTCCATTGTCTCTTAAGGCTCACCTCATCATCATGGGACCAATATATCCTACATACAGCCTCATAGGATAATTATCAAGTAATGATACTCATAAATTTCATAGCCTTCTTATGGCTAAAACATCACCTGCAAGGTTAGGGTGTACTATAATTGAAGATTCAACATAAGGAAGATGCTCACTATCATGAAATATCATTCAAGATAATCTTCTTATCAATATGACAGTTATTTGGTAATCAAGTATGTTAAGTACATCATTAAACAACCATACTGATACTTACCCTTATATTGAGATTGTACAAACAATCAGGGTATATAGAGATAATGTTGTGTTTACAGAACCAACACTATTATTAACAAGGTCATTACTATGTCATCAACTATTGTCATCTTTATCATGAAGCAACCTTTAATGTAACTGTCACCTAGCATCATTATTACCAACATTATTATCATTAAATAAACTACTAGAGTAGTTATCATCATCTTCTTTATCATTAACAATTAAGCATAAGGGTCACATCATGCATCAATTACATGAGGGCTAACATCATATACATTACTATCATTAGCATCCTTATTGTTTGCAAGGCTACATATTACATTGTTGATATCACAAACACCACCATCGTCTTATTGGTGCATAGCTAACCACTTCCATCACATGAGGGACCGTCACCAAAGAAACTCATACCCTCACTATAGCCTCACAACCCTCATCTAAAGCCTATCACCCAACAAGGGTATCGACTACCACACTATCCCTATTGGCCATCACCCACTACTACCCTATCGGCCAACACACTCTACTAACCCTATCGACCATCACACTCATGCACATAGGGTAGGGTATCGCCCAACATGGCTATCGGCCATTAGGGTATCGCCCACCATGGTGTCGGCCATTAGGGTATCGCCCACCATGGTGTCGTCCATTAGGGCTATCGGCCATTAGGGTATCGCCCATCATGGCCCAAGGCTTATCGCCCAACCCTAACACTCATGGCACTACACGACCCTATCGTCCATCACATGGACAAGGAGATAACTCGACACAAGAGCACCCACTCTATCATCCAACACAAGGACATCCATATCGGCCAACAAGAGGAAGGGTATCGTTCATCTCCAAGGTACTCATCATATCGGCCAACAAACCCTAGATCACCCTATCATTCAACTTAAGGGCAAGTGTATCGGCCAACCTCAAGGACACAACATATCATCCACCAAGGAACCATATCGGCCACCAGAGAGAGCACCCTATCACCCAACCTAGGTCACTATCGACCTCCAACACAAGGAACTCAAACCCTAGATCACCATATCATTCAACTTAAGGGCAAATGTGTCGCCCAACACACCCACAAGGAAGGGGTATCGCCCAACCCTGGGTCATCTTCAACCTCCAACACAAAGAGCACAAACCCTAAAAAGCAAGGTATACAAGGAACCCTAAACCCTAGAGAGGGATATCGGCCACTAAGGTACATAAGCAGGATGTACAAGCAAGGAACTAAGCTAGACTACTAACATATAATAAGATCAAAGCTAGAGGTAAAAGAGTTAGGGTTAGAAACTATGCAACCCGCCTTAAGCTCCAAGCTTCAAGGGAGAAGATGCACTCCAAGGTCCAAAGCTATCGTCCACCAGGCTGCTCCAGGAAGGTGTATCGGCCACCACTTCAGCTCCAAGGAAGTGTATCGGCCAACACAAGCAAGATGGAGAGGGATATCGTGCACCAAGGGTGGAGGGGAGACCAAAGGACCAAAGGAGACTAAGGCAAGGAGAAGAGCTACCTATATAGGAAGAAGGGGAGGAGAAACGAAGGTACAACCATGCTATGTGTCGCCCACCCAAGGGACACATGTCCACCAACTCAAGCCACCTCTCATGCAAGCCATAAGGCACTTGTCCAAGATGTGCACCATGTGTCCATCAACCAAGCCAAGCCATCTGGGCGACACAACAAGAGCTACTGGGCGACACACCAAGCAACTGGGCGACACAAGGCTCAAGCAAGCCCAAACAAGGAACTCCAAGGCCCAAACAAGCTCAACTCAGGCCCAAAGGACTCAAACAACAAGCCCAAGCCTTCCTCTCAACCCTAGAGGAAGCAAAGAGGAAAAACATCTCACAAGATGGCAAACTTGCCCAAAAAATCCTAAACTTGGGTTATTTGCAAGTAGCCCTTCGAACTCTCAACAAAGCACAACCAAACCCTAATCACCACTAAAGGTGATTAGCAAGCACCAAAGCACCAAGATCAAGCAAAACAAACAGGGTAAACCCTAAACGCAGGTCAGGGTCCTTACATAATAGGACACCTTCCCAACTCATGCCACAACTAGGTAAGCTCCCATAAACCTGGGAGCCAACTTACCCTTCTTCCCAAACCTCAAAATACCTTTCTAGGGAGAGACCTTTAGTTATACTTTGTCTCCTACTTGGAACTCCAAGGGCCTGTGACAATTGTCGACATACGATTTCTGTCTGTCCTATGCTACTTTCAACTTTTGTTGCATCACTTTGATCTTCTCTGTCGTCTATTGCACAAGCTTAGGACCCAGAAGCTGATACTCCCCTATCTCATACCAATACAATAGAGACCTACAAGGTCTACCATACAATGCCTCATATGGTGCCATGTCAATACTTCTCTGATAGATATTATTGTAGGCGAACTCTATAAGACTGAGGTGTATATCCAAACTTCCTGAGAACTGAAGAACACAAACCCTCAATAGATCCTCTAAGATCTAGATGGTCCTTTCATACTGACCATATGTTTGCAGGTGGAAAGTAGTGTTGAATTTCAGCTGCGTACCCAAAGCTGTGTGCAATCGCTCCTAAATGTGACTCATAAACTTAAGACCTCTATCAAATATGATAGTAGCTAGAACATCGTGCAAACACACTATCTAGTCAACATAAACTTTGAGTGATTTTCTCCAATGTGAACGTTGTCTTCATGGGAAGGATTGGTCAATCGATCAACGATCACCCAAATGGAATCATAACCTTTGGCTGTCCTAAGTAGACCAACCATAAAGTCCATAGTTACATGATCCCATTTCCAATGAGGTATAGGCAATATTTGCAATGTTCCTATAGGCTTCTGATGCTCATATTTGACTTATTGACATACCACACACTTTGTGATGAACTCAACTACATCTTTCTTTAAGCCTGGCCACCAATACATATCCTTCAAATTGTGGTACATCCTAGTACTACCTGGGTTCATAGCATGCATAGATGTATGAGCCTCTTCCAACACCATCTTCTTCAAGTTATCCGCATCAGGAACTACTATCTTATGATGATAACATACTATCCCATCTTCCATCTCATGGAAACCATCACATTTTTTGCTATCGAACTCTGATCTAATTTTTTGTATCACAATATTTGTCTGTTGAGATTCTATGATCTATTGTCTCAACATAGGCTTTACTTGTAACTATGTCAACAAACTGGCTTATAAAGAGACTTCCAACTTGACATTCATCTGACGTAAGGTGACCAACATGTCTCACTTGTGATACATCAAAGAACTCAACTGACCTTTATCTATAGATGAAGATTTCTTGCTCAAGGCATCAACCACGACATTCGTCTTTCCTGGATGATAATCAATCATGCAATCACAGTCTTTGATCATCTCCATCCAAAGACAGTGCCTCATATTCAACTCCTGCTGTAAAAAGATATACTTTAGGTTCTTATGATCTGTGAAGATCTGACATTTCTCCCCATACAGATAGTGTCTCTAAATCTTCAGTGCATGAACCACTATAGCTAACTCCAAATCATTGGTTGGATAATTCTCCTCATGTTTCTTAAGCTATCAGAAAGCAAAAGAAATCACTTGCTTGCCCTGCATCAACACACATCCCAAACCATTCTTGGATGCACCATGGAAGACAATATATTCTTTTCCTTACTCAGGCAAAACCAAAACTGGTGCACTTGTCAGCTTCTCCTTCAACATCGGAAAACTCACTGACATATGTCATCCCAAATGAATGACACATCCTTTTGTGTCAATATTTTTAGGGATAAGGAGACAACGCTGAAGTCCATAATGAACCTTCGGTAGTAGCCTACCAAACCTAGGAAACTACGCACTTCTGTCGATGTCTTTGGCTGCTCCCATTCTATCATAGACTCTACCTTCTTAGGGTCCACATATACTCCTTCTGTAGATATAATGTGCCCCAACAAAGCTACCTCCTTCAACCAGAACTCACACTTGTTGAACTTAGCATAGAGTTGGTTCCGTCTCAATACCGTCAATGCCTGACGCATATGTTGTTCATGCTGCTGATTATCCTGACTATATATCAAAATGTCATCTATGAAGACAACCACAAACTGATCAAGAAACAGTCAGAATACCCTATTCATGAAATCCATGAACGTTGTTGGTGAATTGGTCAACCCAAACGGCATAACCACAAACTCGTAGTGACCATACCTCATCCTAAAAGCTGAATTTGGTATGCCATCCTCCTTGATCCTTAATTGATGATATCCTGACCGTGAATCTATCTTTGAGAATACCTTCACGTCATGTAACTGATCAAACAAGACATCTATCCTCGGTAAGGGATACTTATTCTTTATCGTGACCTTATTCAACTCTTTGTAATATATGCACAACCTCATAGACCCATCCTTCTTCTTCACAAACAATACTGGAGCATCCCATGGTGATGTACTTGGCCTGATGAAACCTTTGTCAAGTAGTTATTGCAACTGTCTCTTTGACTCTTCCGTCTCTGTCGGTGCCATCCTATATGGTGTCTGAGCTATGGGTCGCGTGCTAGGAACCAAATTGATCTCAAAATCAATCTCACAGGGTGGGGGAACAGTTGGAAAATATTTAGGAAACACATCCTCAAACTCCCTAACTACCGAAACTTCTTGGATACTAAGACTCCTCACTTCTATATCCACCATGTGTGCCAAAAATGCCTTACAACCTTGTCTCAGAAGATTTCTCACCACCATAGCTGATACAAGACACGTCAGGAGAAACTTCCTATCTCCTTGGAAGATCCACATCTCACTACCATCTACAAACATTGCTTGCTTGAAACTACAATCCAAGACCACTCTATACTTCTCCAAGGTATCCATTCCAAGGATCACATTGAATCCATGCATGTCAAGTGGTATGAGATCCACTTGAATGTTGTATCCTAAAAAAGAGAGAACATAGGAAGGAAACACATCCTGCAACACTACATAACCGACCAACATGGTTTATAGCATGAAGTTATTCTTCTTACGACTAATTGGCAAAGAAAAACTACTAAGCACTTCCCATGCGATAAAAGAGTGTGTAGCACCCGGGTCAACCAAAATAGATATATAGCAAGAAGAAGACAAATCAGAATGAAATAACTCCATCTGACCTATCACCACTCGTGGATTGACCACTGCCTCTGTGATAACCTCCCATGTTGTGATGTTATCTTACTAGTTTTCCTCAGTTTTCCATACTTTTTCTTAGTTAAATTATATAGAATCTTTAACTTTCTACCTTTTTGTAAATATACCATTAGATTAACTTTTCATTTTCAATTCTTACAGAAAAGCACAAAAAAATTACAAAAGCTCCAAACGGTCCCAAGACCGAATGGACACCAGACGGTCCCAAGACCGAATGGACATCAAACGGTCCCAAGACCGAATGGACATCAAATGGTCCCAAGACCAAATAAAGGCAAATGGTTCCAAACCATGAGGACTCAAACAATTTCCAAATCGAGAGAGTCCAAATGGTCTCCAAACTGAGAGAGAGTCCAAATAGTCTTCACGACTGTTTGGGCCCAAATCTCCCAAACCGTTTGAGTTCCACTCAAAGCCTATAAATAAGACCTGAAGGGTCCTCACAAAGGAGGAGGAAGTTTTCAGACGTCCAAAGGCTGCCTCTATTGTTCCAGAGCCATTCCATCCTTCACCCACTGCCCCAAGGCTGCCGATCTAAAATCCATACTCCATCTCCAAGCTACTTTCTCTCTCATCGACAAAGAAGGTGGGAAGAGGAGGATTCATCATCAAGCAAGCTACGAAGTGTGAAGATCGTTGCTCTCTCTCTATCTCCAAGGGGTCGACCTTACTCCCTCCTTCGTGGAGATGATGCTCTCTCTCTCTTCTCGCCCCCTTCTTTGTTCTTGCCATGAGCGAGTAGTATTATACACTAGGGTGCGGGGAGTAGCCCCACTACCCATGTTTTCATTTCATGCATTGTAATTCTTGAGTTTGCAATAGAAAAACACTATCTTTCCAGTTCAAGATCAATCTTTTAATGAATGCTAGTTTCTTGATCACAAACTTGTGTTATCTATTATCTTTTAGTGAAAATTGTCTATGTTTGTACTTCTAGATTCGAATATCGACTGTTTGTTGGTTCCAGATTGTATGTAGTCACCATACGTTTGGTTCGGTATCTAGGAGCGTTTCTCAAGAAGTGGAGTAAACTTACCTCCATCGTTGCACTTTCATACTATGAAATGGAATCAGTTGACGTATGAAAGTACAACCTTGACGGGTTGAGGAACACACTTTTCGAGGGGAGTGATGCAAAGTAAGTGACCATTCGTCTGGGGATGGCTGGCATTGCAACACTTCCACGTTTCTCGTAGTTGGTTATCTGAAAGGAAGCTAAGCCTATAAAGATACTAACTGTTTAAACTCTTTTTTTTGCAAGCCAAATTATTGTGATGTATGTTTTGATCCATGTGTAGTGGTGGTGAAAGCCGATCACATCCTAGTGGTTTCTTAACATTGTTTACAACCTTAGATTTACTTTCCTACTTTTGCTTTACTTGCACTTAGTTTAAACAACCAAACCAACTCTTTGATCTAAATACCGACTTTTAAGGAGTTAAATGAAATTTTAACATTTTCCATCTTGTTGATATTAACAAGACCGTTGTCCTGTGGATTCAACCCTTAACTATACTACGATAAGACTTCCATGTATCCTAGCATACATGGATGGAGTTTTTAATCTAGTATAAGCAAGGCTAAACCTAGAAGATTTACTATCTTTAGGATTTTTAGTGGTGATCGCAACTCCACATAAGTGGAAGCTCCATCAAAAATTGGCGCCGTTGCGGGGGACAATGAAACATTTTAATTTCATTTATCATCTTGCTAGTTGGTTAGGGTTTTACACTTTTTCTTTAATATTACTCCATATTCTCTCCCACATCATCTGAAAAGTGTGTTTCTTCCTCTACTTAGGTAGAAGACGTGTATGCAACCATCGCATAATCTTAGATTCTCCCCTGATCCAGAGTACAACTCTGAGGTAGAGAGAAGTTTCCACCGCCGCATTAGACTTAATAGTCAAAGAGCCAGACAAATGGCCGAAGATCAATGCCAAGCTGCACTAGTGATGGAAAGGGTCAATGCTGCCATAGCTGCCCAGTGAGCACAACTCATCGCCGACACGTGTGCCCAAGTTCAGGCTGAAGTACGGGCTGAAGAGCAAGCCTGCATCCGTGCTAAGAATGAAGCAGCCAAGGTTGTTGCGCAACTGTTGATAAGGAGCAAGCAACTAAGGGACTACGCTATTCCCAAGAACTACGAAGACAACCATCCAGTCCAACCACCACTCATCGACATGCCTAATTTTGAGATTAGGACACAATGGATCCAAATAATGCAGGGCATCTCATTCTCTAGAAGTACCGGAGATGACTGCATGGATCATTTGAAGAGGTTCAAAGCTCTTTGCAGGTTGGTACCACAAGCTGGAACAACCATGGACGCAGTCATGCTTAGACTCTTCAATTTCACTTTGTCTGGAAGAGCACTAAGATTGTATAATTCTTTGTACGGGGAGCCAATCACCACCTAGGCTCCCTTAGAAGATAAGTTCTTGGAGAAATTCTTCCCCCCTTCACTAACCTACCAAATCAGAGGACAAATCAACCAATTCCTTCAACTACCGGGAGAGTCACTGGCCGACTCATGGGAAAGGTTCAAAGAACTCTTGAGGAAATGCCCTCACCATGGAATCTCACAAAATCAACTCAAAGAAACTTTTTACAGGGGAGTAAGTGATGAAATTAAAAAGTTCTTAGATTCCTCATCTGGAGGAAACTTTATGAGACAGAACTACGAAGACGCCTGGAGAATCATCACTCTCGGAGCAGAAAATCAATCCAATTGGGGGAGGGCAACAACATGAGGAGTTCTAAAGGTTTGTAAAGCTGAAGAATCTACAGAAATGAAAGCCATAGCCGAAGCTTTGAAAACCATAGCCAACAAACAACATGCCCTCGAAGTAGCATTTGGGGAGTATGACAGAAAGAAGAACCCCCAACAAGCTAAAGCAGCCATAGGAACTTATGAGGTCTGTCATGCATCAGATCATCCCACATTGTTATGTGGTCTCCTGTACAATGTAATGATGGATTTGCACCCACCTCAACCACAGTATGAGCCGATCATTGAACACCCTGAGGATCAGATGCCAAAAGAAGTAAATTCCATTCAGTCTATACCAAGACAAGCTTACTATAATCCAAATCAATCGAGAAATCATCCTGGTTTTCAATATGAAAATCCTGCGGGAACTACTAACCCACAACATCAAACACAAGGTGGATCGTCCAACAGAGTACCACCAGGATTTCAAAGCAACTACAACCAAAATCAAGGGAATTTTAAAAACAATTTCCAGAGATCCAACTGCCCAAGAAATCCCTCTACATACTACCAATATACTCACCCTCCTCTGCACCCATAATTACAACAAACTCAGCTGCAATAGCCACAACAACCTCAGTTGCCAGCACCTCAACAACAACCACCTCAAGGGCAGAAACAACTCACTCAGTTCCTACAAAAGAATGCCCCACCACAACAGACTGATGAACTGTCCTTGATAAGACAAATGTTGCAATCATAGCAAACCATGCTGGCTAACTAGCAAGCCCAACAAAAAGCGGTGGAAACTCAGTTAGCACATATAGCAACTTAGCTAAAACCTCCAATGGGCACTTTTGTTGGCCAGCCAGAAGCAAATCCAAGACACGATCAACATAGACTAGAACAATTAAATGTTGTTACAACAAGGTCTGGTCGTGCTCTTACTAAAGCCATCTCGGTTAATCAAGAAGACATGGATGTAACTGAAATCATCCCAACAGAAGAATCAGGTCAAGAAGCTGAAGAAAGGAAACAAAAGGAACAAGGTCCCAAAGAACCCGAGGTTCCACAATATAAGCCAAGGATACCCTATCCTGGCAGGCTAAAGGAAACCAGACTAGACTCTAGATTCCAGAAATTCAAAGAGGCAATGAAGAAACTTTATGTTGATATTCCCTTTCTCGACGCAATATATAAAATCCCAGCCTGTTCCAAATACTTGAAGACCTTGCTTTCAAAGAAATATATGACAGAGGAGCATGAAACTGTCAAGCTAACCCAAACCACTTCTGATATCATTTTGAATAAAATGCCAAAAAAATAGAAGGACCCTGGCTCCTTTGGCATACAATGCTCTATTGGGAACACTTCTTGTAAAAAGGGATTAGCCGATTTGGGAGCCAGCATATCAATTATGCCATTTTCCATGTGCAAAAGATTGGGGTTTACAGACTTGTTGCCTACAACAATGACAATCCAGCTCACCGATTCCACCATTAGTGCACCCCTGGGAATCATTGAAGATATTCCAATAAGAGTGGAGAGGGACTCTTATGTCCCTTGTGATTTTGTCATTATGGATATAAAAGAAGACCTAAGGTACCCGATAATTTTCAGTAGACCCTTCCTCACCACAGCTAGAGCATTAATTGATGTCGAGGCTAGCACAATTACCTTGAGGTTGGGTAAAGAAACTGTTCAATTCATGGTTTTCAACAGCCTGAAGAGCCCTAGTATCCATGAAGAAGTTTTTCTACTTGAAGCTATTGATAAAGTGTCTCAACTCAAGCAAACAAATCTAGAACCAGCAGATGCCCTAGAGGACGCTCTAATAAATCCAGAAGCTGAATTTTCAACCAACGAGTTAGTTAAACAATGCCTGCAATACTTGGAGCAAGCTAAAAAAGCCCCAGAAGCCACTTTTGAAGAACTAAAATCTATCTCCATATTAGAGACAACAGAAGTACCCAAAGCCCCAAAAATGAAAACTCTACCAGATGGGCTCAAAGATGTCTTCCTTGATGAAGAAAAATTATGTCCAGTTATCATTAGCTCCTCTATGATTGATGACCAGGAAGAAAGGCTTCTCACTGAACTAAGGAAGCACAAGAAAGTAATTGGGTACAAAATGACTGACCTAACAGGTATAAACCCAGCTCTATGCATGAATAAACTACTTATGATAGAAGAGTTCAAACCCTCGAGGGAGCAACAGAGAAAACTGAACCCAAGTTGTAAAGAATGGGATAAACCACCCTCTACTAAAAACAATGGTAAACAAAATCCAATTGAAATAGCAGCGGAAGATAAAATTTTGACTATATTCAATTTCAAATAAAGTGTACATAAAAATTCTCCCAATATGGGTGTACATGCTTTATACAAAAAGAGGATCTAAGTAGAGGGAAATTTAACTACTCCACTTTTGTCTCCAAGCAACATATCCATCATCTAAGTCCAAGCCAAAGCTAAGATCTTCAAGTCCTATTCAACCATCTTGCTTCACACCTGGGTGGTTGGGAAGACACCCAGCAAAAGGGAAAGGAAAATAAAAAGTATGTGTTACAAAACTATTCTAAGATGGAAAGATAAGTAAAGCATGTGAAAACATGCTAGGGTTCATCATAAGATGAAACATCAAGAGTATGAGGCTGTTATTAAGGAAACTTGCCAATAACAAAAGTAAATAAAGGATTTTCATGTAAATTAATATGTCTACCTAACTAAGTAGGGTTGAGGCACCTACCGGACCTCTAACCTTAGGTGAGGGGAGAATAAGACATTCCCAGTCACCTATAATTTTTATTATGGGGAGAATTATAAACATTCCCCTAGGGCGATTATATACATGCCCTCTATGGGTGGTTGTACATAAGTACCACTACTTAAACATTAAATAGAACATTTAATTACATGCTAGCAAAGAGTTATGGCAAGATTAATAAAAAGAATATATAACATGGTAGTGGGGTATGAATACCCAATCAAGATAATACTACAACTACTTTTGAGGCAATAAACAATTGAGGTTTCAAGAATCAAGGATTAGTTCAGATTAAGCCTCATTAGGGAATATGGGTATTGGTATAAAATTTTTCCAACTGAAGGGGGTAGATGCACATACCTCTTTTCACACATAAAGGTTAACTTGAATAGTATACTTTGGTCCACAAAGTCAACTTTTCATCCTAGAAACACATTATGTATATTAGCCAAGTCAAAGTGAACATATTCATTCCTGTTATATTTTTATATTATTATTACCCAATTCCCGACCATGTACTGTCATGTTAGGGTTTATGATTTTAATCTTTGTTGAGATAATATGTGATGCTTTACATATCTATCTTAGTTCTAGTTACCAATATTTAGTCACATAAGTTTATGTAACTCATATATGTGGATAATAATATATATGTTGCCAAAATAGGTGTAATGATGTGAGTCCATATTATTCCTAACATCATGCTCACCATGTTTATTGGTGTAAGTATATTCCATATGAATATTTATTAGGTTCACTAATATACACATGATTTGATCCAACTAACATGTCGTCTAGATATATGTTTATAAAAGTATATTCCTTTACACATTATTATCTTTTTTTTTACTATTTAATTCCTAAGAAGACAATATCATTAGATGAATTCTTATACAAATTTCAAGTTCCCTTAGGATTAATTTAGATGAGAGTGTTCCCTAGATCCATATGTATTTCTAATTATCATGTAATGCACCTATATATATATGATTTCTAATGTAAAGGTTACATTAACACAAGGATACACCATTAATGATTCTTAGAGTTCGGTAAGTATACAATAAGCAATTAGGGTGATTCTTTAATCATTTTTGGATATCAATCTACCCAGGTCTTATACAACATCTTTTATTTAATATCAAGTTTCCACTTTAACGTATCATTACAGGTTTGATTTCATGCAATCTAATATTTACATTTGTATACAACAAAGTTGATAGGTAAGATAATTGACTAGTTCATGTTATGGTTTTAAATAACTAGATTATCCTTACTCCATTCTTACCCCATCTTTATAATCTATTTTCTAAAACAAAACTATTGAAAATGAAATGAAGACTTACATGTCTAGAGTTACCATGGGGGTTGCATGTCTGGTTGATTCACAACAAGATGGGGACCCAAACACATCATCACGTTCTCTATGATCATGTGACCCAGGAAGAAGCAACATGTAATGAGTCACCATCGTCAGGTTGAATGGAGGTGTTTGCAAATTTCATGGTCTTGCAGATCTAGCGGTTGCGAATGACAGCGTCATTGTCAAGGTCGACGACGTTGCACTTGGTGGCTACGATGCCCTACAGTCATAGTGTGTTGGTGTCGGGGTTGCTATGGAAGTGGTGTTGTCGGCGTCGGGGCGTCACTGCATCAGGGCATCGGGGCGTCGCAGCATCAGGGCGTCAGAAGGGCAGGTGGTAGAGACGCTAACGTAGCGTTGAGGCGTCAGTTGGGCAGTCGTTAGTGATGCCGACGCAGCGTCGGGGGCTGCTGGACGTCGAAGGTCAGATGTGAAGATGTTAACGATGCCGACGCAGCGTCGGGGTTGCTGGGCGTCGAGTTTCAGGTGTCGTTTGAGGAGAGAAAGAAGAAGAGGAGGAGGTGACGCTGCCCAATGATTCTCAACTCTATTTGGTGTTGCTCGCCATGGTTGGATGCAAGGTGAGAGTAGGCTGGGCGGCTAGGGCTTCATGTGTTTGAGGAGAAAAGGAATGAAGGGAGGAAGATATATAAATAGGATACGTAGAGGAAGGGTTGGGCGTTGCCCGTTTTGGAAGGGGGGAAACGTGAGGGAGAGGAAGCAACGCAGCGTTGCTTTACGTTTGCTTTAGGAAAACTGTAATTTGTTTAATCAAATACCACTTTCAAAGCATATGATAATTAGGATTTTAAATACCAATTCAATTGGGAAAGCAAGCATTATTCGGTTAAATATACAATTTGAACCCTTTACTTTTTAATACATGTAGATCCCAATTGTAACATTAGTTTTCTTTTTTTGGGAATTCTAAGTATTTTATTTAATCCCTTTAAAGTAATTCATATTTTCTCTTTCTTAATATATTAGAGACTCATATAATTATCAATTAATGTGCAACTTCACTCTCAAGGAAAACAAAATATATGGAATCACGAATTTGTTATTAACTTCATTTGTTTAGTTATTTTAATTAATGATTTGAATATTTTACACATGTTCTCTCTCCTAAATTCACGTTCTCACCAAATATTTTCCAAATTGATTCAAAATTCACCCAAAGGTCTATTTTAACCTATATAATACGAATTTGGCATTAATATTTTTTTTGAAGACTTTTATTATTTTATTTAATTCATTTATATTTTACCACTTATTTATCTTTTTAATTTATTAGTGGCATCTAGAAACTTTCTAAAAATATAAAACTTGGTCTAAAAGTAATAATAAACGTTAAGAACACGTTTATGACATTAATTAGTTTTTATCAATATATATTTAATATTTTTGGTCTTTAAGTCATTTTCTCTCTCTTGAATAAAATAAAATATTAAACATTGACCAAATTAAATGAAAATTTGCCCAAAGGATTATTTTTGTGTTTAGAATACGAATTTGGATTTATTTTTCTGATTTGAGAACATTTAGTATTTTATTTCACTTTATTGGCATATTTCCTATTTTCTTTTGATAATGTCATTAATATTTATATTATGTTCCACTTTAAATGATACTTGGCCCTTAAGTTACTTTTTGATCAAGGAAACGAATGTGAGTATCAAATTATCCTGATAGGTTTCCAATTATAATATTTTGTGCAAAATCTTTCTCATTATCTTCTTTACCCATTAATTCCCATATTACCTTTAATTATTGCATTTATCTTCTCCTTTATTTCAAATTCGTATTTTCTCTTATTTCTCATATTTTAGGAAGTGCTAGAAAGTTCTAGGATGAAATATTTTATTCTTTTTATTGCTTAGTGTACAATTTGCATTTTAGGCCCATTATCTAAAGTCTTACTGAGGTATTTGTGCATAAACCCAAATATTGGAATAAAAAGTGAACAAATGTTCATTAAACCATCATATTGTCCACAAAATAAATAGAACAGACAAAGAGGATAGAAATGAGAGGAAAAGATGGAAAAAGAGGACCAAAAGGCAAAATGCCCAGATTTCGGTATGTTACAGCACTCCACCCCTTAAAGAGGATTTCGTCCCCGAAATCACTAGCAATTTAGGGAAGGGTGAGTGTGCAACCTCACATCACAAAAAAAAACTTCAGGTTGTTCCTCTAACCACACAACTTCCACCAAAACTTATACTTCAACTACACCTAACGGTTCTGAAACTTCACATACAACTCGACATAGGTTGGGTTCACAAGGATCACCTAGGGTCCATTATTAAGATATTCTTTTTAAGAGATTTAACATTATTTACATTTTTGGCTTTTTAACATTATATCACATTATCATCATTTTTTTAATTATGTCATGTCATATTCACTTTATTGTCAAAAGGGTTATATTTCATTATTATCCATTCAACTATTTATATATATATATTTCTCATTTATCTTATTAAAGATTTTATCACAATTAGTTGTTACTCAACTATTTCAACATTCATTATTATATTTGATCATTGTCCTTAATAATTCAGATTTATACTTCATTATCCTCATATTACTATTTTATTAATTATAACAAATTATTTTACATGAATATAAAACATTCTATCCAATTTGTCGTTAAGCATTCAATTATTTCAATTAATGTCACATTAGTTATTTATATTCATATTAACGTTGTCACAATGTCACATTATCATTATTGCTCACATTAATGTCATGATTAATCATTATTCATATTTATTCCTTTATATTATTGATTTTGCACACTTATGTGAATCCAATTACTTCATATTCACATTGAAGCCTTTACATGTATTTTAAATGATCAAGGTGGGACATATTATAGATTAATGAATTGATTCACATTAAGTGACTAATAACATGTATATTAGTTAACAAGGTAACATGCATTCATATTGATGACTTAATTAATATGTGATTAGATGATCATATATATCATTTATGTGTATCAAAGTATGTTAATTGATTATGGCTCTTAACATCATTAATGTATCATGAAAGGCATTAAAGATGTATAGATTAGGGTTAGATATTACAACTTAGGGTTTAGGTCAACATGGCCATTATATTGCACTTATTCATTTCTTGGCATGCATTAAGTTATGAATTATAACCTTACTCGTCATATCATTAGGGTTTATTGGTTCATGACATTATTAACATCTTACTTATTGACAATTAGCATTGATATTCATATTATGTGCATTGGATATTCATTAGGGTTCAAGCATATGATTTATTCCTTAGATGATAATTATATGTTCATTACATATTAACAAGTATGTTAGGGTTACGATTATATCTTGTTTGGTCAAAACCAAAGATCCAAGCACACTAACCACCTAAGTATGAGGTTAGGGTTTCTAAAGATAGATCAAGATGTTATAGGGTTCCATCCCCCTAAAGAGGCAAAATCAATCCACCTCTTTACTAAAAACAATGGTAAACAAATTCCAATTTGGATAGAAGCGGAAGATACATTTTTTGACTATATTCAATTTCAAATAAAGTGTACATAAAAATTCTCCCAATATGGGTGTACATGCTTTATACAAAAAGAGGATCTAAGTAGATGGAAATCTAACTACTCCACTTTTGTCTCCAAGCAACATATCCATCATCTAAGTCCAAGCCAAAGACAAGATCTTCAAGTCCTATTCAACCACCTCGCTTCACACCTGGGTGGTTGGGAAGTCACCCAGCAAAAGGGAAAGGAAAATAAAAAGTATGTGTTACAAAACTATTCTAAGATGGAAAGATAAGTAAAGCATGTGAAAACAGGCTAGGGTTCATCATAAGATGAAACATCAAGAGTATGAGGCTGTTATTAAGGAAACTTGCCAATAACAAAAGTAAATAAAGGATTTGCATGTAAATTAATATGTCTACCTAACTAAGTAGGGTTGAGGCACCTACCGGACCTCTAACCTTAGGTGAGGGGAGAATAAGACATTCCCATTTGTAACACCTGGGCCCACTGCCAAAGGCTCTAGTAGAGTTTCAGGAATGACGACTGGCCCCACAGACCACCACTAGCCTTAACTGCACGCTTTTTATCCACTCACGCGCAAGCCAGGATCAACTTCCCGACTGGTCACCCATCCTAGTACTACTCCAAGCTGAGCACGCTTAACTATGGAGTTCTTTAGTGACGGGCTCCTGGAAAAGGAGGTGCACCTTGGTGATATGGGTAGTCTAATCATTCCTTTTAAGATCAACTTATCTGAGGCCTCAAATCCTGGGATGTTATAATCTCCCCCACTTAGACTCTTGACGTCCTCGTCAAGGCTCAACTGTAAGGCCTCATAATCTCTTCCCCATTTCAGTGCAGACCCACAATGGCCCATGGACACCCAGCTCCCGATCACGGAATACCAGCGCAAGGATGGCTACGTCAACCATGGACAACCCTTTCCTACATGTCTGGACCGCACCGCTCAAGACTGGCATGCCATGCCCATTTGGGCCCCACCTACTAGAGGGGAATTGGCTCTGATACCATGTTGTAAAGAATGGGATAAACCACCCTCTACTAAAAACAATGGTAAACAAAATCCAATTGAAATAGCAGCGGAAGATAAAATTTTGACTATATTCAATTTCAAATAAAGTGTACATAAAAATTCTCCCAATATGGGTGTACATGCTTTATACAAAAAGAGGATCTAAGTAGAGGGAAATCTAACTACTCCACTTTTGTCTCCAAGCAACATATCCATCATCTAAGTCCAAGCCAAAGCCAAGATCTTCAAGTCCTATTCAACCACCTTGCTTCACACCTGAGTGGTTGGGAAGTCACCCAGCAAAAGGGAAAGGAAAATAAAAAGTATGTGTTACAAAACTATTCTAAGATGGAAAGATAAGTAAAGCATGTGAAAACAGGCTAGGGTTCATCATAAGATGAAACATCAAGAGTATGAGGCTGTCATTAAGGAAACTTGCCAATAACAAAAGTAAATAAAGGATTTGCATGTAAATTAATATGTCTACCTAACTAAGTAGGGTTGAGGCACCTACCGGACCTCTAACCTTAGGTGAGGGGAGAATAAGACATTCTCAGTCACCTATAATTTTTATTATGGGAAGAATTATAAACATTCCCCTAGGGCGATTATATACATGCCCTCTATGGGTGGTTGTACATAAGTACCACTACTTAAACATTAAATAGAACATTTAATTACATGCTAGCAAAGAGTTATGGAAACATTAATCAAAAGAATATATAACATGGTAGTGGGGTATGAATATCCAATCAAGATAATACTACAACTACTTTTGAGGCAATAAACAATTGAGGTTTCAAGAATCAAGGATTAGTTCAGATTAAGCCTCATTAGGGAATATGGGTATTGGTATAAAATTTTCCCAACTGAAGGGGGTAGATGCACATACCTCTTTTCACACATAAAGGTTAACTTGAATAGTATACTTTGGTCCACAAAGTCAACTTTTCATCCTAGAAACACATTATGTATATTAGCCAAGTCAAAGTGAACATATTCATTCCTGTTATATTTTTATATTATTATTACCCAATTCCCGACCATGTACTGTCATGTTAGGGTTTATGATTTTAATCTTTGTTGAGATAATATGTGATGCTTTACATATCTATCTTAGTTCTAGTTACCAATATTTAGTCACATAAGTTTATGTAACTCATATATGTGGATAATAATATATATGTTGCCAAAATAGGTGTAATGATGTGAGTCCATATTATTCCTAACATCATGCTCACCATGTTTATTGGTGTAAGTATATTCCATATGAATATTTATTAGGTTCACTAATATACACATGATTTGATCCAACTAACATGTCGTCTAGATATATGTTTATAAAAGTATATTCCTTTACACATTATTATCTTTTTTTTACTATTTAATTCCTAAGAAGACAATATCATTAGATGAATTCTTATACAGATTTCAAGTTCCCTTAGGATTAATTTAGATGAGAGTGTTCCCTAGATCCATATGTATTTCTAATTATCATGTAATGCACCTATATATATGATTTCTAATGTAAAGGTTACATTAACACAAGGATACACCATTAATGATTCTTAGAGTTCGGTAAGTATACAATAAGCAATTAGGGTGATTCTTTAATCATTTTTGGATATCAATCTACCCAGGTCTTATACAACATCTTTTATTTAATATCAAGTTTCCACTTTAACATATCATTACAGGTTTGATTTCATACAATCTAATATTTACATTTGTATACAACAAAGTTGATAGGTAAGATAATTGACTAGTTCATGTTATGGTTTTAAATAACTAGATTATCCTTACTCCATTCTTACCCCATCTTTATAATCTATTTTCTAAAACAAAACTATTGAAAATGAAATGAAGACTTACATGTCTAGAGTTACCATAGGGGTTGCATGTCTGGTTTATTCACAACAAGATGGGGACCCAAACACATCATCACGCTCTCTATGATCATGTGACGCAGGAAGAAGCAACATGTAATGAGTCACCATCGTCAGGTTGAATGGAGGTGTTTGCAAACGTCATGGTCTTGCAGATCTAGCGGTTGTGAATGACAGCGTCATTGTCAAGGTCAACGACGTTGCACTTGGTGGCTACGATGCCCTACTGTCATAGTGTGTTGGTGTCGGGGTTGCTCTGGAAGTGGTGTTGTCGGCGTCAGGGCGTCGGGGCGTCACTGCATCAGGGCGTCGGGGCGTCGCAGCATCAGGGCGTCAGAAGGGCAGGTGGTAGAGACGCTAACGCAGCGTCGAGGGGTCGGTTGGGCAGTCGTTAGTGACGCCGACGCAGCGTCGGGGGCTGCTGGACGTCGAAGGTCAGATGTGAAGATGTTAACGATGCCGACGCAGCGTCGGGGTTGCTGGGCGTCGAGTTTCTGGCGTCGTTCGGGGAGAGAAAGAAGAAGAGGAGGAGGTGACGCTGCCCAATGATTCTCAACTCTATTTGGTGTTGCTCGCCATGGTTGGATGCAAGGTGAGAGTAGGCTGGGCGGCTAGGGCTTCATGTGTTTGAGGAGAAAAGGAATGAAGGGAGGAAGATATATAAATAGGATACGTAGAGGAAGGGTTGGGCGTTGCCTGTTTTGGAAGGGGGGAAACGTGAGGGAGAGGAAGCAACGCAGCGTTGCTTTACGTTTGCTTTAGGAAAACTGTAATTTGTTTAATCAAATACCACTTACAAAGCATATGATAATTAGGATTTTAAATACCAATTCAATTGGGAAAGCAAGCATTATTCAGTTAAATATACAATTTGAACCCTTTACTTTTTAATACATGTAGATCCCAATTGTAACATTAGTTTTCTTTTTTTGGGAATTATAAGTATTTTATTTAATCCCTTTAAAGTAATTCATATTTTCTCTTTCTTAATATATTAGAGACTCATATAATTATCAATTAATGTGCAACTTCACTCTCAAGGAAAACAAAATATATGGAATCACGAATTTGTTATTAACTTCATTTGTTTAGTTATTTTAATTAATGATTTGAATATTTTACACATGTTCTCTCTCCTAAATTCACGTTCTCACCAAATATTTTCCAAATTGATTCAAAATTCACCCAAAGGTCTATTTTAACCTATATAACACGAATTTGGCATTAATATTTTTTTTGAAGACTTTTATTATTTTATTTAATTCATTTACATTTTACCACTTATTTATCTTTTTAATTTATTAGTGGCATCTAGAAACTTTCTAAAAATATAAAACTTGGTCTACAAGTAATAATAAATGTTAAGAACACGTTTATGACATTAATTAATTTTTATCAATATATATTTAATATTTTTGGTCTTTAAGTCATTTTCTCTCTCTTGAATAAAATAAAATATTAAACATTGACCAAATTAAATGAAAATTTGCCCAAAGGATTATTTTTGTGTTTAGAATACGAATTTGGAGTTATTTTTCTTATTTGAGAACATTTATTATTTTATTTCACTTTATTGGCATATTTCCTATTTTCTTTTGATAATGTCATTAATATTTATATTATGTTCCACTTTAAATTATACTTAGCCCTTAAGTTACTTTTTGATCAAGGAAACGAATTTGAGTATCAAATTATCCTGATAGGTTTCCAATTATAATATTTTGTGCAAAATCTTTCTCATTATCTTCTTTATCCATTAATTCCCATATTACCTTTAATTATTGCATTTATCTTCTCCTTTATTTCAAATTCGGATTTTCTCTTATTTCTCATATTCTAGGAAGTGCTAGAAAGTTCTAGGATGAAATATTTTATTCTTTTTATTGCTTAGTGTACAATTTGCATTTTAGGCCCATTATCTAATGTCTTACTGAGGTATTTGTGCATAAACCCAAATATTGGAATAAAAAGTGAACAAATGTTCATTAAACCATCATATTGTCCAAAAAATAAATAGAACAGACAAAGAGGATAGAAATGAGAGGAAAAGATGGAAAAAGAGGACCAAAAGGCAAAATGCCCAGATTTCGGTATGTTACACAAGTCTGAAAGAGGTAGTTCGCCTCGAAGTTCTTAAACTCTTGAAAGCGGGTATTATCTATCCAATTTCTAACTCTCAGTGGGTTAGTCCTGTCCAAGTGGTCCCTAAAAAGGGGGGAACCACTGTTGTCCTAAATGATAAGAATGAACTAGTACCTACAAGGACCGTTACTGGTTGGAGAATGTGCATTGATTATACAAAATTGAACAAATCAACAAGAAAGGACCATTTTCCCTTACCCTTCCTTGACGAGGTCCTTGAGCGGCTAGCCCACCAAAAAAATTTCTACTACCTCGACGGATATTCTGGGTTTTACCAAATCCCAATTCACTCCGAAGACCAAGAAAAAATGACATTTACTTGTCCCTTTGGAACATACGCCTTCATAAGAATGCCCTTCGGGCTATGCAATGCACCTGCAACCTTCCAGAGGTGCATGACAGCTATCTTCACGGGATTAATCGAAACCATTATGGAGGTGTTTATGGATGATTTTTAAGTGTATGGAGATTCTTTGGATAACTGCCTGCTCAACCTAAGTAAAGTCCTACAGAGATGCGAGGAAACAAACCTTATCCTAAATTGGAAAAAATGTCACTTTATGGTGACCAAAGGTGTTGTCCTCGGACATCGAGTAAGAGAAAGAGGAATTGAAGTAGACAAGGCAAAAATCAATCTCATCTCAAAGTTGTCACCGCCCAAAGGCATAAGGGGAGTGCGAGCCTTCTTGGGTCATCCCGGGTTCTACCAAAGATATATCGATGACTTCTCGAAAATAGCAAAACATATGACTTACCTATTGACTAAGGATGCTGATTTCAACTTTGACCATGAATGCCTGCATAGCTTTACAACTTTGAAAAATGCTCTAATCTCAGCACCCATTCTAAGAGCGCCTGACTGGTCACAACCTTTTGAAATAATGTGTGACGCTAGAGACTATGCCATAGGGGATGTGCTGGGGTAGAGACTAGACAAAAAGCCATATGTAATATACTACGCATCCAAGACGTTAGATGAAGCATAAAAGAATTATACTACTACTGAAAAGGAATTCTTAGCCGTCATCTATGCTTTTGAAAAATTTCATTCTTATCTAATTGGATCAAAGGTCGTAGTATATACAGACCACTCTGCCATCAAATATCTTATTCAGAAAAAGATGCAAAACCCAGACTCATCCGCTGGGTATTAATGCTGCAAGAATTTGATCTTGAAATAAAAGATAAAAGCGGAGTGGAAAATGTCGTCGTTGATCACCTAAGTCAAATCGAATGTCAAGACGACGACAATGTACCTATCAGAGACTCCCTCCCTGATGACCAACTTATGAAAATTACCACCGGATTTCCCTGGTACGCTGACATACTTAACTATCTGGCTACATGAATCATCCACCCCTCCTCCTCTCACCACGATAAAAAGAAATTTCTCCATGATGCTAAACAATACTACTGGGATGAACCCTATCTTTTTCATCTATGTGCAGATGGACTTTTCCATCGCTGCATACCAGAAGAGGAAATTACTCATGTCTTAGAGCATTGTCATTCTGGCCCCACTGGGGGACACATGAGTTCGAAAAAGACCGCTCTGAAAGTTCTACAATCGGGTTTCTTTTGGCCAACATTAGCAAGAGATTCCTATGATTTTGTAAGATCGTGCAATAAATGTCATCTTTCTGGCTGTATAACTAAAAGGAATGAAATGCCTATCACTTTGTGGCAAGAAATTGAACTTTTTGATGTTTGGGGAATAGACTACATGGGTCCCTTCCCATCATCCTATGGATTTTCTTACATACTGGTCGCTGTGGATTATGTCTCAAAATGGGTAAAAGCTATACCCACCATTTCCAGTGATTCAAATCCAGTCATCAAGATGTTCAAAGATATCATTTTCCCTAGATTTAGAGTCCCCCGAACTATAATATCTGACAGAGTGACCCATTTTCTAGAAAGAAGCTTTGAAGCCCTCCTAAAAGAATGGAGTCAACCATAAGGTCGCCACAACTTACCATCCACAAACTAGTGGCCAAGTCGAAGTTTCGAATAGATAACTGAAAGCAATTTTAGAGAAAACAGTCAATAGACATCGTACCGACTGGTCCACCAAGCTTCCCGATGCCCTTTGGTCTTACCGTATAGCTTATAAAACACCGATTGGAACAACCCCGTTCCGACTGGTATATGGGAAATCATGCCATCTTCCAGTTGAACTAGAACATAAAGCTTGGTGGGCCATCAAACAGCTGAACTTTGATCTCAAAAGTGCTGGTGAATATAGACAACTTCAACTACAAGAACTTGAAGAGCTTAGAATGACAGCTTACCAAAGTGCCAGAATATATAAAGAACAAACAAAGATGTGGCATGATGGCCACCTCAAAAGAAAAGACATTGTTGTCGGAGATAAGGTCCTCCTCTTCAATTCCAGACTTAAGATGTTTCTTGGAAAGATCCGCACAAGATGGTCTGGACCCTTCACAATTAAACACATCTACCCCACCGAAGCAGTCATCATCTTTGATAATAATGGGGGAGAACGGAAAGTTAACAACCACTGATTGAAGAGATATTACACATCAGCAGGCAAAATACCAAGACAAACTATCGAGGTCCACGATCCCTCAACATCGACATAACCAAACCGGATTTCTGTCAGGCCAGTGACGTAAAACCTAGGCGCTACTTGGGAGGCAACCCAAGATCTGAGTATCACCATTTTACTTTACTTAGTTTTTATAATCTCTTCTTTTGATTTAGGTTTATCATCTTTAATCTGAAAATATACAAATTCACATAAATAACCAAAACAAACATAAAAATATAAAATCCAAAAACATAAATAAATCTTAACCAAACAGTTTAGAAACCGTTTGGACTCAAATAGTCTCAAAACCGTTTGGTTCTCTCAGTCTCGAAACCGTTTGGTCCTCTCAGTCTCAAAACTGTTTGGTCCTCTCAATCTTTAAACCATTTGGACCCCAAACGGTCTAAAGACCGTTTACCCTTGGGAATTTGTAATGCCCCCCCAAATCCTATAATTATAACCACAAACCCCACTAAAACCTAAAAACATTAACACATACATAATGTAACTTTTTCTTTTAATAAACTTGTTATCTTTGCAAATTCAAATCCTTTTAACACATGATTTTTTGCTAATTTTTCAGAATGGCCTCCACTGCAAAAGAAGCCACTGGAACCGCCGACGCTCCCTTCTGGACAAAGGAGCAACTGATGGAAGACCGCGCCAAACTCCAGAAGATTGTAGACATCTATGACAAGACTGGAAAGGTCCCATCGAAAGTTAACCTCCTCACGGTCATGAATGAAATTGACCACATCAACATGCGTTTAACTGAGGAGCCTGTCCAAGATATAGAAGAAGTTTCTTCAAGTGATGAAGGCTCATAATATGAGCCAAATTCTGAGGACAAATCCCCGACCACAAAGTCCAAGGGGAATAGGAAGGCCTAGGAAGCTGCCACAGAGCAACCAACAAAGAAACGAGCAAGGAAGCATGTCCATCCCGCCACTGCAAGGGAACAAATCCTGTAGGGATACATTCCATCAACCACTACCACCACCACCATTACCACTCCTGCTACCACCACTATTCCTATTTTCTCCACCATCACCACTACAACACCACCACCAGCAAACCTATTCATCCACACCCTCCCATCCTTCGACAAAACACTGAAGCCAACAAAGTACGTATGTTCCAACGTACTGAAGAAGATGGGGATTTATGATAGAATCCTCACCTTGATTGATAATGGCAACCTCGCAAGACTCTATTTTGTCATAGAGTATTCTTATGTTGAGCCAACAACCGAATTTTTTACCTTCCTCCACAAAGAAGAAGTGGACATAATGGATAGATCAAGAGACGGAGCCGACCGCAGGCTGGTCACCAAACTCTTTGGCAACAGAGTTGTCATAATAGAAAACCTACTCAAAGAAATCTTTATAGACAACAAGGAGCAGTTGGAAAAAGCCAAAGCTGTAGGCATTGAAAGCTCCCAGTGCAACAAGCATATCTTCTGGAAATCCCTGACAGAGATCCCAACCTATGAGGCAAAGACCTGCAAGGCCTCAAATATTCATTCTAGGATGGTGCACACACTACGAAAAATCCTCACTGGCACACTCTTCCCCAGGATAGAGGGTGGGAATGTTAGCATTTCCGATCTTTTCAGCCTCTGGTCCGTCCTTAATGGGCTTCCGGTCAACATAGGACGACAATTGATACACAAGCACACAACTTATGCCCTCGGGAAAGAAGTATGTGTCGGAGGACACATAACCTCAATTCTAAATTATCTCCAGATGGACAGACTACTGCCTAGATGCACAAAGATCAAGGGCAAAATCCTTACCAATGAGCAGACTTTAAATAATTCATACATCATTAAGGAAAAAAGATGCTAAGCTACACTACATCTTCTGTCCCACAATAAAATCTTCTAGGACGCTGCTTCCTCCACTGGAGCTCACATATTATGACAAAGATAAGCTTCTCTTCACTGAAGAGGAGCTTACTAACCTCCTCGCATTGGTCCAAGTAGCATAAAAGAAAGAAAAGGCAGGTCTGACGGAGCATAGCGCGCATCACCACCCCGACAATTAGAATAACAAAAATCCTGGTAAAACGACCATCAAAAGGGCGTTTGCAAACACAACAGCTATCGGGGACGCCGACATCAAGACCAAATCCAGAAGTAGAACCCCCTCTCCCTGATGAACACATCACCACCTCATCACCAGACTCCTTCATCATGAGTCTCAGTGTTGAGCTTACCTCCACCACCACCCCCACCTCGCTACCACCCCCACCATTCCACAATCCACCACCCTCCCATCATTATCCACAATAATTCCACCAACAAATCCCTTCCCCACTTCTGTACCTCCACCCACATCCTCCGCCTCAACCCCCTTCTCATCGGACATTCCATTCACATCAACGCCCGACCTCGCTTTCACCTCGTTCGCCTCCACCTCCACTAATTTCCCATCGACATTTACAGATCAACCCTTTTCTCCCAGAATGTTGTCACCCTTCGCATCCGCCACCACCCTGGCACCACTGGTGACTCCATCTACAGTCACCACGTAGTTCGCGGTACCATCATTAGTGTCTCTTTCGCAAGATACTACCACCCTTCCACCCCGACCCCAGCCATCCCACCCATCCTTTATTGGGGTCCCTTTTACAAATGTCGGTGAGGAATTTAGACGTCAATTTAACACCATCCGAAACCTCCTCACCGACCCTTCTAACATAATGCAATCTATTTTTTCTTGTGTGTAGGGTCTTACTAAACATGTTGCCAATATCGACGAGCAAACCCGCGGCTTACCTGACATCCTCTCAAGCATCAACCAACGACAGGAAGCAGCGACCACGCAAGTGGAACGCATCGACGAACGCCTACAACAATTGCCACAGTTGGTGCTTGAGGTGAAAAGCCAGTAAGCAATGTTGGCTCAACAAGTCGATAGGATCTCTATGCAGACTCAACCTCTGCTAGAGAGCCTTCACGAGCTTAAGCAGTAGCAAACTACTTTCATCATTTGTTTGGACGACATCACTAACACCCTTGCAAAGCTCAATATACGACAAGAGGAGTCGTAAAATAATGAAATCAATCGTCAAATAATGAAATCAATCACTTACGAACCCAAGTCGCAGACCTTTCTGCACGACTCCTCTCTGCTGAGGCACGATACTCTGATCTCAAGGAAACCCATGACATACTGCTTGAGACACACAAGCATGTGCAAGTGGCTCTTGATGAATTACAAGCACTTCACCGGCAGTGCAAGAAAATAATGCCAAAACAAATAAAAGATAAGGTGGCAGACGACGAAGAAGAAGATTCTGTCTCCTCTACTGACTCCAACGATGACACCTCCTCTTCAGATGACAAACCTGATGACCCAGTACATGCTAGGGAGGGAACCAGACGAGGAACATAACCTTCAAAGAAGGCAGCAGACAAAGACCACTAAGAAGGTGGACAAGATCCCAAATCCCCCGATCACAATGATAATATTAACATGTCATATGGGGATCAGTTCCTTGACTATTATACCATGGGATCTATGGGGGAAGCTTCCAAAGAAGCGGCTTTTGCTAAGTTCCAGCAATGTATCCTAGGAACTAGCATTAGTCCACCAACATCAGCAGCTCATCATTCCTCCGCACCAGAACAATCATTACCTTTACCCCCATAGCAAGAAGAGTCAGACAGAGTGAGTCTAGACACAGATGATGAACTTGACTCTGATTCTAAATTAGAAAAAGATGAAGTTCTGCAACACTATATGGACGACCTAGAACATACTTCTTTTCTGCCGCTGCAAGAGCTCCCCCCGCCGCCACCTCTACCTAAGAAGATGCACGACTTAGACATGGCGGCCATCTCTACCCTAGATGTCCAGGATATCTTCATCCCGAACACTATCGTAGATGATGCCAAAGAAGGGGGGGACATCATCTACACAAATATAAAGACTAAGCGCAAGATGACACATGAAGATTTCCGAATCATCCTTCGACCTCAATCAAAAGTGAAGATGGCAATCTTCCATGTCCTTCTGGACAACGCTATCGAAACATATAGAAGTTCAAAAAGGCCACAACCAGTCCTCAATGCTTCGCCTGCTTTGGCTCTAAGTCTACTGTACAAGGACTTACACAACAAGACAATCGAGCGACTGCATAGGGGGATTGAACAGAAGGTACGATATATCACAGTACCCTTCAAAGTTTCCGGCCACTAGCTTCTCATGATCATTGACACCGAGGCTCGCGACACCAAAGTGTACAACTTCTGTGCCAGTTAGCTTAAAGCCGGAATCATCAATTTTGCTGGTCTAGGAGCCGGGGAGGCAAGATGCATCCCTTTCCGGCTTCTAAAATTAATTTGGGATGCAAAGCCATCACTCTGACAAGGTTGGAACCAACCATGGTTCCGAATCATAAACCCACAAGTCCATACACAAGAAGGATCTGGAGATTGTGCTTTCTGCACTATACGCCACATACAAGCGCTTAATCAATAAATCCCCTTCACCAAGTTGGCCGCAGAAGAGTTTCACTCTCTACGAGGGTGTTATGCCATGGAGCTCATATGTGACAGAAGGTTCTTCAAGGACCCGACTATGGCACCAGATGACGTCCCTCGCTACCTCTACTCGGATATCCAATGTCCACATAAATAGCCGTTCTGGTAAACATTACAGGAGTTGGAGAAACAACAACCCTTCACAGTCCCCGAAAAAATACTATGGGACCCTTAAACCTTTGATATGGCAAAGGATAAAGGGGACATCGATTTATTAACAGGGGCCCCTATCAAAAGGTCATATTCTCAAATGATTCCGCTATCTGCCATTGAACCAACGTTTCCTAATTTTGACCTTGTAGCTTACAAGAGTCTTTCCGACAATGAACTTCAGCTCATCATGTCTAGGATATATGCCGAGAAATATGATCTTGTTTTTCTAGCCAGAGATATTCTGGTCATGGTAGATACACTCCATGAAACTATACAATTCAAAGGGTCTCTATCCATGAGTTTGATGACCGCCTATCAATATCTCCTCTGACGGAATCACCCTACAGTATATATGGCATCAACATATATGAAGGATGATCTCCTAAAGCTAAAGAACTCTGGAACCACGGAGGCACTCATCTCTTGCCTCCAACATACAACTCCGAAGTTCATTATGCTTCCTTTCCTTCACTCAGAGCACTGGATGCTACTGGAAACAAACCTTCACGACGGAACAACTATCATCTACAACAGTTCCGATATCCAGTTTGATGCAAACCAGAGGCAGTATGCTGTGACAGCTAACACGCCCACAGAGGAGGTGGCAATGGAGTGTGCTGGCAAACTACATGATCTTTTAAGCAAGCACACAAGGGCGTACGATAAAGAACACTTTCATCGCCCAGCCTTCTGCCACAAATGTCCCCAGCAGCTCTGAGAGCCAAACGACTGTGGCTTCCACATCCTCTACTGGATGTACACCATTGCTATTCTTGGAAGACCAGTAGAGAACATGACAAATGTGGATTACCGCGCTCTATGTGGAAAGTTCGTAGCTAATCTTCTCCGAACACATGGAGCTAACAAAGGACTAAAAGAAGCCTAATGCCCTTGTCCATGTACTTCTCAACCTATCACTTTGACGCTCTGAGGACAGAGTGAGTGATAAGTTGGGGGGGTACCTTGGATAAGGGCGAGGTATCATTTTTCAATCCTTCTCCCTCTGCTCTTTTTATTCAATTCTGCTTTTCTATGCACTGCTTTTATTTTTCTTTTCACATTTTAGACTTTTTCACTAATTTCTTTGAATAGAATAATTCTCGTACATAAGTATAACATCACTCTTGGAAAAAGTCACACCCAGCTAAATTTAGAATCAAAGTAGTCCTCATAAAGAATAACAGAAAAAGCACTTAGTCATGTAATGGTGAATTAATAAATTACTTTCACACCCGATTTCCATGTTTTTGCTTCAACTCTGCTCTAGACTCTCCACAAGTTAACATCATGGCCAAAGCCAGCCAAAACTCTTCCAAGGACGGGAGGGACCAGGTAAAATCCAAATCAAGGAACCTCGCAAGTGGACCACCAAGTACGAAACCGAAATAAGTGCATGTCAGGAGACTCTAAGAACAGTTTTCTTCTTTTCAAAAGAGGCTTGGCAGCCCAAACAAAATCCATATATATCCAACTCCTAAGCCTGTGAGTATAAGAATAAAAGCCAGAGTGTTCAATAAAAACATGAGAGTTGTGCCATGCCTAAGGACCTATATGAAGGACCAATAAAGGTCTCACCCGACCGGTACATTCAGCTGCCCTCACAAAGGTAGATGTGTCGTGCACGGTAATGAGATCCTAAGGTCTCTGAATATATGAAAAAGCTGATAAAGGACTCACCCAACTGGTACATTTAGCTGCCCTCATAAAGGAAGATGTGTCGTGCCTGGTAGTGAGATCCTAAAAGTTTAGATAAACCCTCCCCCACTAAAAGGGGGAGTTACACATCAACCTTTAGCCAACCCTCATGCCTATCTTAGTTTCCAGTAGTTTTTTTTAAAAGAAGTATAAAACTGATTGGAGTTGAAAACATGCATAGAATGCGATCGAGGAAAAGGTGGTCCCAATGCGAGCTACGGGATAAGGAAGAAATTTGAGAGCCACGCAACTCCCAAATACCTGAAAGAGTTAGTGCAAGCAGAAGCCCAATAAAACTCTAAGAGATTTCTGGTTTAGAATTGAAGCAAAAGTATGGAAATCTTCACTAAATAAAATCGCCTCGCCACTACATGCCTTATCTCTACCTAGCTTGTGGATAAGCTAGACTCTAAGTTAGGGGGGGTGATAACCTCCCATTTTATGATGTTATCTTACTAGTTTTCCTCAGTTTTCCATACTCTTTCTTAGTTAAATTAGATAGAATATTTAACTTTCTACCTTTTTGTAAATATACCATTAGATTAACTTTTCCTTTTCACTTCTTACATAAAAGCACAAAAAAATTACAAAAGCTCCAAATGATCCCAAGACCGAATGGACACCAAATGGTCCCAAGACCAAATGGACACCAAACGGTCCCAAGACCGAATGGACACCAGACGGTCCCAAGACCGAATGGACATCAAACGGTCCCAAGATCGTATAAAGGCAAATGGTTCCAAACCATGAGGACTCAAACAGTTTCCAAACCGAGAGAGTCCAAACGGTCTCCAAACCGAGAGAGAGTCCAAATGGTCTTCATGACCGTTGGGCCCAAATCTTCCAAACCGTTTGAGTTCCACTCAAAGCCTATAAATAAGACCCGAAGGGTCCTCACAAAGGAGGAGGAAGTTTTCAGACGTCCAAAGGCTGCCTCTATTGTTCCATAGCCATTCCATCCTTCACCCACTTCCCCGAGGCTGCCGATCTGAAATCCATACTCCATCTCCAAGCTACTTTCTCTCTCATCGACAAAGAAGGTGGGAAGAGGAGGATTCATCATCAAGCAAGCTACGAAGTGTGAAGATCTTTGCTCTCTCTCTCTATAAGGGGTCGACCTTACTCCCTCCTTCATGGAGATGACGATCTCTCTCTCTCTCTCTTCTCGCCCCCTTCTTTGTTCTTGCTAAGAGCGAGTAGTCTTATACACTAGGGTGCGAGGAGTAGCCCCACTACCCATGTTTTCATTTCATGCATTGTAATTCTTGAGTTTGCAATAGAAAAACACTATCTTTCTAGTTCAACATCAATCGTTTAATGAATGTTAGTTGCTTGATCACCAACTTGTGTTATCTATTATCTTTTAGTGCGAATTGTCTATGTTTGTACTTCTAGATTCAAATATCGACTGTTTGTTGGTTCTAGATTGTATGTAGTCACCATACGTTTGGTTCAGTATCTAGGAGCATTTCTCAAGAAGTGGAGTAAACTTACCTCCATCATTGCACTTTGATACTATGAAATGGAATCAATTGACATTTGAAAGTACAACCTTGACGGGTCGAGGAACACACTTTGTGAGGGGAGTGATGCAAAGTAAGTGACCATTCGTCTGAGGATGGTTGACATTGCAACACTTCCACATTTCTCATAGTTTCTTATCTGAAAGGAAGCTAAGCCTACAAAGATACTAACTGTTTAGACTCTTTTCTTTGCAAGCCAAGTTATTGTGATGTATGTTTTGATCCATGTGTAGTGGTGGCGAAAGCCGATCACATCCTAGTGGTTTCTTAACATTGTTTACAACCTTAGATTTACTTTCCTGCTTTTGCTTTACTTGCACTTAGTTTAAACAACCAAACCAACTTTTGATCTAAATACCGAATTTTAAGGAGTTAAATGAAATTTTTACATTTTCCATCTTGTTGATCTTAACAAGACCGTTATCCTATGGATTCGACCCTTAACTATACTACGCTAAGACTTCCACGTATCCTAGCATACGTGGGTGGAGTTTTTAATCTAGTATAAGCAAGGCTAAACCTAGAAGATTTACTATCTTTAGGATTTTTAGTGGTGCTCGCAACTCCACGTAAGTGGAAGCTCAATCACTCTGGATGACTCATTACATAGAATCTAGCCATTTCCTATTATCACCCCATCCTCTACTTCCCTAAGTAGACGATCCAGCTTGGGATGCTTGGCCATGTCCTTGTCCTCCTGCACCACTGTTCTGTTGTCTCTGTGAGTCCTTCTGACTCTGCCTTGGTTGTTGGGTCACTTCTTCACCTCTCATCAGACATTCTCACCTCAGATACCCTACCTTCCCACACTTGTGGCATGTCCAGTTCCCATACTATGTCCTGGATGGCCCTATCACCGATGTTGATGCAATACTCTGGGCTCTGGAGGGAAGAAAACTACAATCTCTGCCCTTGCTTGGTGACCACTATGTTGAAGCACTAAACTTCTGTGATGTCGGCGGTGTAGAAAACCTCAACTTCTTGAAGCCACATGATGACTTCCCTTGAAACTGTGCAGACCGCTTCTTAGCACTTGCCTCCCTCTTCTCCTTCACAGGTCATTCTATCATTCGAAAAGACTTCACAAACGTAGCAAACCACTCTCAATTCTACAAAGTAGCAGTTGGGGTGGAGAACTCATCATTCAACCACTTCTCAACATGGCGAATCCTCTCGTCATCTGTCATGGCCATGTGAGGATAAAACCTTAACAACTCCATAAATCTTGCGTCATACTCGTTGATTTTCATAGATCCCTATCAAATTCTCTCAAAGTGACTGATCTTCTCATTAAGATACGTCCGAGGAAAGTATTGATTTACGAACTCTCCTCGGAACTCCTCCCAACCAACCACCACACCAGGTCTCTTCTCCTCCTATATGGCTCACCAATGGCCATCACTCCATCTCAGGAGGTAAACTACATGCTTCACCTTATCCTCTTTAGGGATACTCAGGATCTTAAAGTCCTTCTTAAGACCAGTCAACCACAGATCTGCATCCGTTGGGTCAGTTGTTCCAATGTACTCAACCACCCCAACATGGAAAAACCACTCGAAAATCTTCCCAGTACCTAAAGATTCAGCATGGGGAATAGGTGCCCTAGGCTGAGGTGCAAGAATCCTATCCACCATATGAGTCATCATTTCCATAAACTGCCCAAAAATCAATTGAAAAGTAGGGTTTTTTTATCATGGCATAGTCAAACTGGGGGACTTCATGCACCCAATCTTCATGTGCCTGGTTCTTTGTACCACCACCTGGTGCAACATCAATTCTCTCTATAACATGTTCTTTGTGTTCTCCAGACATCTTTTAGCTTTACTTCTTCTTATGCATAAGCATAAGTGACTATAAGACAAACTAGAGGATACTAGAACAGACACAAACCCTAGTTCTAGGTCCCTATAGACTCAGCAAACCTAAAGCTTTGATACCAACCAAATTGTGATGCCCCACGTCACAGAAAAATGAGATTACTCAAAACAAAACCACAAAAGAGAGATTAACAAACTTATTAGTAGAAAACACTACAAATTAAAACCTTTTTTATAGAATAACCATATAGCAAGAACCTTCACATATGATTACTTTCATGCCTCAAAGCATTCACAAGGCATGTTGTCAACTTGTAATGAAAGTACCATTCTAGAACATATATACATGATTCCATCTGATATACAAAAGCACATAAAGATAACACATTTGCAAAACGTCTACAAAACATTCCCAAAGACCCGAGTGTATAGGGACGACTCTAGGACTCTACCAACAGAAGACATCCAACATTATTTCCAACCTTATCAGCTATTGCTCCTTTGGTTGCTGCTCAACCTCCTCTGCACGATCTATACCTCTTCATGCTCATCGACCTATAAGGGGGTTTAACCAACGGGGTGAGACACACACTCCCAGCGAGAGATATAACTCTATGCCAACTCTATTATTATCACAGATAAGATAAACTGAGCAGCAATACAAATAACAGGAAGAACAATTACTGTTGAACTATGAAACATCTTAATAATTTAAAAGGAATATGAAGAACATATATATATTCTATCAACAACATTGTATAAAGATCAAGCAAGGCCTCAACCAATGTTTTCATATTTGATCCTATATAATTATACTACACGACTATTTGCGTATTCACTATGCCCTGAGGATTTGAATTGTGCCATCAAAATCCAGCCGACCACTATATGCATATAGTCGAAGTCAGAGCCATACAAGGTCTAATGGAAGAGCCAGAATCCACGACCTAACCTTCCTTGGTCAGTACGAGTAAATATGCAGTGACATCATGAGTCACTTACTTCCAAGGATATTTTAGTCCAGTTGTGTAGGTTTAGCCCACCTTGGTACATGTTACAGCACTAGAGAAATTGAGCTACACATGACAATAGTTCTCTTCTAGGTATGAATTATAGTCAATCCTGTAACACAAATTCCAGGTATGACTTACAATCAATCCTGTGATACAAATTCTAGGTATGACTTATGGTCAATCCTATGATACATTTACATTCAAGACACAAGGAGATACCTCAACTTGTACCCACATATTCAACAATATGTACTTCGAGTTAAACTCATTTCACCATTCAGCAAGTGCCGACACTGAATGGATCTATGGCACAGGGAAAACTACACTATTAGATTTCACTTGATTAATTAGATCAATTTAACATCTTTAAGTATCAATCAAGTTAAAATGTATAAACTCTAAATAAGATCTACATAAATAAGACATAACTCATCACCAGAGTATATTGAATCACATCAAGTCTCTTCATGCTTACTATTCACCATATGTCCATCACAAGGACCAATGTCCATCATATTGACCAATGTCCATCATATTGACCAATGTCCATCATATTGACCAATGTCCATCATAAGGACCAATGTCCATCACAAGGACCAATGTCCATTACAAGGACCGATGTCCATCACAAGGACCACTGTTCATCACAAGGACCAATGTCCATCATAAGGAGCAATGTCCATCGTAAGGACTAATGTCCATCACAAGGACCAATGTCCATCATAAGGACCAATGTCAATCACATCATAACCGCCATAGCTCATACCTAGCTATGTACATCAATTAGTATCACCTGCATGGGTAGAAACTGATAACAAGAAGGAAAAGCATCATCATCTCAAAGAACTCATGCTATACATTCACATCATATTTATATCATAGAAATTAGGGTTTCAATTCTCCCGATTAGGGTTTACAATGTTGGATCACCAACCACCCTTAGGTTATCACTTTCTTCATTATGAGAAGTATATTTATGAGATGTAGAAACATATTCCTATCAATATTATGAAGCATGTAAATAGGTCTAGCTTCCAACATCATCCACATGATCACACCATAGGGTATCACATCACACCATGTAACCCTAGCACCAAGAAGATGCATCAGTACACATCACAAGATGTCGATTAGGGTTAGGGTATTGGCCACCATACTAAGGTTGGGTATCAATTTAGCTTAGGTATTGGGCAACCACTCTAGATAGGGTATCGACCTACCAACTCAAGGATGAGTATTGGCCACCATACTAAGATTGGGTATCAGTCGATCATCACCTTGTTTCGGGCTCAACACCTCAATGAGAAGGTGTCAGCCAAGGCACAATAAAAGATATCAGTCTAGAGGTGCATAAGAAAGTGTATCAGTCATGCCATCTCATAAGGTATCATCCTCACCATCTATTAGGGTATCAACCTCACCATCCCTTAGGGTATCAACCTCACCTTCAACAAAGGTATCATCCTACCCATCCTTTAGGGTTTAGTTCTATCGGTTGATCCTCAAGGTAGGTGTTTCTCACCTCTAAACAAGATGTGTTAGGCTAAGGAGTATCAAATTTTAAGGGGTGTCAGATTACATGTATCAGATTAGGGTTACCCATGTCGACTTCCATACTCCACTAAAAGCATCAAGGTCCAACACTCTTCCTCACTAGACATCACTAGATCATAACAAGACGACATCATAAGAGATATATTAGTTTACACAAGAGCATATCAGTCTTGCATATCAGATTGCATGCATGTTAGTTTAGCACATCATATCAGTTTAGTCATCTTCTACCTCAAGATGATGATACTAACAAGGTAAAAGAAGAGAGCTACTTATGGAAGCAACTTAACAAAGTTCTATTCTAAAAAAAAAATCATAAGGCTACCAAGAAAAGCTACTAACCAGTAAGAAATAATCGAGCTAAGAACACTAGCAAGGTAACAAGTAGAAAGGTGATAATAACAAAGTAGGTTTGGAGTTATATAACCCGCCTCAAGAACAACCACCAAGATTTAAGCTCCAAGCTTCCCAAGCTCAAGGTAGAAGAATATCCTCCTAACTCATTCTCCACAACACCTCCAAGAAGGAAGATAGAACTGGGATTAAGAGAGAGAAAAATAGAGGAAAGAAGATACAAAGGTCCATGGCTGAGAAGAAGAAAGAAGAAGAGAAAGAAAGCTAGAAAACCATGTCTTACCAAGGAAGAAGAAGAAAGAGAGAACCACAAGCTCTTGGCTCGCCCACCAAGCTCCAAGGGAGAGTTCTCTTCAAGCTCAAGGTCGGCCACCAAGTAGAGAAAGCAAAGATCTCCTAAAGGGTTCTCTTGCATGGGAAGAGAGGGGAATATATATATGGTCGAGGATAGAGAGAGAAAGGGGAAGGTGTCACCACCTTGGAACCCTAGAAGACACGTCTAAGAAGAAAGGACACATGTATCATCATGCAACAAGGTGATAGGACCTATGTCTCACCCACTTGGCCTCCTTCGTAGGTCATGGACGATACACACCTCCTCCATCCTTCACAAACCGATAGGGATGAAACCCTAGGTCACAAATCGATATGCCACTCCTCTAGAGTCACCACAACCCGATATGGTGATCCTTATGATGCCACCAACAGATAGTTTGTCCCTCAAGACACCCTCAATCGATACCAAGCCTCCTCAAGGCAACCACAAACTGATACAAGGTCTCACCAAGGCTCTCAAGCCCGAGACAACGCTCTTAAGAGCATAGCACACCTCAAACATGTGCCCAAAACATCACCAAGAATGTCACCACTCAACCAAGGTTAAAACAAGGTTCCCAAAACTTCCTCTCTCCTCTAGATGATGCCAAGATAGAGAAGAAACACTCTAGATGTGACAAACTTGCACATCAACCCCTCTTCTACGTGAATTGCAAGTTGCACCAAAACCTCTCCACAAAACACAAACATCAACCAAACAAGCTAAAAAAAGGAGTACAAACCTCCAACATTCCCTAATTACATCTCAGATGATTAGAGCGAGGATCTAAGTAACACACTTAAGCAAAACAAATAGGGTTAGCCCAAAACATGGGTCAGGGTCCCTACAACCAAGGATCTCTAACCCTAGTAGTCGATGAGATTCTCTGACCTTACTGGTCGCTAAGGCACCTAACCCTAGCGGTCAGCAATGTGTTCGTAACCCTAGTGGTCTATGAAGTTTCTGACCATATTGGTCGATGGGAACCCTAATTCTAGAGGTCGATGAGGATGCCTAACCCTAGTAGTCGATGAGGTCCCTAACCTATGTGGTTGATGAAAATTTTTGGTCGATGCAATTTCCTAATTTATGATCAATGGGTTTCCTGATCATGTGAGTATGGGTTATGAGTGTGCTTGTATCTAATCAGATGGTTTTGTTTGACTTTATTCTTTCATGATCCAATGAAAATGCTAAGATCTAGTATTTATTCCTGAATGTTTTTTTGTAGTTTTAATTCACTGTATCTTGTTGAACCTAACCCTAATAGGTGATGATGGTTAACCATACTTAGGTTTCTCATGTGATTAGTATGATGAGGAAATAATCTTTCTCTCTGTATCTATGTTGTTGTATCCCTAATATGTTGCCATATGAGCATCATAAGCTCTTAAGTGTAATGTTATGTCGGACATATATGTCACATGTATGGTGATGGTTGATGAGCCTTGGTAAGGTATGGGAAGATAATGATGTTATTGCAAGGAGCAATGTGAATGGTTGTATGGCTTATGGACATGGTGTTGTACCCTAATTGAGGTGATATCGTCTTCATGATGTGAAAAGGATTGGTATCCTATGATGATGTAATTGGAATTATACTTAATACATTTTATATCTTCTAAAGTTGCAATATACCCATGTTTTTGGTAGAACTCTTTTAGGGTTTGTATGTAGCTTGATTGATGCATCCTTAACACAGCCAATTGGCATTAACTAATCAAGTGAAAACCATAGTCCTATGCCATAGATCCATTCCAGTGTCAGTGATTATTGGAGGGTGAAACGAGAATTATTCTAATGGAAAATTAGAGTCATATACTGTTGAGTATATGCATGATTTTTAAGGATAAATACGGTTATACCTCGATAGGAGAATCATCGAGGCCATATCTCATATGATTATGATTCAATATAGGTGATGTGATTGAAGACATCTGTCATTGTACCTTAGATGTTAGGGTTGTATACGCTGATTACTAGTGTCGTGACCTATATACCAAGGGCGGAGTATACTGTTTTGCAGCTTGACTATATATGTCGTTGTGACTGACTCGTATAGACTGAGGGTAGATGAGATATTTTGATTCTATCTCTCCTAGATATTCTATGGAATATATTTCAACTTAGTAGTCGTCAGTTGGAGTCTGAGTGGTATACCTCAAACTTTCAAGGGATTAATAAAAGATGTAATCCAACTGTGTAGTTTATCTGCTTCTAGTTAAACATGATTCACATTGGTTGATGACCCTTGCCTTGTTTATTATACTACTTATTGCGATAAGAGATATTAACTTTTTAGTAGATGATAATATTATTTGTTCCTTCATATACTTTCTAGTCATCCATGTTTCTATGCCTAGCTGTTTAACTAACTTAGTCTATTTAATATGCTCAATCTACTTTAACTACTTAATTATCTTAATCTTCTCAATCTGCTTAATTATATAACTTACTGTAATCAATAACTGTTGTTGAGAGGTACATCTCTCACTAGGACGTTGGTCTCACCTCGTGGGTCACCAAATATTTTTACATGGTCATCAATGACATCATTAGGATTATGGTGGTGAGGAAGAGCAGCCTGAAAAGAAGTAGGAGCAGAAGGTAGGCTAGTTGTTAGTGTTTCCTATAGTCATCCATGTACTCTCAAGTCTGGGAAGGGGATAGTTTGTAGATGATATATATATTGACTCATGCTTTTGGTGTCAATGTTTGTATATGGCATGTATACATGCAATAATTATGTTTTGTATACAAGTTGTGGATGATTCCACTAAACATACATGTAAATACTTTTTATGGTATGTGTTTCTATAAAAGTTGTTGGACTCTTATGTAAATATTCCTGAAAATTATAGCAATGTTTAAATTAGTTTTAATTTACCCAATTTTCTTTTTATGTGGTTTTTTAGTAGTTGATCATTCTCGTTTAGCATGATGGGGCATTGCACCGATCTTCCTCAACTCCCAACAAAATAATCTACAAATATTTGATCCACTTCCCCAGATACATCAGATTCACTACTACAAAACAAACTCCTGGTCTCATGCGCTTCACTTCCAACAGACCACCGTCTATCTCTTGATGCCTTCAACTCCCAACTTCTCAGATCTTGAAGATTAAGTCAAGGCTGTTATATCCAAATCTATAGCTACATGGAGCCCAAGTCCCTATGCCAAGTCGCGACAAAAATAAGGGGTAGGTTAGTGTGACATCACAATGTTGAGGATACTATATACTCTATAATCAAACTAAGGTTCATAATAAAAATAAATTATAATCTTTTATAGAAAATTCAAATGTCAATAACTCTCAAATGCATAATCGAAATGTCATGAAATGTAAATGTTTAGTTCTTTAGAATATAATATGTATTCAAGTCAAATTCAACAATAAAATCCCAACATTTGATCCTTAAACATAATTCCTCAAATTTCCTCACAAATAAGTGTGTAAACTGTGGGTATAAATCAGTGAATCAGTAAATTTTGCAACCTAAATACCCAAATCAATAAACCAAACATATTCATCATATTTGAACTCATTTATTTCCACTTTCATAAATTGTATCTCTAATCAAACTTTTTGGGTGAAATTATTCTTAATTGAATAACCAGATCCTCAATTTGAGTTCAAGCATATACAAACATGCATGGTCTTAAAGTACAACATTGGATATCAAAGTCTTAAAAATCGGGTCATCACATCGATTTTCTTTTGATAGATGAGGGAATAGTCATTGCCACTTGGTGTTTGGGGTTTAGATGTTATTTCTTGAGAGACGATTGAGTCAGAGCTTCAATGCACTTGAATTCATCGAGATTGATAGTGAGGAATGGAGGAGAAAACTCTTGCCGTCACCCTTCTGTAATGGAAAACATAGAGTCAAGAGAATCAGGTAGGTGCTGGGTTATGGATGGTTAACTCTGTTTGACCATTTAAAATGGTGTATATTTTTCATTTAAGACCTTAATGATTTTGGAAATTTATATCTTATGAATTACCTCATCTGTTTACCCTCAACTTATCATCACATATTATATTTTATTTAAAAATTCTAAAAATACTAATTTCCATGTCACGATATTTTAAGGTGGCCAATAAATTGACTCCCCAAATATATTCAAATGTAATTATCCAATATTCAAAATTATATTTTACTGTGATTCCAAAGCCAAGAATCTATCATCGGTTCAACTTTTAAATTGTGGGCCCAATATGAGATGAATAGACGCAATGAGAAAAATTGTACATTGGTGCTCGAATTTCAACATAGTTCAATGTAATGCAAATGTGAATGAAAATTTGCAAAATATATTTTCAATTTGAGATAATTATGTATAATTTATCAAAAATGAATTTAATTATCGAATTTCACTGTGTTACAACTCTCCACCCCTTAAAGAGGATTTTGTCCTCCAAATCAATAGATCCATTGTCTATTTAGGTGCAATTATCCAACCCTTAAAAGGATTCGACTAGAAATCCAAATAGACATGTCAACTACAATATATCATGCTAAATCTTACCCTACACCTAACACTAGCTTTTAAGGATTTCATGAGACTCTCTTCTAGGTTCTTTTCATCTCTCCATGATTGTGAACTAGTTTAAGAAACCATTGATAAAATTCCATAAATCATTTTTTGTATGTATAGTATTATAAGAAAATAATTTCTCTATGGGAAACATTTCGATGCAAAGCAAAAATGGCCAAAATCAATGTGAGAACTAAGTCACAATCACCTCTTACCAACATTCACTAACTACTTGACTCCAACATGAAAATAGGATTTATAGGGAATATATGGTCACAGTGGTGTCTTACCTATAGCATGGTGTCCTACTAATTAGGGATTTACAAATGTAAGCTTGGGGCATATAGTCTCACTATTCTCTTACTTCAATCTAACATAGTCAACCAAAAAATGTAATTAGATGTTTTGTTTGTTGACATCATAATTTGGGTTGACGATTATGTCTAGGATTTATGATTTTCTCTGAAGAAGTAGAAATCACCTTGGTTCGATGGGTATGAAACATGACTAAACCCCATTGCCACCTAACTTTATTGGGAGTAATTATGCTAGAACCTTCACTAAGATCATTCTTTAGACACCTCATGTAACACCCTCCCTAAGTACACACATACACATAGAGGAAGAAACACTGAGTTACCCATAACTCGTGTACTCAAGGGGGGATTACATAAAGCTGACATTCATAACAACAATATAATCAATCACACAAATTGAAATATCAAAATATTCTCATGATTGTTCTTACAAAAGGAACATAAATGTTATCACATGGAATACTAACTTAACATCTTAAGGCATAGTCTCTATTCTAAAGTTCTAAACAATAAAACATATAGCGTAGTCTATAAACCTGAGGATCATCTTATAGTTGGCACTCCACCAAAAATTATCTTGATCTATCCTTGTGCTCGAGACTCTGGGATCTACTCCGCTTCTTCTCCTCACATGTGGACATCTCATCCCCAGCCATGCATTGGAAAAATGATTGTTAGCATAAGTGGCATGAGTATTCTAGCATATGCATTACTGAAGAAATAAGATATTATAATTTTTTTTTGAATATTATAAACATGAAACTAACATTAAACTTAGTACCTTCAAGTCACTTCATGGCATGAATTAGATAGATATCACTTCATGGAACAAAAGCTTTACCTTCAAGTCACTTCAAGCTTTGTCTTCAATCAAGGTCGTCGTCACTAGGGAAGAGGATATGCTCCTCCACACCACCTTTTCTCCGATGCTTGATTATGATCTATGGTCATTACACAAATTGGATCGACTCTTATTTCTTCTATGGCCAAACCGCTTGCACTACAAAGGAGAAAGAACGATCGTCTGAGTGTTTCCTAAAAGGGAGGGGGTGATATAGGGTTCATGTCTCTCCTGCTTCTAAGGAGTCTTAGTTTCCAATGATATAGGTTAGATCATTAGAGAACTGGAGGAGATTGGTCTGAGAAGTTAGTTTCCCTTTTTGATTCAGTCTCTCGGGGGTGTAATAGGTGGGGGGTTATATTTTCATCTAATATCTATGAGTGATACTACAAAAGGGAAAACCCTACCACTCAAAACACGTGATAGACTACTTGGGCTTATCTACCCTAACATAACCAAAATCAGAAATTTGGCAGGTGATATTACCTAATGGTTAATTACTTTCTTTCCTTCTACATCTTATTTAAGATAAATGCATTTATTTAAATCTAACCAAAATTTATTCATAGGCTATTAATTGTGTCTAATTGATTGCCAAATACTTAGATCCTCAATTTGGGCATAAGAAATTAATATTGTTTAGACTTTAATATTTCTTAATAAAATGTAGGACCATAATTTGATTACTAAACTTCTTAGTTAAGCCTAACTCCTTTTCACTTGTGACTATTTCAAATTTGAGATCAAATAAACTTCTATATTTTGATATTTCATGAAACTATATATAATAATTAGTTATGATATTTCAAATTATCTTTCACTAAATTAATAGAAGAACACATTCAAACCTCTAGAGATTTTGGGGCATTGTCAGTATGCATCACAATAAGCCTAAAAAATCTCTAAATTTCATATCTTGACATTATGAACTCTATTCTACGTAGAAACTTGCATAAAATACCCTCATATTCTTAGCTCTATATTGAAGTGCCTAATTTGACAAAATTTAAGCCAAGATCCTTTATATAAAAAATAGGGTGTAACCATTCTACCCACATTAAATAAATTTCATCCTCAAAATTTGATTAGTCTATCCACATTAGGATTTCACATATTTTATTTACACTAGCTCTCTAATATTTCCATAATAGCTCATTTGCATACTCATGGTGGAAATTCTCATGGGTATCATTATCAGGAAAACATGTGCGTATACTACTTAATGAATCTAGAAATTGAATTTATACCTTCACCATCTGTCATGGAAAATACTCTAGCTTTCCTCTTCTTTGTGGTTGGTTTGGGTCTTGGTTCACTTTAAAAGTAACTCACTTATCTATGTCACAATATCGACCCATCATATACATACTCAGTCTTACTATGTGTATGATTAGGTTTAGGTGATTATATGTCTCAAAATTTCAATGTCAACTTTTATTTTCTTTGTCGCCTTTGGATACGTTCCGGCCGGTGACACAATTAAACTGTACGTGTAAAATGCAAGTGTACGTGTCAAAGTAATATAGGCCAAAGAGGCCCGAATATCAAATATGGGGAAACGTAATTCAAGAAACTACTACTAACTGCTTTTCGATTAGCTAAGCTGAATAAAACTTTGATTTAAGAGTTATTAAACTAATTGCAAGAAAAACAACTAATTTAATGGGTTGTGATCACAATGATAAGAAATTCTCTAGGACTATGGTTTCACCACGATTGACACTACAGTTTTAACCTAAGATTAATATATTTTCCTCCTCATTCCTAGACAAAGAGCATGTAGCAAGAATTACCCACTCCCGTAGTGTAGTTCACTACCTATGTTAATGACAATCTCATTTCCATAGTAATTGGTTAATTAGTTAGGTGCTTGATGAATAATCTCTTGGTAATCTCTTCATGTTCATAAGCCACCTTTCCCAAAGGGCGATATAAAGCATGTGTTACTATGGATTTTAAATCCTTAATTCTCCTCCCAAAGTTATTAAAGATATAATTAATCATCTATGGTGTGCAACATAGATAATTCAATATGGCTTCATAGAAACATGCCCAATAATAAGGAGAAAACAATATACTAATGCAAAAGATCCATATACAGTGTTCAACCGGGCTACTCCTGGGTCTTAAAGAGCACATGGATTAGATCCTCATGGTTTCCATGGACAAAAACATGCTAAGAAGAAGGAAAAATGTGGAGAACATATAAAACCGATAAACCCCATGGAGAAATGTGATTAGGACACCCCACGTCAACGAACGGATCTGCAATCCACAATTTCTACCCACTGAACGTGCCCGAAACATCCCAAATGTGTGGTTCTCCTCTCCCATGCCATGGTTGTCTTGTAATGGAACAAAATGTGATGGATTAGGTCTATCCAAACTCCCCTTAAGTCATAGAAGTGACTTAGGGTGAAATAAATCCTCAACTGTTGGATTAAACTTTATTTTCCAGACTTCTTGATCGGACAGACTTGATAGTACTAACTTCTAGACTTGATAGTACTAAGTCTAGAAGTTGAATATGATCTATATATGATGCAAAGTCAGTAGTACCGGCTTTTGAAGTCGGTAGTAATGAGTCTGTGAGACTCTTATGGTACCTGAAAATGCACAAAAATGTACATAAGTACTTGAAATATAATAAATCATTCAAAAACATCAAGATTATGCTTATTTGATGCAATTGAGTAACACAAGCTACTATTAATAAATCATGCACAAATTAATATGAAAATGAATAGTAAGTGCACAAAAAGCAATTTAAAAATAGCATGTGAAAACTACAAATATCCAGTGCATCAAACTCCCCTAAGCTTAAATGTCACTCATCCTTGAGCAACACACTCTCAGATCTGTTTGAGATTAGTCAACAAAAGGACAAGGAACATGAACTTCATTTTTCAACTATCCCCACTTGGCAGTCCCAAACTGACCTTCATTGGTCACTGAACAATCAACTACTCTATAGCAACTAAAAATTTCCATAAAAGTTGTCCACCCCTAGATAAATGAACACTATCAAGAGAGCAGTTAACATCGTAATCAATCAGGCATTCACTTGGTGCATCATGTGATTCCCTATTCTACATTGCTCTTTCCTAACTACCAATCTATTTGGAAGTAGTTCTCCATATAAAAATAATGAGGAGAAAAATCATATGAGTGGCCTACCAATAAGAGCAATGAATGGTATGAAATGGGTGGCAATTGAAGAATCACAAGTACATACAAATCATTTATGAAAAATAAAGAATGATGAACCTATATGGTGAAAACAATGAGAAATGCATGAGTCCTAATGCCTATTTTCTTGGTTGAATGATGCATTAGTCAAAAGATGTTGTCAATTTAATGAACACAAATTCGAAGAAAATAATGCATCATGTGTATGTTTCCCTCATTTTTGTGAAGAGTTGAGGGCATTCTTTCTCCCTCTTAACTATAAAACATAAACAAACTCTTTTTTTTTCCTTTTTTTGGCCCATTATTTTAGCATGATGGAACGTTATGCTTGGGCTTTACTACATATCATTCATTTTTTTTTTCTTTTTCTAAGGGTATGGATGTGTATCCCTGCACTCAAATTTCAAAGGAAAAAGATACCCACATGATATAGCAATGAATGATGAAAAATGCATGCAATCTACATGTAATTGTTTATGCAAATAGAATGATGTGTACATAAACTATTGAAGTACATAACTTGGTCTATTTTTTCATTTTTGTAATGAATGCAATAAAAGCAAACTAACTTATCATGCCACCTATTATGCCATGCTATGCAACAAGAAGAAATAATTTGGAGTACCTGTTCATCTTAAGGTGGTGAGTCAATAATGAGTTGAGGATGGGTGGAATCACATAACTAAGAGACAAAGCCTTTCATGAATTTATGATATGTCCCTCTCTAATGACCTATGTACAGGGTAACCTTAGGGTTTCTTTCTTAAACTTCAATTTAAGGTCATGTTAACTATTTGGTCAATTCAAGCTCAAACCCCATCTTCATCCACACATCAAGAATACTTAAGATGTCCATTCATATCAAATGTCCTTAAGATGACTAGCCCATACACTTCCTCTAATTGAGATTACTCAAGTACTCACAACTAAGCCCATAAAAAGATTTTCAATTTCCATTGCAAACTTGAAAGCACGCATGATAATTTCCAGGAGCAAACAAGATTTAGGCTCCACTTTACACTAGATAGATTGTGGATCCTACATATTTCAAAAATAAAAACTAGAAGCAAGTAAAAAAGGGAAGATAAAGCCGTTCCAACACTTACCTCCCCTAAGATTAACATTTACCATGTCATCATAGTCAAAAATCCAAACCTAGAGGTGGAACGGGTATACCAGATGCTCTGAAGGGTGGTGGAGGTGGATGATTGGTGGCTCTTTAGATCAAGTTGTGAAAGCATATATCCCTCTTGTTGATGCCACTAATTTGTGTCTTTTTGACATCAATATATGGCATTCTCTCTCCATCTTTGAGCTTTGAAAATTGGTGCCCACCGACATGTGCATCGGTGGTGCCGACAACTTCTTCTTGTAGCTTTTGTCACCTTTTTGCTGAAAAATTTCGATAGTACCAAGTTTGGACTCGATAATACCGACGTTGGTTCAGGTTTCAGGTGATTTTTTGGGGAAAATGTTGGTAGTATCAACTTTGAAAGTTGATAATACTAACTTTTTGTAGGGAGTGTAGAATTTGAACTGATAAGGAGTCAATAGTACCGAGTATGGACTCAGTAGTACCGATTTTGGCCCTATCTGCACACCAAACAAAAGAATCAAGATACCTTCTTTACATCAAATAAAAATCTAACAAAATAAGATGAAATGTAACTAAGATAAACACATAAAAAATAGTAAATGACAAAAATAAAATTGGGTTGCCTCCCATAAGCGCAGTTGTTTAATGTCCTAGACTCGACATGAATGATCCTCCTCAGCCTGAGTTGTCTTGAGATGATGGTGAAGATTCATTCAGAAGTCTGAACTCCACTCTGTCATCATCTATCAAGAGTTTCAAATATCCTCTACCAATGGCAGTGATCACATCTGCTGTAGCTTGGAACAACCTCCCTAGAAACATCTCAGACCCTTTCATTTCCTTCATATCCATCACCTCAAAGTCAATTGGATAGATGAACTTGTCGAATTTAACCAACACATCCTTGCATATCCCATATGGCCTCATAATTGAGCCATCCTCCAACTCAATTTCCATGGATGTTCTTGTTGGTTCCTTCAATCCTAACTTTTGGATGGTGGTAATAGGCATGAGATTAATACTCGCTCCTGAATAACATACTGCCTGCTTGAAGTGTTTGCCACCTATAGTACATGGGATGTAGAAACATCCTGGATCCTTCCTCTTCCTTGGTAGCTTCCTGTTGATCAGTGCACTCATGACCTCATCAACATGTACAATATCTATTTCTTTAATCCTCTGCTTCTTGTTGATGGTATCTTTCAAAAATCTCCCATACGCAGGAATTTGCTCTATTGCCTCCACCAATGGTAAATTTATGTGGAGCTTTCAGAAGATGTCCATGAACTTTTTGAACTGTGCTTCCTTTTTCCTCAGCTTTAGACTATCTAGGTATGGCACATCTGACTTTCTACTCGCTTCTGTTGGGGAATATATGGCCCTTTATGAATTTCCTCCCCTAATCTTACTTCAGCACCACTGCTTGGAGTAGAAATAGACACATCCTCTGTGGGTGGTGTTATCAGTGGTTGTTCCTAATGAATTGTGGGTTCCCCTTTATTGATTGTGACTGTTCCACTGTGTAGTAAAACCTTCACATGCTCTTGTTGTATAGGTACCCTCTCAGGAACTATAGTTGGTGATTTAACAGGAATGGGACCTTGAAGTTCACCTGTCCACTGGAGTCTGCATCCTCTTGGTAATCCCAATAGACTATGAGGAATTGGGACTTTAGGAACATACACCCAATCAGACTCCTAAGTGTGTTTATTGGGTTCCTTCTCAGTATGATGTTCTTGTTGTTCGATAATAGAGATGAATTTTACTTGATGATGTTGATGGGTTACAACTACATTCCCAGGCACTACTTGTCAAATGGACTCCTTCAAGGAAGCTACTTCTGCTGCCAATTGAGAAATTTGATATTCAATGTTGCGGATTTGGTCACCTTTGTTTTGTATCTCCCTCTGTGTCTGACCCATAAGTTCTTCATTTTGGCTCACCAACTTTCCTGACATGTTCTCAATTTTGTCAATCTTGCTTGAGCCCCTGTCCTGTGGGTGTTGTTGGTGCATATACATACAGTTCTCTTCTTCACCCCTAGGTGATGTTACATCCTTCTGGCACAACTTCATGGTGATGAGGTTAAGTTTCTCATTCAATGCAGAGATGACTTTAGATTCTTTAGTGTTTTTAATGGTTTCTAGCATTCTCTTTCGCCACCCCACGACTGATTCTTAGCCATGTTCTTCAGGATCTCATGGTATCTAGAAGGCTTGTTGTTTAAGAAAAACCCAGCTCCTGCACTGTCTAGGGTGGTCCACTCACCCTGATGTAGGCCATAATAGAAGGTCTTTGCTTGGCCATATAAATCTATACCATGGTGAGGCACCTTCTGCAACATATTCTAAAAGAACTCCCAAGCCATTGAGTATGACTCTTCAACCTGTTGCATGAAGTTGTAAATCTTTCATGTCAATTCATTCGTCTTTTGTGGAGGGATGTAATGCTCAAAGAAGGTGTCTATCATTTGGTCCCATGTCTCTATATATTCCGACTTGAGGTTATAGAACCAAGACTTAGCATGGTCTGCCAAGGACGATGGAAACAACTTCATTTATATCATGGTGGCAGGAACCTTGTCTATCTTCACCATGTCACTACTTTCAACAAATTTTTTTGATGTGAGCTATTGGGTCTTCAGTATTGTGGCCATGGAAAGCCAGTTGCTTAACCAATGACGCCAGCCCATAATTAATCATGTAGCTTCCCACATTTATCGCTTGTCGCTTGATTGGCCCAAGCTGAGCTATTGAGGATGATGCCTTGATCTTCTCCCAGATGGTTTGTTCTTCTTATGCGTCACCCATACCTTTTGGTTGTGGATTTGTTGTGGGAGTGTAATAAGTGGTTTGCGTGTGAACCATGCACTATTACTTGAAATTTGTAAATTTAATGTAAGAAACAGAATATTAGTGATTGAATTAAGAAAATATTTGTAATTTAGCTTTGGAAAGAATAAAAAAAATAAAGAAGGTGGCCTACAGTGGCCTATTATAGTACTTGTAGTACTTGAATATGTAATTTCCCTGGTAACGGTGCCAAAAACTTGACACGACTAAACTGTATTTGTAAAACGCAAGCGTACGCGTTGAAATAATACATGCCAAAGAGGCCCGGATATCGAACACAGGGAAACATAATTCAAGAAACTACTACTAACTTCTTTCGATCAGCCAAGTCAAAGAAAACTTTGATTTAAGAGTTATTAAACTAATTGCAAGAAAAATAATTAATTTAATCAGTTGTGATCACAATGAGAAGAAATTATATAGGACTATGGTTTCACCACGATTGACACTGTAATTTTAGCCTAAGATTAATATATTTTCCTCCTTGTTCCTGGACAAAGAGCTTGTAGCAAGAACTACCCACTCATGCAGTGTAGTTCACTACCTATGCTATTGCCAATCCCATTTCCATAGTAATTAGTTTATTAGTTAGGTGCTTTATGAATAATATTTGGGTAATTCGTTCATGTTTGTAAGCCACCTTTCCCAAAGGGTGATATAAAACATGTGTTACTCTTGATTTCCAATCCTTAATCCTCCTACCGAAGTTATTAAGGATCTAATTAATCCCCTATGGTGCACAACATAGACAATTCAATATGACTTCATAGCAACATGCCCAAGAATAAGGAGAAAACAATATACTAATGCAAAAGATCCATATACAATGTACAATCGGGCTACCCCGTGGTCCTAAAGAACAAGGGGATTAGCCCCTCATGTTTTTGTAACATCCTCAAAATTTAAACTTATGAATGAATCCTTAATCATAAACCCTAATCTTTAAAAAAATTTGATTGTCATCCATCAAATAGAACCGAATGTGGGGTTTTAGACCCAAATATAATGTTTCAAGCAAAGACCAATAAATTAAGCAATGTTTACCCTCTTTTTAAGATGATTAATTTGATATCCTTTATCATTGAAGTGTAATGCACTTTCTCTCTATTTTCAGTATAGCCTAATCATTGTACATATAAACCCCAATTGGTAGAATTTTTGCCCAAGCACTTAATATAACTAAGATCATGCCTATGCGACAATAGATGGAAGATTTCACTATATAGAGATCAATCACAACGTATTATATGTACATAAGTGATATTAATACAATATGGTAATAACTCACCTTTTTATCACCAAGTTTAGGAAGCAACAATATAATAATGTAGAAGACCCTAAAATATACTTGTGGTAAAAAATTAAACCTAATCTAAGTTTATTTGACCCCTCAAATCAATTTGCAAAGGTTCCATGTAGTTTTAACCCTAAAATCTTTGTTAATATATTGATATCACCGAGATATAGCTAAGTCCACAGATCCATTATGTGTCATGCGAACTGACCCATTTCGGGTCAGACTCTCGGGTCCCCAGGCAAAAAGGGGCGTCTCCCCTGCCCAAAGTCCCAACTCCATCAGGACTTCGACAACGCAAAACCTCCCTGCCTCTCTCTCTCTCTCTCTATGTATACCGCATTCCAGGAAGAATAGAGTCCAATTTTGCGTATGCCTCTTCTCTGTGATTAATATGACCCCAAACTCATTAGGGTTTTGTGACCTAGCAACCCTAACCACGAGGGAACTCTCTGCATCCCTTGTTTCCTAGAACTTTTGGGTTTTCTAGCCACTACAAGTCACCACACCTATAAAAATCCCCTCATAAACCATTGTGGTACCAGAAATAACTTCGAGAAACTACTCCCTCTCCCTCATTCATTTTTAAGTCAGATCCTTGAGGTCAGCCTTGATTCTATCTCCTCTGGCAGTCATGGAAGAGGGGTTGGATGCACCAGATGTTCGCCGATGCTCTATCTTATTCAAGGGTCTTCCACATGCTTTCGTACTCACCAATTTGGTGCATTTCTAGGTAATCTGGTTTTGCCCCCTTTTCCCTCTGTTTCATGAACCTGAATAACTCCACCGAACCCAATGGAAATTTCTTGCGATAATTCTTTTTACGGCTTCAGTTTGATGGAAAAAGGTCTCTGTGATTTCATTATATGGCCCGATATAGTGGTTTGCATCATCCCTATGGTTGGTTTCTTGCTATTTCACTGGAGGTATTGTTTTTGGGTTTTCCTTCACCTCTGGTCCTCGACCACATGTATTTTTGACCGGAATGACTTGACGAAGATGGGTGTGCCCTCTCTTAACAGAGTCCTCAAGCAAGGAGGTCCCCCATCATGAGTTTTTTCTTGAATGATCCTACTGCTCGACAAAACAAAGGAGATTGTGTTTTCCTGGAATAGAGAAGAAGAAACCCGATGCTGGTTTTACCATTTTGCCCTCCTCGACAAGCTACTGGTAGCAACACAAGCATGGGACTTCTTGGGTTTCAAACACTCTGGTTTGTTTTTTCTTTGATAAAAAATGAGTTGGGCCTGGGTCCAGGTGGCTGGCGGGATTGGACCACCTAAGCGTGGGGCCAAGCGTAGATTTGGAAACCTACATGGATTTTGCTGGTTTCTAATTGGTTGAGATTTGATCACTATAAATCATTGGATGATTAGAAAAATACCCAAAAATACTTGTTGGAAAGCTTTTTCGATAAGGAAGTCAATTTTTAGGGTTTTAAACCATACTTTTGTCGTTTTTGAAAAAGTTCCTTTAAAAGACCTAAATTAGGGTTTAGGATGGTACTTAAGGTGATAATTAGTATAAATCATGTAATTTAAGGAACGTAGGAGTAACAAAGATCAGAGTGACAAACATAGGATCTACTTTTCTCCAAGGTAAGTGGGTCATGCCACTATACACATTTACATTGGTTGAGTTGTATGTTATGTATGATTTAAGGATTATGCTTTCAATTTGAAGTTTAATGCTCAAGTCATGTTCATCATATAAATTCATTGATGTTTCCCATAACTTATTGCATATGGTTATCATGTTCATTAAGATTAGAGATTATGATTAATGATCAATGATTAATGGATTTTAAAGTTCATGTTTTAAGAGGGATAAATCCCATCATGTTAAGTTCAAGGATCATGTTAATGTTAATCCTAAAGTCATGTTAATGATCAAGTTAATTGGAATTGAATTAGTTTTTATATGCTTCTCGAATCAAGGACCTGAAGGGGTCGTTATGGGCATTCACACCAATTCTGGGCTTTTATAGCCAACTCATGGGCATTTGTGGTGTTATGGGCTTTCCTAGCATTATGGGATTTCCAAGCAATCATGTGCTCTTAAGTGGGTGTCATAGAGAGAGGCATATATTACTGTTCAATTCTTCATGTTATAAGAATCATGTAATCAAGAATGCTTAAGTCAAATACATGTCAAGGTTTTCTTTCAAGTCAAGTATACATGCTTATTTTTAGTTCTTATAAATTTATAGTGCCGCTTACTGATGTGTGTCTTTGTTTTCGTATGACCGTGGGACGAGATGTCCCTAGATCAAGGAGCAAAGGAAATTTAAGTACATGCTTCAAGGTAGAAGACATCAAGGAGACTCTAGCTTGGTGGGGTGCCAACTACCACTTAGTAGATCCTTTAGTCTAGTTTATCATTCCATGTTTTTGATTTGTTTAGCCTACATGTATTAGGCTTGAGATCAAGATGAGACAATTAATGTTTTTCCCTTTTAAAGAAAAATGTATGAATCTATATTTTGAGTTAATGCATGGTGTTTTATTTATCTTATTGCAATTATTATCATGTTTTGTGATGTCCCCCCAAGCCAAGTGACCCATGTTATGGATAACATAGGGGTTGCTTCCGCTGTCATGTATGTGCTTGGAGGGGCGTTACAATATGGTATCAGAGCAATGAGTAGATGACCACTAATCTTATGATTCATATGTTCTGACCTGAGGTATAGTAGAAGTAGGTGAAAGATATTAGAAACTAAAGTAGAGGTCTAGATGTGAGACAAAGGTTTAGATAAATATTAGGGTTATGTTCCTAGATGTTTTGGATTTTTATGCTCACTCTAGAATTGTATATAGCATACTCTCTCTTTTTCCCATGTGTTTTTGGTATGGGACACAGGCTCATAGGGTTTTTTAGAGAGAATGTTATACGCATAATCATGCTTGTCTTTCCCTTTCAAGTGCATGTGGTATGGGACATGTGCATGAGGGAGGTACTAAGATAAGTGTGATAAGTCATGTCACCTTTGAATATATGAGAGAACGAGATGTTTCCAAAGGCGAAAATTAAAATAAGAGTTGCATTCAAAGTTTGAGACATTTAGTCACCTAAAACTAGTCTTGTTTATAATACAACCAAACATGTATAGTAATGGTCGATAATTTGACATAAATAAGTTACATCTAGGGTAGAACCAAAACCCCTAGAGAACAGGTAGAAAGGTCATTCTTTTATGTCAATGATAGTGAGATAGATTTAATAGTAGTATACCAACATGTTGATTTTAATAATGAGGATTAGATAGTGTTTAACCATGAGAAGGCCATATCCTAAGTATGATAATGAGACTTTAAGATGATGTTAGATATCATTATACATGGAATATGTAAAATCCTAAGGTGGATAGCAATAAGAAAATTTCTAGGACAAAATTTATTTAAGGTGGGTAGAATTGTAACATCCTCAAATTTTAAACTTATGAATGAATCCTTAATCGAAAACCCTAATCTTTAAAAAATTTAATTTTCATCCATCAAATAGAACCTAATGTGATATTTTAGACTCAAATATAATGTTTCAAGCAAAGACCAATAAATTAAGCAATGCTTACCCTCTTTTTATGATGATTAATTTGATATCCTTTATCATTGAAGTGTAATGCATTTTCTCTCTCTTTTCAGTATAGCCTAATCATTGTACATATAAACCCTAATTGGTAGAATTTTTTCCCAGGAACTTAATACAACTAAGATCATCCCTATGTGACAATAAATGGAAGATTTCACTATATAGAGATCAATCACAATGTATTATTTGGTTTAGGTGATATTAATAGAATATAGTAATAACTCACCTTTTATCACCAAGTTTGGGAAACAACAATATAATAATGTATTAGACCCTAAAATAAACTTGTGGTCAAAATTCGAACCTAATCCGAGTTTATTTTACCCCTAAAATCAATTTGCAAAGCTTCCATATAGTTTTAACCCTAAAATCTTTGTTAATATATTGATATCACTGAGATATAGATAAGTCCACAAATCCCTTATGTGTCACACGGACTGACCCATTTCAGGTCAAAATCTCGGGTCCCCAAGAAAAAAGGGGCATCTCCCCCACCCGAAGTCCCAACTCCATCAGGACTCTGACAACGCAAAACCTCCCCGCCTCTCTCTCTATGTATACCACATCCCAAGAAGAATAGAGTCCAATTTTGTGTACGCCTCTTCTCTGTGATCAATCCAACCCCAAACTCATCGAGGTTTCATGACCTAGCAAACCTGACCATGAGGGACTCCTCCGCATCCCCTATTTCCTAGAATGTTTGGGTTTTCTGACCACTACAAGTCACCACACCTATAAAAATCCCCTCAGAAACCATTGTGGTACCAAAAATAACTTCCAGAAACCACTCCCTCTCCCTCATTCTTTTTTAAGTAAGATCCTCGAGTTCGGCCTTGATTCTGTCTCCTTCGGCAGTCATGGAAGAGGGGTTGGATGCACCAGATGTTTGCCGATGCTCTGGTCTTAATCAAGGGTCTTCCACAATGCTTTTCTACTCACCAATTTGGCTCCTTACCAAGTAATTCATTTTCCCCCTTTTTCCCTCTGTTTCATGACCTTGATCAACTCCACCGAACCCAATGGAATTTTCTTGGAATAATGCTTCTTATGAATTCAGTTTTGATGGAAAATAATCTGTATGATTTTAGTTCTTGGCCCTATATAGTGGTTGACATCATCCCTATGGTCGGTTTCTTATTGTTTCACTGGAGGTATTGTTTTTGGGTTTTCCTTCACCTCTAGTCTTGCACCATAGGTCGTCTTGACCAGAATGACTTGACAAAGATCAGTGTGCCCTCTCTTGACAGAGTCCTCAAGTAGGGAGGTCTCCCATCACGAGTTTTTTCTCGATGATCTTACTGCTCGATGAAACAAAGGAGATTGCATTTTCCTAGAATAGAGAAGAAGAAACCCGATGCTGGTTTTATCATTTTTCCCTCCTTGACAGGCTACTGGTAGCAACCCAAGCATGGGACTTCTTGGGTTTCAAACGCTCTTGTTTGTCTTTGCTTTGATCAGAAATGAGTTGGGCCCGGGTTCGGGTGGCTGGCGGGGATTGGACCATCTAAGCATGGAGCCAAGCACAGATTTGGATACCTACGTGGATTTTCATTGATTTCTAATTGGTAGATGATTTGATAATTCACTATAAATCATAGGATGATCAAAAAAATACCCAAAAATACTCGTTGGAAAGTTTTTTTGATAAGAAAGTTGATTTTCAAGACTTTACACCATAATTTTGTAATTTCTAAACAAGTTCCTTCAAAAGACCTAAATTAGGGTTTAGGATGGTACTTAAGGTGATAATTAGTATTAATAATGTAATTTCAGGAACATAGGAGTAACAAAGATTAGAGCGACCAACTTAGGATCTACTTTGCTCCAAGGTAAGTGGGCCATGCCTCTATACATATTTACATTGGTTGAGTTGTATGCTATGTATGATTTAAGGATTATGCTTTCAATTTCAAGTTTAATGCTCAAGTCATGTTCATCATATAAATTGATTGATGTTTGCTATAACTTATGTCATATGGTTATCATGTTCATTAAGATTAGAGATTATGATTAATTATCAATGATTAATGGATTTTAGAGTTCATGTTTCAAGATGGAGAAATCCCATCATGTTAAGTTCAAGGATCATGTTAACATTAATGCTAAAGTCATGTTAATGATCAAGTTAATTGGAATTGAATTAGTTTTTATATGCTTCTCTAATGATGGACCTCAAGGGGTTGTTATGGGCATTCATGCCAATTATGGGTTTTATAGCCAAATTATGGGCATTCATGCCATTATGGGATTTCCTAGCATTATGGGCTTTCCTAGCAATCATGTGCTCTTAAGTGGGCGTCATAGAGGGAGGCATATAATACTGTTCAATTCTTCATGTTATTAGAATCATGTAATCAAGAATGCTTAAGTCAAATACATGTCAAGGTTTTCTTTCAAGTCAAGTATACATACTTATTTTCAGTTCTTATAAAATGTATAGTGCCTCTTACTGATGTGTGTCGTTGTTTTCACATGGCCGTGGGATGAGATGTCCCTAGTTCAAGGAGCAAAGGAAATTGAAGTAAGTGCTTCAAGGTAGAAGACATGAAGGAGACTCTATCTTGGTGGGGTGCCATCTACCACTTAGTAGATCCTTTAATCTAGTTTATCATTCCATGTTTTATATTTGTTTAGTCTACATGTATTGGGCTTGAGATCAAGATGAGACAATTTATGTTTTTCCCTTTTAAAAAACAATGTATGAATCTATATTTTGAGTTAATGCATGGTGTTTCATTTATCTTATTGCAATGATTATCATGTTTTGTGATGTTCCTTTGAGCCAAGTGACCCATGTTATGGACAACATAGGGTTTGCTTCCGCTGTCATGCATGTTCTTGGAGGGGCGTTACGATATGGTATCAGAGCAATGAGTAGATGGCCACTAAGCTAAAGATTCATATGTTCTGACCTTAGGTATAGTAGACATAGGTGAAAGATATTATAAACTAAAGTAGACATCTATATGTGAGACAAAGGTTTAGATAAAGATTAGGGTTATGTGCCTAGATATTTTGAATTTTTATGTTAACTCTAGAATTGTATATAGCACACTCTCTCTTTTTCCCATGTGTTTGTGGCATGGGACACATGCTTATGGGGTTTTGTAGAGAGAATGTTATATGCATAATCGTGCATGTCTTGCCCTTTCAGATTCATGTGGTATGGGACATGTGCAAGAGGGAGGTACCAAGATAAGTGTGATAAATCATGTCACCTTTGAATATATGAGCGGCCGTCATGTATCCAAAGGTGACAATTAAAATAAGAGTTGCGTTAAAAGTTTGAGACATTTAGTCACCTAAACCTAGTCTTATTTATAGTACGGCCAAACATGTATACCAAGGGTCAATAATTTGACATAAATAAGTTAGATACATGGTAGAACTAGAAACCCTAGAGAATAGGTAGAAAGGTCATTCTTTTACGTCAATGATAGTGAGATAGATTTAATAGTAGTATACCTACATGTTGATTTTAATAATGAGTATTATATATAGTTTAACCATGAGAAGGCCATATGCTAAGTATGATAAGGAGACTTTAAGATGATATTAGATATCATTATACATGGAATATGTAAAATCCTAAGGTGGGTAGCAATAAGAAAATTTCAAGAACAAAATTTATTTAAGGTGGGTAGAATTGTAACATCCTCAAAATTTACACTTATGAATGAATCCTTAATAAAAAACCCTAATCTTTAAAAAAAATTAATTGCCATCCATCAAATAGAACCTAATGTGTGGTTTTAGACTCAAATATAATCTTTCAAGAAAAGACCAAAAAATTAAGCATTGTTTACCCTCTTTTAATGATGAATAATTTGATATCCTTTATCATTGAAGTGTAATGCACTTTCTCTCTCTTTTAAGTATAGCCTAATCATTGTACATATAAAACCCAATTGGTAGAATTTTTTCCCAGGAACTTAATACAACTAAGATCATCCCTATGTGACAATAGATGGAAGATTTCACTATATAGAAATCAATCACAATGTATTATATGTACATTAGTGATATTAATACAATATAGTAATAACTCAACTTTTTATCATCAACTTTGCAAAGAAATAATATAATAATGTATTAGACCCTAAAATATACTTGTGATCAAAATTTGAACTTAATCTGAGTTTATTTGACCCCTCAAATCTATTTGTAAAGGTTCCATATAGTTTTAACCCTAAAATCTTTGTTAACATATTGATATCAATGAGATATAGCTAAGTCCATAGATCCTTTATGTGTCATGTGGATTGACCCATTCTGGGTCGGACTCTCAGGTCCCCGGGAAAAAAGGGGTGTCTCCCCCACCCAAAGTCCCCACTCCATCAGGATTCTGACAACACAAAACCTCCCCACCTCAATCTCTATGTATACCGCATCCCAAGAAGAATAGAGTCCGATTTTGAGTACGCCTCTTCTCTGCGATCAATCTGACCCCAAACTCATTGGGATTTCGTGACCTAGAAACCTTGAACACAAGGGACTCCTCTGCATCCCATGTTTCCTTGAACTTTTAGGTTTTTTGGCCACTACATGTCACCACACCTATAAAAATCCCCTCGAAAACCATTGTGGTACAAAAAATAACTTCTAGAAACTACTCCCACTCCCTCATTTGTTTTTAAGTTATATCCTTGAGGTCGTCCTTGATTCTGTCTCCTCCGGCAGTCATGGAAGAGGGATTGGATGCACCATATGTTCGCCGATGCTCTGGTCTTAATCAAGGGTCTTCCACAATTCTTTCCTACTCACCAATTTGGTGCCTTGCCAGGTAATCTGGTTTCCCCCCTTTTTGCCTCTATTTCAAGACCCTGAGCAACTCCACCAAACACAATGGAGTTTTCTTGCGATAATGCTTCTTACGATTTTGATTTTGATGGAAAAAGGTCTGTGTGATTTCAGTTCTTGGCCCGATATACTGGTTTGCATCATACCTATGGTCAGTTTCTTGCTGTTTCCTTGGAGGTATTATTTTCGAATTTTCCTTCACCTCTGGTCCTGCACCACATGTCATCTTGACCAAAATGACTTGACGAAGATGGGTGTGCCTTCTCTTGATAGAGTCCTCAAGCAGGGAGGTCCCCCATCGTGAGTTTTTTCTCAGATGATCATGCTGCTCGACAAAACAAAGGAGATTGCATTTTCTTGGAATATAGAAGAAGAAACCCAATGCTAGTTTTACCATTTTGATCTCCTCAAAAAGCTATTGGTAGCAACACAAGAATGGGCCTTCTTGGGTTTCAAACACTCTGGTTTGTCTTTGCTTTGATCAGAATTGAGTTGGGCCTGGGTCCAGGTGTCTGGCGGGGATTGGACCACCTAAGTGTGGGGCCAAGCGCAAATTTGGATACCTACATGGATTTTTGCTGATTTCTAATTGGTTGATGATTTTATAATTCATTATAAATCATAGGATGATCAGAAAAATACCCAAAAATGCTTGTTGGAAATATTTTTTGATAAGGTAGTTGATTTTTAGGGGTTTAAACCATAATTTTTTCATTTCTAAACAAGTTCCTTCAAAAGACCTAAATTAGGGTTTAGGATGGTACTTAAGGTAATAATTAGTATAAATAATGTAATTTTAGGAATGTAGGAGTAACAAAGATCAGAGAGACCAACTTAGGATTTACTTTGCTCCAAGGTAAGCGGGTCATGCCACTATACATATTTACATTGGTTGATTTGTATGCTATATATGATTTAAGGATTATGCTTTCAATTTCAAGTTTAATGCTCAAGTCATGTTGATCATATAAATTGATTGATGTTTGCTATAACTTATGTCATTTGGTTATCATGTTCATTAAGATTAGAGATTATGATTAATCATCAATGATTAATGGATTTTAAAGTTCATGTTTTAAGAGGGAGAAATCCCATCATGTTAAGTTCAAGGATCATGTTAACGTTAATGCTAAAGTCATGTTAATGATCAAGTTAATTGGAATTGAATTAGTTTTTATATGCTTCTGGAATCATGGATTTCAAGGGGTAATTATGGGCATTCATGCCCATTATGGGATTTTATAGCCAAATCATGTGCATTCGTGCCGTTATGGGATTTCCTAGCATTATGGGCTTTCCTAGAAATCATGTGCTCTTAAGTGGGTGTCATAGAGAGATGCATATATTACTGTTCAATTCTTCATGTTATAAGAATCATGTAAACAAGAATGCTTAAGTCAAATACATGTCAAGGTTTTCTTTCAAGTCAAGTATACATGCTTATTTTTAGTTCTTATAAAATGTATAGTGCCACTTACTAATGGGTGTCTTTGTTTTTGCATGGCCGTGGGACGAGATGACCCTAGATCAAGGAGCAAAGGAAATTGAAGTAAGTGCTTCAAGTAGAAGACATCAAGGAGACTCTAGCTTGGTGGGGTGCCATCTACCACTTAGTAGATCCTTTAGTCTAGTTTATCTTTCCATGTTTTAGATTTGTTTAGTATACATGTATTAGGCTTGAGATCAAGATGAGACCATTTATGTTTTTCCCTTTTAAAGAACAATGTATGAATCTATATTTTGAGTTAATGCATGTTGTTTCATTTATCTTATTGCAATGGTTATCATGTTTTGTGATGTTCCTCCGAGCCAAATGACCCATGTTATGGACACCATAGGGTTTGCTTCCGTTGTCATGTACATGTTTGGAGGGGCATTACAATATGATATCAGAGCAATGAGTAGATGGCCACTAAGCTAAAGATTCATATGTTCCGACCTTAGGTATAGTAGAAGTAGGTGAAAGATATTAGAAACTAAAGTAGAGGTCTAGATGTGAGACAAAGGTTTAGATAAATATTAAGGTTATGTGCCTAGATGTTTTGGATTTTTATGTTAACTCTAGAATTGTATATAGCATACTCTTTGTTTTTCCCATGTGTTTGTGGTATGGAATACAAACTCATGGGGTTTTGTAAAGAGAATGTTATATGCATAATCATGCATGTCTTGTCCTTTCAAGTGCATGTGCTATGGGACTTGTGAATGAGGGAGGTACTAAGATAAGTGTGATAAATCATGTCACCTTTGAATATATGAGCGGCTGACATGTATCCAAAGGAGAAAATTAAAATAAGAGTTGCATTAAAAGTTTGAGACATTTAATCACTTAAACCTAGTCTTGCTTATAGTACGACCAAACATGTATACTAAGGGTCGATAATTTGACATAAATAAGTTAGATCTAGGGTAGCACCAGAACCCCTAGTGAACAGGTAGAAAGGTCATTCTTTTATGTCAATGATAGTGAGATAGATATAATAATAGTATACCCACATGTTGATTTTAATAATGAGGATTAGATAGTGTTTAACCATGAGAAGGTCGTATCCTAAGTATGATAAGGAGACTTTAATATGATATTAGATATCATTATACATGGAATATGTAAAATCCTAAGGTGGGTAGCAATAAGAAAATTTCAAGGACGAAATTTATTTAAGGTGGGTAGAATTGTAACATCCTCAAAATTTAAACTTATGAATGAATCCTTAATTGAAAACCCTAATATTAAAAAAAAATTAATTTTCATCCATCAAACAAAACCTAATGTGGCATTTTAGACCCAAATATGATCTTTCAAGCAAAGACTAATAAATTAAGCAATGTTTACCCTCTTTTTATGATGATTAATTTGATATCCTTTATCATTGAAGTGTAATGCACTTTCTCTCTCTTTTCAGTATAGCCTAATCATTGTACATATAAACCCCAATTGGTAGAATTTTTTCCCAGGCACTTAATACAACTAAGATCATCCATATGTGACAATAGATGGAAGATTTCACTATATAGAGATCAATCACAGTGTATTATATGTACATAAGTGATATTAACACAATATAGTAATAACTCACCTTTTTATCATCAAGTTTGGGAAGCAACAATATAATAATGTATTAGACCCTAAAATATACTTGTGGTTAAAATTTGAACCTAATCCAATTTATTTGACCCCTCAAATCAATTTGCAAATGTTCCATATATTTTTAACCCTTAAATCTTTGTTAATATATTGATATCACCAAGATATAGCTATGTCCACAGATCCATTATGTGTCATGCGGACTGGTCCTTGGGTCCCTGGGCAAAAAGGGGTGTCTCCCCCACTTGAAGTCCCAACTCCATCAGGAATCTGACAACGTAAAACCTCCCCGCCTCTCTCTCTATGTACACCACATCCCAGGAAGAATAGAGTCCAATTTTGCATACGCCTCTTCTCTGCGATCAATCCGACCCCAAACTCATCGGGGTTTCGCGACCTAGCAACCTTGACCATGACAGACTCCTTCACATCCCCTATTTTGTAGAAGTTTTGTGTTTTCTAGACACTACAAGTCACTAGACCTATAAAAATCCCATCATAAAACATTATGGTACCAGAAATAACTTCTAGAAACTACTCCCTCTCCCTCGTTCATTTTTAAGTGAGATCCTCAAGGTCGGCCTTAATTCTGTCTCCTCTGATAGTCATGGAAGAGGGTTGGATGCACCAGATTTTTGCCGATGCTCTGGTCTTAATCAAGGGTCCTCCACAATGCTTTCCTACTCACCAATTTGGTGCCTTGCCAGGTAATCTGATTTCCCCCCATTTTCCCTTTGTTTCATGACCTTGAGCAACTCCACCGAACCCAATGGAATTTTCTTGAGAAAATGCTTCTTATGGATTTGGTTTTAATGGAAAAAGATCTATGTGATTTTAGTTCTTGGCCCGCTATAGTGGTTTGCATCATCGCTATGGTCGGTTTGTTGTTATTTCACTAGAGGTATTGTTTTCAGCTTTTCCTTCACCTCTGTTCTTGCACCACATGTCATTTTGACCGAAATGACTTGAAGATGTTGGGTGTGCCCTCTCTTGATAGAGTCCTAAAGCAGGGAAGTCCCCCATCATGAGTTTCTACTTGGATGATCTTGGTTCTTGACAAAGCAAAGAAGATTGCATTTTCTTGGAATAGAGAAGAAGAAACTCGATGTTGGTTTTACTATTTTGCCCTCCTCAACAAGCTACTGGTAGTAACACAAGCATAGGCCTTCTTGGGTTTCAAACACTTTGGTTTGTCTTTGTTTTGATCAGAAATGAATTGGACCCAAGTGCAGGTGATTGGAAGGGATTGGACCACCTAAGCGTGGGGCCAAGCGCATATTTGGATACCTACGTGGTTTTTGCTGATTTCTAATTGGTCGATGATTTGATAATTCACTATAAATCATCGGATGATAAGAAAAATACCCAAAAATACTCGTTGGAAAGCATTTTAATAAGGAAGTCGATTTTTAGGGATTTAAACCATAATTTTGTCATTTCTGAACAATTTCCTTTAAAAGACCTGAATTAGGGTTTAAGATGGTACTTAAGGTGATAATTAGTATAAATAATCTAATTTCAGGAACGTAGGAGTAACAATGATCAGAGAGACCAACTTATGATCTACTTTTCTCCAAGGTAAGCAGGTCATGCCACTAAACATATTTACATTGGTTGAGTTGTATGCTATGTATGATTTAAGGATTATGCTTTCAATTTCAAGTTTAATGCTCAAGTCATGTTCATCATATAAATTGATTGATGTTTGCTATAACTTATGGCATATGGTTATCATGTTCATTAAGATTAGATATTATGACTAATGATCAATGATTAATGGATTTTAAAGTTCATGTTTCAAGACAGAGAAATCCCATCATGTTAAGTTCGAGGATCATGTTAACATTAATGCTAAAGTCATGTTAATGATCAAGTTAATTGGAATTGAATTAGTTTCTATATGCTTCTCAAATCATGGACCTCAAGGGGTCGTTATGGCATTTGTGCCAATTATGGGCTTATATAGCCAAATCATGGACATTCATGTCGTTATGGGGTTTCCTAGCATTATGGGATTTCCTAGCAATCATGTGCTCTTAAGTGGGCATCATAGAGAGGCATATATTACTGTTCAATTCTTCATGTTATAAGAATCATGTAAACAAGAATGCTTAAGTCAAATACATGTCAAGGTTTTCTTTCAAGTCAAGTATACATGCTTATTTTAAGTTCTTATAAAATGTATAGTGCCACGTACTAATGGGTGTCTTTGTTTTTGCATGGCCGTGGGACAAGATGACCCTAGATCAAGGAGCAAAGGAAATTGAAGTAAGTGCTTCAAGGTATAAGACATCAAGGAGACTCTAGCTTGGTGGGGTGTCATCTACCACTTAGTAGATCCTTTAGTCTAACTTATCATTCCATGTTTTAGATTTGTTTAGTCTACATGTATTAGGCTTGAGATCAAGATGAGACAATTTATGTTTTTCCCTTTTAAAGAAAAATGTATGAATCTATATTTTGGGTTAATGAATGGTGTTTCATTTATCTTATTGCAATGATTATCATGTTTTGTGATGTTCCTCTGAGCCAAGTGACCCATGTTATGGACAACATAGGGTTTGCTTCCACTGTCATGTATGTGCTTGGAGAGGCGTTATAGTTTATAGACAAAAACATGCTAAGAAGAAGGAAAAATGTGGACAACATAGAAAACCAATGAACCCTCTGGAGAAAAGTAATTTGGACGCTCCACGTTGATGAATGGATTTGTAATCCGCAATTTTTGCCCACCGAATGTGCCCGGAACCTCCCGAACATGTGGTTCTCCTCCTTGTTCTCCTCTCCCATGCCGTGGACATCTTGTAATGGAATAGAACATGATGGATTAGGTCTTTCCAAACTCCCCTTAAGTCATAGAAGTGACTTAGGGCGAAATAAATTCTCAACCGTTGGAATAAACTTTATTTTCCTGACTGCCTGATCGAGCAGACTCGATAGTACCGACTTCTAGACTCAGTAGTATTGAGTCTGGAAGTTGAATCTGACCTGTCTCTGATGCAAAGTCGGTAGTACCAACTTTTGAAGTCGGTACTACCAAGTGTGTGAGACTCTTATGGTACCTGAAATTGCACAAAAATGTACATAAGTACTTGAAATATAATAAATCATTAAAAAACATTTATATTATACTCATTTGATACAATTGAGTAAAACAGGATAATATTAATAAACCATGCACAAATTAATATGAAAATGAATATTAAGTGCACAAAAATCAATATAAAAATATCCTGTGAAAATGACAAATATCCAATGCATCAACCAATCATATATTCAGAGGTAACATGTCTTATCACACTTATCTTGGCACTTCCTTGTGCACATGTACCATACCACATGCACTTGAAAGGACAAGGCAAACATGATTATACACATAACATTCTCTCTATAAAACCCCGTAAGACTATGTCCCATACCACAAACATGTGGGAAAAAGAGAGAATGCTATATACAACTATAATGAACATAAAAAGTGTAAAACATCTAGGCATTTAGCCGTAATCCTTATCTAAACTTTTTTCTACTATTTAAAGCTATACTTATATTTCTAATATCTTTTACTTACCTCTTCTGTACATAGGGCTACTAGTTATCTTTCGAAATTGGTACTCTATTAACTTAAGTTCTTATAATGTGATCTTAAGAAAGAACATGAGAACTCATCTGGTGGTCAACTATAATGTTGCTCTAATACCATATTATAATAGCATCCCTAAGTACACACATACACATAGAAGAAGCAACATTGAGTTATCTATAACTCGTGTACTTAAGGGGGCATGACATAGAGCCAACATTCATAACAACAATATAATCAATCACACAAATTGAAATATCAAAATATTCTCATGATCGTTCTAAAAAAAGGAATATAAATGTTGTCACATGGAATACTAACTTAACATATTGAGGCATAGTCTCTATTCTAAAGTTCTAAACATTAAAACATATAACTGAGTCTATAAGCCTAATGATCATCTTATATTTGGCACCCCACCAAAAATTATCCTACTCTATCCTTGTGCTCGAGACTTTGGGATCTACTCTGCTTCTGCTCCTCACCTGCGGACATCTTGTCCCCAGCCATGCATTGGAAAAATGATTTTTAGCGTAAGTGGAATGAGTAGTTTAGTATATGCATTACTGAAGAAATAAGATACTACAAAATATTTTTGAACATTATAAACATGAAACTAACATTAAACTCTGTATAAAATATGAAATATAAATATCTTTTCTTTCTTTAACTTAATTCTTATCTTTGTATTTTATCTTTCTCTAGAGACATGTACTCTGGTACCTGGGTCTCATGACCTACATTGAGGTGTTTGGGTCACATAACCTGCACTCTGGGCTTGGGTTATGTCTCTGAATCGGCCTACACTCAGGTGCCTGGGCCACATGACTTGCACAGAGGACTTGAGTCATGTCTCTCTTATTTTAATCTCTTTCATTATACTTATAAATAAGATTGTGTGCATGCTTTGAACTAAGGTGTCTTCCATTTATGACTTTTATCTAATTTGTGGCCACCATTATATGATAAGTCCACCTCTGTGATACCAAAGTGTCCTCTATGGTGTAAAGCACCCTCTGTTGGAAATAATGTGCCCTCTGTTGATGCTGAAGTATCCTCAATGGTGCAATGCACCCTCTGTTGACACAACGTGAACTCTGTTGACACAACGTGAACTCTATTGACACCGAAGTTCCCTCTATGGTGCAACACACCCTTTGTTGGTACCAAAGTACCTCTGAAATGGGGTAAACACTCCTCTGAAATGACAACAGATGGCTCTGAATCATCCCAGGACTCTCTGAATGAGGACTTATCATATAATATATTATGTAAAGGTTTTGAATCAATTATCTTAAGTTTAAGCTTACTAAATTCCGAATCTAGACTTATCTAAAATTGAATACTGAACATGTACTGAATTGTGAATATGAATCTCTGCTCTTATATTTGAACTAAATCAACATCTGAATATGAATATGAATATCAGTTACTACATAAATGAGATTCGGTCTAAAACTCTTATCATGTATCTTTATTCAATATCTGGCTACCCACACAATGAGAAACCTTCGATTTGATAGAATGACTTAATTAACTTTTGATACTAGGTGTATATCAATTGAGTCTAAAGACTTAGGAAAAAGGATCTGAACCAAATATAGAAATACTAAGTAGATCAAGGTAACTTAAGTATCAAATATCTCAAATATTATTTATGAAAAGATAACGTCATCTATTTAAAGTCTCATTAAATCTGATCTTAGCATGAACCATAGTGTATTCAATAAGCTTAAATCTTAAACCTTAAATTTGGAAACTAATAAAATATTACCTTGCAACTTAATCATAACTTATTGCATTTTACTCTTATATCTTATGTGTACTTAATTCTTAGATCTTAATTGTCTAAGAAATCTAACCAACACTTAGCTCTTAGATCTTAGTCTATCCAGTAAATCTTGATGGCATGATTCTATTTGAAATCTTAAATACAAAGTTATCCCACATTACCAAGCATGGCTATCTTGCTTGCATATCTTGTCTTGTAGTCTTATTCATCAATATGAATCATTATTAATAGTTCTTATAGAAACATGATCCTCTAGTTTTCTGATGAACACCTAGTTCATGAATCCTAATCATTATAAGTAATCTTAATAAAATATATGTACTTGAGATACTAGGTATGTGTCAGGATACAATCAAGAAGGTATAAAAATTGTAATTGCATATCTTACTTAAAATTTTATTAGAACACATGAATCATAACATATTGTCTGAGAAATATGTAAATGCAATGGACTTAGTAATTATGAATACTCATGGGCATGAAACACTTACCTCTCTTGAAGAAAAACTTATTTCTCTCCTTAGATTAAGTAAACCCTAGTCATTTTCTTAGATTGGTTGAACATTAAACACCATGTTCATTGAACAATCATTCATTAATAGTTGCATTCAATTTTTAGGGTTTCATGGTTCTTGTCTAGAACAAGAAAACTTGTGGTGAAATCAGTCTCTAAGACCTATACCAATATTTAGGCCTAAAAATCTGATCAAAATCCATATATGGTTTGCATCTTTGTGATATATGGACTAATTTCTAGGATTTATACTAGGTTGGAACATTTTTTGATAGAAATAAGGTATTTGTTACCTTAGAAAGCATTACATGGGGTGGGGGTAGGATTTTCTATACACAGGATCCACTTGACCCATTCTCCTTTCCCCCTTCGGCCTCGAGCCATGCACATGAGGGTGCCCCCTCTGTTTCCTCTATAAAATAGTGCGATGCCCCTAGCCTTCTCTTGCTGGCCCGTTATGGTGCCCTATGGAATCGCAACATGCAAAAGACATGCGTGAAACTCTTAGCATGAATCTTGACCCATGAGTGCTCCCTTTCTCTGATGGATCTCATGCAAGGCACATCACTTGAGGGTGGCTACACTGTCGAGCCATGGTGGGGGTGCCTCTGCATTTGCTCTGCCCATATTTTGTTTATGGTGCATGATTCCAGGGAAACTTTCTATAGGATTGACCCTTCAAGTCTGTGGTGAACTCTATGGTCTTTCATTGGGTTTCTTTGAGGAATAAAAGATCTACCTTCAAGTCACTTCATTGCATGAATTAGACAGAGATCACACACACCCCTTTCAATCAGCTTCGTCATCACTAGGGAAGAGGATATGCGCCTTCATGCCGCCTTTGCTCTGATGCCTGATTATGATCTACGGTCATTACACAAATTGGATCAACTCTTATTTCTTCTATGTCCAAACTGCTTGCACTGTGAAGAAGAAAGATCAGTCGTCTGAGAGTTTCCCAAAAGTGGGGTTGATATAGGGTTCCTGTCTCTCTTGCTTCTAATGAGAATTTTAGTTGCCAACAATATAGGCTAGATCATGAGAGAACTGGAGGAGATCGGTATGAGAAGTTGGTTTCCATTTTTGATTCAGTCTCTCAGAGGTGTAAGAGGTGGGGAGGGGTAATGTCCCTTAGATTTTCATCTAATGTCAATGAATGAAACTACAAAAGGGAAAACCCTTCCACTCAAAACACGTGATATACTGCTTGGGCTTATCTACCCTAACTTAACCAAAATCAGAAATTTGGCAGGTGATATTAGACACCTGCGTCACCTAATGATTAATTACTTTCTTTCATTCTACATCTTATTTAAGATAAATGCATTTATCAAAATGTTACCAAAATTTATTCATAGGCCATTAATTGTGTCTAATTGATTGCCAAATACTTAGATCCTCGATTTGGGCATAAGAAATTAATGTTGTTTGAACTTTAATATTTCTTAATAAAATGTAGGAAAATCATTTGATTACCAAACTTTTTAGTTAAGCCTAACTCCTTTTCACTTGTGACAATTTCAAATTTGAGATCAACTAAACTTCTATATTTTGATATTTCATAAAACTATATATAATAATTAGTTATGATATTTCAAATTATCTTTCACTAAATTAATAGCAGAACACATTCAAACCTCTAGAGATTTTGGGGCATTGTCAGTATGCATCATGATAAGCCTAAAAAATCTCTAAATTTCCTATCTTAACATTATGAACTCTATTCTATGTTGAAACTTGCATAAAATACCCTCACATTCTTAGCTCTATATTGAAGTGCCTAATTTTAAGCCAAGATCCTTTATATAAAAAAATAGGGTGTTACGTCTCAGCTAAATCCACTTACATGGTAATGCTACTAAATGGTGTATTAGACAACTAATTTCACGCAAGTTTGTATTTCTATCTTAGGTAGGTGGGTTAGCAAATGTAAGGTTGGTTGTGAACTATTTGCCTAAGTTCTAGGTAAACTAGATATCTAACCCTAACTTCCAATAGACATGCATGATCATTTGACTATTCATAGCTCTGACACCATGTCATAAAGACCTGATATTTAGATTAAAATTTACAAAATTGTACTAAAATATATAAACAAATCTTTTTAGAATCACACTTTACATCAGAGTCATGAAAGCTTATTTATACGTCGGACTACAAAGTAAGAATATGTGTAAGTCCTATCTACTCTTTAATAGGGGACAAGTCTTGAATGTCTCTTCTAGTTCTTCTTTGTATTACCTATCCATGAGTTCCCAGAGGTAGAGAAACCACACATGGACCCCAAGAAGGGAAATTAAGTTAGCAGGTTGATACTAACTCCAATTGTTAAACTATTTAAAAATAAATGAAGTGTTTGACAATGCGACTAGTGTGCCAATGCGTTGGTGCGGTGAGATGGAGCACCACAATAATTTTGTGCGGTGCAAAAAAGTTACAGATGAGCGCTACTCATCACTAAAAACAATATAAATTTGAAGTAGTGGGTGATCATTTATTTGGTAACAACGATTATGAGGGATTGCAACATGCCCGACCCTGCCCACCACTGCCTGAGAAATTGCACCGCTTTACCAAATAGAGAAAAAGAGTCATGTAACCAAATATAGGTAAGTTTTCTTTGTAGACTAAGGCAATAATAAGGAGATGATCTAGTTACCTTGATAGTTTCATTAGGGTACAACAATTCAAAATAGTAACTACAAAGATATTCTTAAACTAATATCAAGATATCAATATTTTTAATATAAAATGATTTATCCATTGGCACAAGAAGGTTAATATTTTGTCTTTGCCAATGGCTAGGATCCTAGCATTATCCCCTCTATGAGAGAATAACACTTTTTCCTATGAGGGTAACCAATACTGAGGGACCTCTAATTGTCCATTATTCATTGCGTAGGGTATGGTAATATGACACACACAATCTATTAAGCCCAAGATCTTAGCCAATATTTGACTTTTGTGCCAATATCAAAATTAACCAATATATAAATTACTCAAAAATGCTCAACATACAATTAATTTGTGGTGACCTTCAGTACAAGGGAAAGCTAATAATAAATTGGTTCACCACTTTTATAAAAATATATGAATGAAATTCAAGATTGATATAAACAATTAATAACATAATCAAGAATTTAGTACCTATTCAAATCAAGAATCTCCAATTAAGATGCCCACAAGCATCAAGGATGTTAATTTCTCATGAATCTAGAAAGAGAGAATGTACTAGGGTGATGTTTGTTTGCTTGGAAATCACTTCCTAGGTCTTATTTGGTGAAATTAACATCTACCCCTCAGTGAGTAGGATATCTAATAATCATCTTTCGAATATTGTAATGTCTCATCCCAAAGTCAATAAATAACTCCTATTAGTGTAATAGTCATCATTCATGTTCTTCATATAAATTATTCATATATTCATAGTAATACACTAGTATAGGTCACATGTATATATAATGTATATATGTACTATGAAGAGTGTAAAAATTACTTAAGGTTGGTTATCATGCTATAATGAGTTACAAAAATAACAACATAATTAGAAATAGGGTTTTAGTCCATTAAATTCAATATTTCCCCTTACTTATCCCTTATTATCCTTATTAGAAAAATCTAGGGTATAAGGTGATAATAAGAATAAGATTAGTATGCTAGAGTTTTCATTGTTAAAGACTACTACAATTTTCTAAAACATAATTTATCTACTTATTATTACATATTTTTTATACCAATGTGAGTAACATTATAATGGCAGATCGACTAGGCTAGGTTGTTATTATAGTCACGTGTATGCAATAGATTTTAATTTTTAATCTTCATCTAGTTTGGTTTCAATTTTTAAATCTAGTAGTAGTAGTGGGCTAGTGTATGTTTAAACTAATACAAGAAGCCATACAATAATGGATAGGGTAATCATTACTTCAAAATCATGTATATTAACATGTAATCGAATACTTAGCATAATCCTTTCAAATCAAATCAGATTTTACAGAATTTCTATGTTATGATTCACTAAAATATATGATAGCATTAGGGGGGGAGGTCAACTGATTCATATAATATTAGTCCCCTTTATTGAATATTTAATATAAGATATCAATATTTTTAATCGTTTAAATAGATTCAATGAACACATGGAGAACTTGGTCCTGACTTGTAGGATGAGGATCTAATCTTTGGTGGCTTGATTGTTCATATGCATGAAAAAAATTTAGAGATCCATCTATTCTTGATCATGTATGGTCTTACGGGTAGTCTCCCTGAAAGTGTAACAATAAGTGCAAAAGCCTTCTAAAGACATTGCTCATGATCTCCACTTATAATTGATAATGCAAGGAGAAGAGAACTCTATTTGCTTTCATTTTTAAAGTCTTAGCTAGTCTAAGGCAATCATCACAGGAACATGATGGAGTTATGGCTGGCGTAATTGTTGGTATTGCAGATTGGGATTTGTTGGTAGTAGATGGTAATCAGGCTGACAACTGAAGGGGGTTGTAGGTGTGTCTGCTGGGTATCTATGGTGGCCTCCAGCGTTGAAGCGTCTCACCATTTGCTGGAGAGGAAATCAGACACTAGTACATAACCGACCTTTAGTGTCGGTTATTTAAGGCATTTAGTGTCGGTTTCTAAGCTACACCTATGTGGGCAACGCTAAAAGCCCAGCCGTTACGTGTCGCTTCAAAAACCGACGCCATAACCCTTCGCGCGCCACCGAAAACGCGCCAGCAGGGCACTATAGGCGTCAGTTATTAGATAAGAAACCGACGCCATATACCTTCGCGCCACAGAAAGGGCGCCATCTTGGGCACTATCAGCGTCGGTTATTAGATATGAAACCGATGCCATATGCTGAAATACGCATCGAATATTTATATAAAACTGACACTGTAACTATGTGGCATCAGTTTTATACAAATAACCGACGCTTATCTTTCATATCACTCCCAACACGGCCGTGCTGGCCAGCACAGCCGTGGTGTCTGGTCTGCTGCCACAGCCATGCTGGCCAACACGGCCGTAGTGTTAAGTAAATAGACGTCGGTTATGAGTAGAAACCGACACTGTAACTATGTGGCGTCAGTTTTATACAAATAACCGACGCCTATTTTTTGTTTTTTTTCCTGTCAGTCTGCAGACCTGCTGTATGGCTGGTCGAAGGATGAGAAACCTGCAGTTCAGTTATGAACTGCAGGTTTTACGACATCCATTGATATCAGCCAAAAACATGCCACAAACCTGCAAAATTAACAACAAAAATATTCACACATTTAGCAATGCAACCTGCAGTTCCATTTGATTTTCACATTTAGAAACATTTATGTAGCTAGCAATCTGTAGTTCCATTCATTTTCACATCCACACATATAGAAACATTCATATAGCAACCAACAGATTCATTCATTTTCACTCAGACACATGTAGAAACATCCAAACATGTAGAAACATTCACACATATATTATAATTCAGAAATTCATTTACAAAATATCATTCTTTAGTCATTATTTGCTATCAACATCCCAATTAGATCTTAAATCCCCCACTACTTGTATGGCTGTTGCCCATTCTTCTCTTACTTCATTTAATTCTCCTGTCGTATAGGGAGCATGTACATCTGGTAAGGCCGTTCTTGTAGTGTGGTCATTTTTAAACACCTGTAAAGAGAATGATGTATATATATAATTAATGAGCTATAAATAAGATTGATATATTTCATATTATCTAATGAGACTATATAATACCTCAGCAATACAATCGATGTCCATTGTGGCATATTTGATAATCATGTGCATAAATCGCATCACATAGTATCCACATGCCCATCCGTTGTCTTGTGTAGTACATTATAAATTCAAACATACAAAATATTAAAAAATACAACTAATTAAGAACTGTTCACATAAATAATATATACATATATTGCAGTCGGGAACTTACTTTCACGTTCTTCCAAATTATTGGCTGGTTCTTTTTCGTGGGGACCTTTCCTCCAGCCTTTTTGAACTCATTAAAACCCCTACATGTTAATGTAACACAGTACATTGCATAATTAAATAGTAATGTAATAACATATGTTAACGGATATGAAAATGAAATATTTCTCACCGGAATAATGCCATTTTCATTATGTGTCCATATTTTGTATTCAATTTACTCCCCTTAGGATCTAGATAATAGACAGTGAACGTCTCGGGGAAAATAACCAGTAACTCCCAATGCATACCACTAGAGGTAAAAAAGTTAAAATTAATAACTCAAAATCCACAATAAAAATGTAATTTTCTTAAGTCCAAATTATAATAAGCAAAGTAAACTTACTCTACATTGAATTGAGCCATTATCATCGTCTTCTAATTTTGAGCAAAAATTGAAAAAGCCTCACATCAGTATTGTTGAACTGACGGAGGGTCTTTAGCTACTAGACTAATCAAAGATGGAATCAAAAATCCTACATGTTCGAATGCAAAATATGCACATATCTTGTCTAAGTAGCTACAAAATATGTATTAATTACACATGCATTAATAAATAAGAAACCAGATCACCAGATCCTACACAAGGTATATGGATGTATAAAGAAGATCTCACCTTATCCATAGCTCTATCACAGATGTATTTAGCCAATCATATCGAAACAACTCCAAAATATCTTGTATAAATACTTTGCTTTCGTATGATTGACCTGCAACATCTGAATCTATAGAAACAGTTATAGGGCAATTTATATCATGTTCGCCTAACCATATTGCCATACCCCTACAGTTAGGACCTAACGGGACAGTTAGGTCCTTTGGAACCCAACTGGGTAATGTAGGAGGTGGAAGTGGAGGCCTAGATGTTGTGAGTGCCTTTTTTTTAACCTGTATATATATATATATATATATATATATATATATATATATATATATATATATATATATAAATAATTTCAGATCAACTGACATCATATACACACACTAACAATGTACCGTAATGTAAATTTACCATACAATTTCAGTAAAGATGACATCCATTTTTAGCCACAATATCACTCCGCCTTCTGCCTCACCAAGCGTTTCACAATCTGGGTGGGCATATGGCAATGGAAGATCTATCCACTTGGGGAATATATGTACCAGGCTCACACGAATCCAACCAGCTGGTAATGGAGACCCGTGAAACATTTCCCCTGATAGGGATGGGTAAGCCGACACCTCTGCAACGACATATTCATTAACTTTTAGACGGCATGGCTTCAACCCCTACAAATTTTTGTGTAAAGAATGTTATATACATATATACATATCATCTTGAATTAAAAAACTAGTTACTATGTCATAAAAATACTTATAGCGGATTTTCTAGGTGGTGGGTCTACAGGATTACTCCCAACCTCTGCAGTAGGAGTAGAGCCTGCAATAGGAGACACGATAGGTAATGTCTGGTAAGTGGCAGTCTGAGATGCCTGCCACTTTTTCATTGCTTCTTTGAGTTTCCTATCAAATAGCTTTTCTACCTATACATGGATAAAAGAAACGTCAAATTCTAATTATTGAATTCTCTTTTACAGTAACATCTACAAAGAAAAAATATGTCACCTCTTCTTGTGAAAGTCCCACTTTTGGGACATGTTTGCGCTGGGATGGCGCAAAAAAAGCTTTGATGCCCACACCAGCACCTGCAGCCCTAACACGTCCAGGATGCTCTGGGTTACCCAGAGCAACTGTCAATTCATCCCTTGTTCCCTCAGGGATGAACTTGCCTTGTTTCCTCAGCTCGTGTAGCTCCCGCTAATCGCCAAAACAAAAATTTGTAATTAAGTAAACACCACAAATAATCAATATTCGAACGATTACTGTAAGAGTTGTATTTTACCATTTTTTTAGCCGCCTCAGCAGTTGCGGGCTTCCTTATTTCTCCCTTCTTATTTTACCTCCCAGCTATCCAGATATCATGGAGAGGCAGAGGTGTGCTACCTATAGTGGAGGACTCCTGAGTAGCAGCAGACTAAGCAGTAGCCTCAAACTGTAGTCTTTGGCGAATGCCTGCATACCCCTTTGGACCCATTGTGTGGTCATGCACATTCAGTGCACGCCTTGATCTTTGTTCCTCACTGAGGGCCTAGTTAGTATGCACATTAATGATTTGGTTAGTAACAGTAAATGTTAATCTCGAATAGGTGAATACAACATATATAAATGAGATTGGGATTGATGCCTAATACCTTGAATTCATCCGTTTGTCTTGAAGCAACAAACGCGTCCCATTCTTCTTTATCTAGGAAGTTCCACTGTTCAGTGGTTGTCTTCTTCCTCTTGTCAGCTTCTTTTATGTATTCTCGGGTGAGATTTGTCCTATAGTTCCTTAGGACTCTCCCACAGCGTTGCATCACACATTTACGATGCAGATTTTCATCCAATTCAAATATACTCTGCAAATTAGAATTGCTATTAACTAGTATCCAAAAAATTAGTAATCTACAAAATAGAATTGCAAATTAATAATAACTCACACATAAATCCTTCCATATTACGTCTTTCTTCTCCATGGAAACTTTATGCCAAGAATCTATCTTACAACCGCAATGGCTACGAGTAACATACCCAAGATATGAAACAAATGAATTGCGATTCACACCAGATGCATTTCCTGCATTATCAAAAATCCATAACCTCTCTCTCCACATAACCCTCGATAATACTCCCTTCAGGCCGATAACGGTTTTGAACATCACTTTTAAAAATGCTCATGTATCGTTCAAAGGGATACATGCAATGCAAGAAAACTGGTCCCAACATTTTCACTTCCCTAGTCAAGTGGACAACAAGATGTACCATGATATCAAAGAACGACGGAGGAAAATACATCTCAAGCTGACATAGGGTAACAACCACTTCTCTTTGCATTTTATCAAGAGTATCAGGGTCAATAACTTTGCTGCATAGACTGCTGAAAAAGAAACAAAGTCTGGTGATTGCAAACCTTACATGCTTCGGCAATATAGATCTAATTGCCACAGGCAATATTTGTTGCATTAGAGTGTGACAATCATGAGATTTAAGACCTATCAACTTCAGATCTTTCATTGATACCAATCTACGGATGTTGTATGAGTAACCCTGTGGCACCTTAACATTTACCAAACATTCACAAAAAGCTTTCTTCTCCTTTCTAGACAATGTGTAACAAGCGGGAGGTAAGTATGTTCTCCGATTTCCCATTTCACGAAATTCTGTTAATTCTGACCTTATTCCCATTTCACGTAGGTCTAGTCTGGATTTTATCCCATCTTTAGTCTTACCTGGTATATTCAACAAAGTACCAATGACACTATCACAGACATTTTTCTCAACGTGCATGACATCGATACAATGCCTGACTGTCAAAGAACTCCAATAAGAAAGATCCCAAAATATTGACTTCTTCTTGAATAAAGATTTGTCACTCCGTGTGGCCATAGTACATTGTGATCTCTTACCAAATTCATTGACAAAGTCTTTTACTCTTTCATAAACAACCTCCCCTGGTATAGGTTTAGGTGCACTCCGTTCCTCATTCAATCCATTGAATGCTTTGCGCTTCCTACGATACAGATGGAATTTTGGAAGAAACCATCGATGACCGAGATATATAGTCTTACCGCCATGTTTTAGTCTTGTTGAATCAGTGTTCTCTTCACATATAGGACACACTTTAGCTCCTTTGACACTATATCCAGACAAATTCCCATATGCTGGAAAATCATTAATAGTGCAAAACAACATAGCATGCAAACGAAATGTCTCTCTTCGTGAAGCATCATATGTCATCACACCTTCACCCTAGAGTTTCTTTAAGTCATCAATCAGAGGTTCAAGATAAACATCGATGTCATTTCCAGGTTGTTTAGGGCCCGATATCAACAATGACAACATTACATACTTATTTTTCATACACAGTCAGGGAGGAAGATTGTATATAACAAGCATGACTGGCCAAGTGCTATGTTGGCTGCTCAATGTCCCGTACGGATTCATCCCGTCTGTAAAAAGCCCAAGTCTTAGATTCCTGACTTCTTCACCAAATTCAGGGTACAATAGATCAATCTTCTTCCACTGTGGGGAATCAGAAGCATGTCGTAGGATCCCATCATTATTTTTCTTAACATCTGCATGCCACCTCAAATTCTTCGCATCTATCGGATTGGCAAACAAGCGTTGAAACCGTGATATTATAGGTAGATACCACATCACCTTGGTAGGAGAACTAGTTTTGGACTCCCCCGAAGTCGTCAATTTATACCATGACGCACCACATTTTGGACAATCTTTCAAATCCGCATAGTCCTTTTGAAATAATACACAATCATTCGGGCATGCGTGTATCTTCTTGGCATCCATTCCCATTGGGCACAACAATTTCTTTACCTGTTATGTTGAGATTGGCAGCTCGTTTCCTTCAGGAAGCATTTCTTTCAACAAAGACAACAATGACGTGAGCTTTTGTCGCTCCATCTATTGTTAGCTTTCAGCTTATACAATCTCAACACAACGCTAAGCTTCGTAAACTTAGTACAACCTGTGTATAACGGTATCTCAGCATCATGCACAATGTTTCTAAAAATGGGAGGTGGATCAGTGTGCTCTACCCCACAACTATCCAGCATCGCATCAACGTTGTCTACTGGAACTGGTTCATTCACATCTACGTCATCGTAGGCAATTTCTTCTTCCACACAAGCACTGCTATCGACATCCACTGGTTTCGGATTTGAAATCTCTCCATGCCAGTGCCATTCTGTATAGCCTTGTATAATCCCGTTGCACATGACATGACTTTTGATTTCGTCACCAGTGTTGACTTTCAAGTTATTACCGCAATGCCTACATGGACAGTAGAACCTATCTTCAGGTTGTTTCCTATGTTCCTCGGAAAATCTAATAAACTGGTCAAGACCAGAAATAAACTCTGGGGTGCAGCGATTGCAAATGGACATCCATGATCTATCCATTCTATGATCAAAGAGAAATCAAATATACATTACAACAAGATTAGGGTCTAGGGTTAACATATTAGAGTTTTTGCATGGTTAAAACTTTAGGCCAACAAATACATGTGTTGTCATTCTTATATATAATAAATGTGTACCACCTATCCCATTCTTGAACACCTAATCTCACTAGTAAGTGTATAATGTGTATTGGGTTTTCAAGAAAATTTCGGCAGCATTTCCCTACTGTTCTCTAGGTACATATGTACTTAGAGAACAAACGGGGAAATGCTACTGAAATTTTCTCGAAAACCCAATACACGTTATACACTTACATCCTAAGTGAGATTAGGTGTTCAAGAACAGTCCCAAACCGGGGACTATCCAAGATTTACTCATAATGAGTAAATCTTGGACGGGTTTCTAGGCTAATGAGTACATATTCACTACATGTATTTGCTCACTTACATTATATCACTCACAATTAGAGCATTATTAAATAATAAATCAAGAATTCAATAGTTTCGAACATGCAATAATTCACAATTAGAGTGATAAGATTCACTTTGTACAAACATACATGGCATAATTCAGGCACAATAGCAGGTGTGGTCATTGACCCGATTCAACAATATAAGAATAATTTTAGAAGAGTAATGTAGCACAACATTATAGGCTATCCGATTATAATTGAGCAATATAGCACAAAATCAACCAACATGGCCGTGCTAGCACGGCCGTGCTATGCAACACGGCCGTGCTACCAACACGGCCGTGCTGCCCAGTACGACCGTGCCAACCTACGATTTCACACACCTCGGCAGAGGAAGAAGAGGAGGAAGAAGAGCAGAGCAGGTACCTTCGGCGGCGTTGGCGGGGAGAGTAGCAGCAACGAGCAGCAGGAGTAGGAGAGCAGGCCGCCGGAGCAAGATAGAAGGTCACTGGAGAAGGAGAGAAGGCCGCCGGAGCTGGGGCAGAGGGCAAGCGGCGGCGGAGGTGGGCAGAGGACCACCCAAGCAAGTGGAGCAGCGTGCGGCCGGAGTAAACGGCGGCGGAGGTGGGGGCAGAGGAGAAATCACCGGAAATCGCCAAACCCTGGAGTAGCAGCTGCGCGAGATAATGAATGAAACAGAGAAAGGGAAGGAGTCGGACTCGCGGGTGTTGTTAAGTTATCAATCGGCGTCGGTTATTAAAAACAACCGACACGTAAACCTAAAGGTGTCGGTTCTACAAACCAACCGACACCTATTCTTAATGATAGTCGTCGGTTTTTACTAGAAAAAAAACCGACGTCTATCTACATACGACAATTAAAAAAAATGTTCTCGATTAATGACCATAGTCGTCGGTTTCTTTCTAAAACCGACTCTCAAAAGGGTGTGAAAATTTTCCCGAGAAAACGCACAAAAACCCATAAGCGTCGGTTCTTGTAGTATAACTGACGACCAAAATGTTCCCAATTGTTGTATCGCGAATAACCTTTCGTCGTCGGTTTTTTAGTAAATAACCGACGCCATATGTCAAATTTTGGAGGTAATTTTTTTCACGTGAAATTTGGGATTGGCAGTTAATTTTAGGCGTCGGTTGTTTATTCTACCACCGACGCTAAATAGAAAGCGATACCCGTGTCTGGCCACTCCTCTGCTATATATGTCGGTTTGTGTTTTAAACCGACGCGGTAGGTTTTAGGCGTCGGTTCTTAGTTAATAACCGACGACTGAAAAGTGACTTCATAAGCCATTTTTGTAGTAGTGAGAGTTAGGATTAGTGGAAGACGGAGAAGGTAGACATGCCAGGGTCAAGTGCACAGAAGGTTACCGAGTGAGCAGTTAGAGGGAAACTAGCAAGGTGAGGCGGGCAACATCAGGGTGTTTGTAGGTTGTTGACTGGTTATATTGCCGCCGTTGTAGGTTCGTAGTGGAGGTCAATTTCTATTTTGTAGGTGCACTTGTGCCTGTGTGGATGTGCTTATACAGGTCGGGTTATGATAGGGTTTGGATGGATTTCCGACGTGGGGGGGTGGGTAGCAGACGTTTTTCTTTGGAGTGGAAGGGCATCTCCGATCACGGAACAGACACACAACATTTTATTTTGACATGCAAGGAAACAATCTTGGCAGCTTGGTGTTTGGGGTTTAAAAGTTATTGCTTGAGAGACGATTGACTCAGAGCTTCAATGCTCTTGAATTCACCGGGAAAGATGGTGTGGAATAGAGGAGAAAACGCTTGTGGTCGCCCTTCTGTAACAACAGTCACAAAGTCTGGAGCATAGGGTAGGCAGCGGGTTAGGGATGGTCTAACCCAGTTTAGACTGTCTAAAATTTTGTAAATTTTTTACTTAAGACCTTAATGGCTTAGGGAAATTATTTGTTATGAATTACTCATCCGTTTACCCTCAAATTTGCAACATATATTGAATTTTATGAAACTAAATTGTAAAAATATTAATTTCCATATTATGATTTTTAAGGTGTCTAATAAATTCACTACCCAAGTTTATTAAAGTGTAATTATCTAATACTCAAAACTATATTTTAGTGTGATTCCAAAGTCACGAATCTATTATTGAGTTCAGCTTTTAAATTGTGGGTCCAATATGAGATGATCATATCAAGATGAGAAAAATTATACTTTGATGCTTGAATTTCAAGATAATTCAATGCAATGCAAATGTGAATGGAAATTTGTAAAAGATATTTCAGTTTAAGAGGATTATGTATAATAGCTCAAAATTAATTTAATGCTTAATTTTAGTACGTTACAACCACTTTATGTTGCATGATCTGTAACATTTGCTTGGATTTCCCATCCAACGCTACTACGAGATAGTCATAGTGAGGAGGAGATCTTGTCATTGACATGTTCGTGATCCCTGCCACTTTTGGTGCATCAGATCTGGTTAAGGGCAAGGAGAGGGCCTATGGCAAAGGCGAAGGCCAAATAAAAAAAAACCTGGGAATGAGGCAGAGGCACAATATGTGGCGGCCAAGAAAGACCCTCGTGGTGGCCTCATATTTTGAAGATTTTCGAGATGGCAACCCTACCATCTCCTTTGCTGCTATTGTAGACGATGTATCGCAAGCGTGGGAAACAACATTCAACATGGTATTGCAACATTGAAATGTTGTACATCATTGGACCACGTAGAATGTTGAGCGTATGAGATGACATTTCAATGCACTACATTGTTGTAAAGCGTTGTTGGGCACTCTCCTCTAAGCGATCTTTATTGCCTTCACTTTTGGCATGTTTGATTTGTTGAATTTTCAAGAACCCTACATTTGTAAAATGTTGTATTGTCAAAACCTCATGAATATAATTTTATGTTTTGTTTCCTAGATTTGTAAAGCATATGATTTATCTTTTTCTAGTCTCCCTGTCAGCCACAACTAGATTTTGACGTCGGGGATAAGTTGATGGAAATTGAAATGTGGGGTCTCCTTTTTGTCTAGAAATCATGGGATAAGGTCCATTTTTTGAATCCTACAAATCAAACATAAATTTTCTAATATGGATTCCAAAATACAATCCAATATGGAAAAATTCAAGAAATCAAACGTGTCCTTCATACATGCCTTTAGACTCCTCCTTTGTCGATGGATATAACTTCTTCTGGTTACAAAACAGACCTTTCATCACATAGGAAGATTGAATCCTCACTGACGACGACGAGACTATCACTTGGCCTTAAAAAGAAATAGAATTGATTCGGATAACAATATCATTCCAACCAAATAAGTGATTTTTTTTCAACCGGACCAGATCTTCGTGGATATATGGAGGCAGAGATAATTGGCATGGATGACTTCCCTTCAGATCAAGTGAAAGTTTTATGGTTAATTTTTCTAAACCTAGATATAGAAATAATAATCTAAACTGGGAGTGCATGCACCTCAACTCAGCAACTCGTGAGTCATCACCGCGGCGGGCTAAGCCTGATGTCAAGTGATACTTCAGATAATACTGCACATCAATTTTGAATAGCCGCTTCAATCTCAAAATTTATACTCATCATCAAAATAAGATGCAAGAAAATGGGAGACTAAATCTTTTGTACCTAACTTCTATCCCTGTCTCTGTGCCCCATACATCTTGAACCCCCAGTTGTGGGACCCACGACATAATGCACATCTAAAATATAGGGGACACAATGGCTAGGAATAGGAGATCTGAACCCCAAAAAAGCTGACCACCTAAAAGCGCCTTCTCTGGTAATTGTGAAATTGGAAAAGAGAAAGAAAGAAAGTAAGTAATAATGTTTATAAACATTTAGGATGTCATTGTATGCACACCAAAAGAGCAATTACAACCCACATCATCATCAACCAAATGGGGGTTGGGGATTATGACAAGTTCTAGTGGGATGAATTCATTAGATTGGTCCATATGAGAGATTCAATTATTTAGACCTTATTTTATAGTCCCCATGTTCGAGATCAATTTGCTCCGGCTTTCAATCACCTTAGATTGGAATCCAAATCTATATTTAGCGTCAACCTATTAGAGCTAGGCCCTAGACTGTCCACTCTAGTGCCAAACAGGAGCCTAATGGATCCAATCCAATTGTAAGGGGAAGGACAATAAGGGATGTGATTAGAACAATGAATCCTATACTATTGATCCACCTCTTCCTCCTCCACTTTCCTCTTTTACTTTTCCATCATGGTATTCAACAACTTCATCATAACACTATTTACACCCAAGTTATTTATAACTTGAGTAATGATATACAACACCATGCTTACACTAATACTCCTACTCCAGCATCACAACACAAAACATGCATTAAATCCAATCGCCTATGTGTTGTACCGAGGAGACACACTCGTACAGTGTTAGATTAAAATAAGAACAATGTACAGAGTCGAACGGACAACCACAGCTATAAAACCACCCCACCCCCACTCTCTCCCTCTTTTTGATGTGACTCTACCCTGCTCCAACCCGCCGACCATCCCGTCACTGTCACATCCAACCCGTCACCACACAAGTCACAGTGACCAAGATGATATCACGTCCAGCCTGCCGTCGTCTATCCAATCTGCCGCCATTGATTGGGACATTATCACATTAGGTTAAAGTCACCCTAACCTACCGTCAGACCAAGGTTGCTGTCAAGGCCCCCCATGATGCCTCCTCCAACATTGACTACCATTGTGGAAACAACACTACATTGTGTATGTTGCCATACCACCTCCTCCACCTTCAACCTTTAACTAGAAATAATATCTAGCCATCGCCATGCCCACACTGCCTCCTCCGTCACCAAACATCAGTGTAGAAACAACACCATACTACTGTGTCCCATGAGGCCACCGTGCCCATGCCACCACATCCACTATCGTATACCTACTGTAATTGTCATGCTTGTGATTCCGACCATCTGGATCACTTGTCGATACTGACATTTTTATTCATTTTTTAGTTGATCACTCACCTAAATTAGGTATTATACTATACAAAAATTAGACCTTTGTTGAACAAACTATGATACTATGACTTTTGTGAATGAGTTTTGATATTTTTCTAAATGGAGAATGTGAGTATTTATGGGTCATATGCAATAATGTAGAGTTATGCATATATAATGTAAAAATTTGGAAGAAACAATAAATGGTTGTGTGCATTGTATTATATTTCTCTGATCACAAAATTCTCATAATTGTAAATACTGTCCTAATTTATATTTAGTTTCATTGAGGATGTTTTTGGTAGTGCGATGACCATTAATCAATATTGTATTTATTTTATTTGAAGCAAAATGTGACTATGTTGCCTAGAAATGGAGGGAATATAAAAAGAAAAATAAATTGAGTTGTTTTATATGTAGGAAGGGGATAAATATAAGTGGTTGGGTGGTGGGTGGTTGAGTGACATTATTGTCTTTGTTGTAGAAGTTTCATGTTTGCAGCCATGCATCCACACTAGTAGATCTCTCACCTTAAAAATTGTACCGCACCATGCTATGCATTTTCTAGTATCTTGACATTATATACTTAACACTGTACTAAATATATTTAAGTACTAATTTTGTATTTAATAGGAAAATGTATACATCTAACTATGTTGCCTAGAAGTGGAGGGAAAAAATGAATTTAAAATTTGTTGTTTTGTATATGGGAAGGGGACAAATGCAAATCATTGAGTGGTGGTTGGTTGAGTGACATTATTGTCTTTGTTGCAGCAGCTGCATGCATACAACCATACAACTATATTAGCAAATTTATCGCATTGGATACTGTGCCGCACTGTGCTATATATTTTTTGGTATAATTTTATTACGTGCTTAGTACTATAGTGGATACATTAAGTATTGATTGTTGACTTAACAAAAACATGCATAGAAACACGACTTTGGTCAAATTAGATATTATTTGCAATCGTGAAGTGGAGGAAAAATGTTTGTATATATTATTTTTAAAATGGGACACGCTGTGCTAGTTTATTCTTGGTCCATTTGTTGATAGATTACAGTATGACCTTGAACACAATGAAGTAATCTTTTTAGACTTAGCAGTAAAATATATAAAAAATATTTGTAGTCAGGTGAGGTATTATATGCAGCTGAGTAGTAGAGGAAAAATATTTTAAATTATAAATGAGCTATTCTTGTGGGTGAGAGAATAGATGCAATTAGTTGGTATTGGTTGTTGGGCGGTGAAATTGTGCTTGTTGAAATACTATATGCATACAACAATTATCACCTGAAAGAATATATTCACATAGTACAAAAATAGATGTACTTCCCGAGGTGAGGGTGTCGATGTCGGTGGAGGTTGTGTGCTCTGAGTAATTTTTCTTATAACATATACCACCACAAAGATGTAACCCCAAAACCCCTGGTGTGATGTTACATGGTGTGAAGACAATGGCTGCATCTGTGACCTCTCTCATTTTTGCCGCTCTGGACGCCATGTCGGCTCACCTCGAGCCTCGACGTGGAGAAGTTTGATGAAGGAGTTAAAAGAGTGTGGGTTTCTAGAAAAAGTGTGGAGAAGAATTTTTGTTTCTAGAAAAATTCTTGATAGCATCATTAAACTACATGCCCATCCACTTGGCTGTACAGTCCATTGCGAGACATAATACTTTTATATAAAATTAAAAAAATCATTTTTTGTAAGAAGTATTTTTCAACAATATTATTTTGGAAATGTTTTGAAATAAAAATATATGAGAAAAATAAAGGACCCTTATTTTTTGGTATAAATCCATATTTTGTACTCGTGGTTTGTGATACAATATATCAACAATTAAAATTCCGTTCCGTACTCCAAAACAAAAATAATGTGATGCAACACATAATACTGAATCACTCTTATTTATCTACCCCAATATAGTACCAATGTCTCGGGTACCCATATATTGAAATGCATTGCTCTCCTTTTGAGTACAATACTAACGTTGTTGTAACATCCCAAAATTTTAAGAATAATTTGAACCTTACAATGTGGTTTTTCTTAAAATAAAATTGTTGAGGGTCTTAATGCAAAAAGAGCATGAAATGAAATTTCTTTAGAGATAATGGAGTCATAAGAGTAAATTAGGACCCAAAATATTGGTTATCTTTCATATGTACATTATGTGCTACAATTAACTCAAAGATATAAATGTTGGTTTGTTTTCCCTCTCCTCCAAAGAAGTTACTCAAAAAGGCACAAAAGGTATATAAAATAACTTTTGAATGAACAATAAGTCTTTATCTCGAATTTTTGGATCCAGGGTTCACAAAGGAAAGTCTTTTTCACAATATTTGATCAATTAGTGCATTAAAATTAAAGATATTTGATTAATAAGGAATTGTGTGGAAATTTCTAGAAAAGGTAGGTTGAGAGTAACCAATGGGCATAATATGATCCTACATTGCTCCCAAGAGGAGTATACACCTAAATAAGGTTTCTTGTCAAGTTTGGATGGAAAAGGAGGTTAATTAATTCCTTAAGTGAGTCAAACAAGTCTTTTATTTAAGGGGTAAGAAAAGGGTACCTAAATTTCGTATTTTGGCCCCAAATCTTTCCCACACATGGTTTTAAATATTAAAAGCTTCCCTTTAAAATTTGGGACCAATCAGAATTAAGGAGAAAAAGTTATGAATTTATTAGGTTTCCTAAAGTGAGAAGGATTACGAAAATTTATATAAAATATCACAATTTCATCCAATTTGGGAAATCAATATCTGGCCCCTATGTTTTCTGCGTGGACTATCAATCATTAGATCAAGATCCAACCACTCGTAGGTCATCATCTACCCCGAGTCCGTTTAGGAAAGCTATACAGTAACATTGCTTGCTTCTCTGATGACTGTCTCCCTCTATGATCAGTGTGAGCAGATAAAAGTCATCCTATCGGACTCAGAAAGGAATTCCAATAACAACCACCCTAAGATTTGCCATCTTTGGAAAGCTATCAAGAAATCTCATAATTCACAAACTTTCCCCTTTGACCAACCTACACATCCATGGGCGATAAGGGCATTTACCACCCTTTTATGAGGACTAGAACCCCTTCATGGGACCCCGTAAGACTCGAGTCATTTACCTCTACCCTCAATTTTTTGTGCTAACCCCTTCCTTCCCATATTTCTTTCTCTCTGTGTCGCATCAGAGTATCGCCTCTCCATTCTCCCTAATCCAGCCACAGAACTGTGCGATTGAACCCCGTAGCGAGGTGGCCCAACGAGATAGAGGTTGTCGTGCTCTTGCCTTCTTCTCAGAGTCCTGGGATCCCAGAGTCAACTGCTATGTTGATTGTCCAGGTAGCCTACTCACCAAGGTTCATCAGTATGAGGTAGAAGATGATGATCGGTCAAATTACCAGCCTTCCCTCAGCTCGTACATTGGAGATTAAGGGCACTTTCATCTCTTGCTCCTTATAACAAGAGTTGATCGCATGGACAACTAGTTGATGCGACTGTGAGCCATTTACTGCGCCAGGCCCGCATGGCCCAATAAGGTAACTACATCCTTTTCTGATGTGGCCTATTCTCATTGGCCAAATATTGTTAATATTGTAAAATTCATAGTAGTTGCTAGGATGGTCAGATTAAAACAAGTTTTATATGAAAATTGATTGAAAGAATGCAAGGAATGCAATAAAAATAATTTTAAGACCTAGATCTACTTCTATTTTGAAAAGTACCTATTATGATTAACTATAATGTGTTAGATGTATAAAAACCCTAATTCCTTTGTTTAATGATCACAATATGTTTAAATGATCCTAATAGTAAAAGCTTAACCTATGTGGATAAAAATGTCATTTTGGATCAAATTCAAGATAAATAATTCATGTTACCAAAATTATGGTTTAGGTGATAATTGGAATGCAAATTGATATGTTAAATGTTATGAATAGGGTGTTAAGGGTTTTCAAACCCCAAGGACATGATTCGAGTTTATTGAACCTAGGAAGGAAGATTAGATTTCTTCAAAGTGCAAGGGAAGTGGTCCATGCTAATTGAACATATGTAATGTTTGCTTTTATGTATGTATGCATGCAATGAATGTGTTATCTATTTCAATTGCTTAAAGTCAATGAACTTGAGATGAATTGAATGTTATGTTTTTATTGTCCATATTATGGTATCATCTTCATGCACATTAAGATTAAAGTCAATATTAAGAATTAAGAGAAATTTAAGAGAAAGTTAAGAGTTTTAAGAGAAAGATAATGTTAAAAGACACTATATAAGATCCTCATAAAGAGGCTCCTCAGAGCAAAACTAAGAGGGACTTTGGTGCATAATACAAGAGGAACTTCGGTGCAACTCAAGAGGCACTTCGGTGCATAAGAGAAATGACACTTCAGTGCAAAAATCCGAGGATTTTGTCACACCCCGATCTCACATTTACCATTAATCATGATATTAGGGCATAAATTGCGGATTTAACGTAATAAAAAGATCACCCTTAACTTTTTCTTCTTTTTCAAACTCTTTACTTTCTCGTATTGAACCACATAAACTAACTTTACAAGGGAATTAAACCTTGATTACTCTAATATGATCTCAACATTAATGATACACATCCATACATTCATTCTGTTTCTCATACTTCCATGTACATATGACATGATAATCAAATGCATTCTCTCTTGTTAAGGAAATGAAGATACAAACATCATGTACAACTCTCTCCCATCTATACAAGGGCATAGAGTGACAAGGACCGAATGAACTTAAATATACTCATACTTAACTCTTGTGGCAGATCTACTCTGATGTAATGATATCTTCTTCAAGTCCATGCGATTTCCCTAAAAATTATGAGTAGAGGGGTGAGCCTACTCGCTCAGTGAATGAGTACTTCAAAGAAACAGTTTAAAGCACTGATATAATTATAGATATACTTTTGAGCAATTGATATCAATTATAACAACAATAAGCTTTAAATATTCTAATATTTGACAATCATAAGTATGGTAGGATACTCTAAATATCTATAAGAGTGAATCAATATATGAAATGCTTGATTGATCATAAAGAGAACTAATAATTCAGAAATATACAAAGAATAATTGAATAACTGTACACACTTGTTTGACCTCTCATTCATTTTATTATGCCCTGATCATATGCAGTGTACTCTATATATGAAGACTCGTAGTGCACTACGATCACACCGTACAAGACTTAGCGGACACACCTGGGAAATGTGAAGTCTGACTACTCTTCTGGTCTGCAATAGGGAAATGGCTCTCTGGCCTAAACTGGACTCCTCCTCTAACCTGAGCACACAGGCGGAGAGTCAAGCCACCTCTTGGCTTTTCTGTACTCTAGTACCACCAGGACTTCTAGTTGATGTAGGACACTGCAAACTATAATTTAAGCAGACTTCTACTAGGGCTTCATCCCCCGTGTCACCTGATAGCACATTCTGACCCCCGTATATTGGACACTGTCAGGGTAAGGTCGTTTCACCCCTAAGACGCAGATCTCACATAGGGGTTCTACAGTGTTCAGGGCTCCTAAGTCTATTATTTTGTTATTCCTAGAAAGCCCTTTCTACATTGTACCCTTCTCTTACTTATACTTGACTCTAGTATCTCTATGGTGTCACGTCTACTTATTTGAAGTTATAATACAACATGTATATCATTCAAAACTTGGCAGAGCAGTATATTCAAAACACTATAATATATTGAGTAATCAACATACTATACATGCAGGCAAAATAAAATTCTTAAATAAACAGATTACATGTCCTCTTGACGCATACACACTAGAATCGTGCAATTTATCATTTTATTACATTGATAAGAGTTAATTACTTGACATATGAGTAATCATCAATAGCACCTGCAATTTATTTGTAATTTCTCAAAGAACGTGCATATCAACCCAAATCTTGAGTTGTGCATCTCATAACTCAATTAAGAGTTAATTACTTATCATGACAAGAATTATTAATAATAACTGAGAACATTGATATCACAATACATGATTCATTGAACACCCTACCCTTAGGGTTTCATTTAGTCACAACAAATGCTACAAAGAAAGGTGTAATACATCTATCACATACTTTTCAAATCTTTACAACACATGATACCTGGGATCTCAATCCCTTATCTCATTACTGGGAATTATCATCCCTTCACATCATTATCATAATTACTAGATCTAGATATTCAAACCCTTAGATCATCACATAGCATTGTTACCTCTGTAACATGTAACCATTACCTCTAGGTCCTTAGACTAAGGTATTCATTTCACTGGTTGTACAAGTATTCTCATGGCTCACAAGACCATCACACATCTTGTCACCTCTCACTAGGCAACAACTTATTCCCTTGGCTCCCGTAAAGATTTCATGCGACATAAACATTCACTGAATAAAGACTATTATCAACAAATCATATAAAATCAATATATGTATGAAACCTTAGAACTGAGCTGAATTTGGGTTTCCATGCCATTCACTGAGATAACATGCATCAATAATAAAATTTAATAAATAAATTCTATCATGCCAAGAAAATCCGTTCAAATAGATTTCACGATATCTATTCGCAAATATCCAACTTTCCTCGCATCTAGGGTTCCACCCTCTTTACTGAGATATCAAACAAACACTATTCACCTTAAATGAAATCCAAGATAGTATCTGACATATATGTACTATGAATTCTGATAAACAATCATTCATAACCAAGGGAATCTAGATAAACAAATTTCTCTATTTAATTATACAGCAATTTCAGTCATACACAAATTTCCTATATTTTAGTTTACTCTTATAATATCTATGAATACTTAGGGAATTCTTATTAGGATGTATTGTATACATTTATAATATGATTTTATCATCTGTAATTCATCCAAATAGAGGAAGAATCTGTTTCATATCATTTTGCAACATCTTAGATCAAACACACAATTCAGGGTTTGTAGTCGCGTACTAAGCAATTAAAGATTATGGATGATTTAACCAATTTTCATGCAATAGACTGTTTAAAGAAAGTTCCCACTCACCCTACTGTGTGAAAACACCTTAAAAACGTAGCTCATCCCTGAAAATCTCGATCTCATATCAAATCCCTAGCAATTCACCTGAATCTTCTTCCTTTCAACTCAGAAACCCTAAAAATGAGGGATTATGGAGAAAGAGTGAGAAAAGCGAAATTTTTGATACCGTTTTAGATCAAATCAAAGGAGGGACAGAATTTTGACATGTGAGAAAAGATTCACCATGAAACTATATCCAAAGAAGCTAAACTTACATGATTTCATCATTCCTCGGACTACAAAACCCTAGGTCAGCATCTCCATCAATTTCTCCTCTCAAACCCTAACTCTCTCTCTCTACATGATTTTGTTTCTCTGTATTGAATCACGAATTATGAGAGCTACTTGTGTGTTAGGTTGACCATATAGAGAAATTGAGCTGCTTGAGTTAATTGCACATTGACCCCTCACTAAACTTTTTCTTATTTCAGCAAATTTTTCTATCATAAAAAGGTTTCTGTGAATTTGTGCATTTCAGAGAGCAAAACTTCTCCAAAAATTATGATAATTTATCATGTTGTTTATAGTTAAGTTATATATATTAGTTATAATTTGAGATAATTCCAAACTTCCATTAAATAAATAAAAATCGAATAGTGCACTACTATCCAGAATTTTGTAGAAATGTCAGTAACTGTAATTCGTCTACTAATAAGGTCTAAACGTATCCAAAAATTATGAAAATTTTACATATTGTTTATAATTTAGTTTAAGATCTCCAGTTAAAATTTAGATTTTTTGGAGTTACTAAAAAATATTAAAAAATAAAAAACTACACTGCTGAAAAGCACTCTGTCAGCATTTTGGTCGAAGTATAGTTCGATCGAGAACAACATTCAAAGAACACTCAAATATTCTGAAATTTTTCTCTAATATGCATGATTGAGTTATCCATATGATCTACAAAATTAAATTAAATACAAAATTTTTAGAAAATACGAAAAATCATTTACCACACGGCTATCCTGATCAAATTCCATACTCATGTACCATCAAAACCCTAATTTCAGCCAACTAGGGTTTATATTTTCTCAAATCTTAATTTCTCAAATAATAGAACACTTAACGTTCTGATTAGGTTTAAAACATCATAATTGAATTATCATCATTAATTATATTTAAGTAATGATCAATCAAATTAAGAATATAATCATCCAGGTAAACCGTAGTTTACCAATTAAGCTCAGATGCGGTCATAACAATTCTTATATAAGTCAAGATAAAAGAAGTAATTTAAAAGAAATTGTGTCCCCTTTTCAATATTTAATGTTTACAGTTTATTTTCAACTTACATGTTTTTTTTAAAACTTTTAATGTGTTTAATTCCACTTACCATTGATTTTATGCATGGCTGGGGGTGCGATGCCCGCAGGTAAGGAGCAAGCTTAGGAAGATGAAGCTTTTTGACATGCAAAGAATAGCTCAAGAAATCTTCAATAAGAAAAGACCTAGTGGGGTGCTTTTTACCAAGATGATCCAGAGATTTAGATATCTTTTACATTATGTATAGACTTATTATCAAAATAGATAGATGAACTTGATGTAGTTTCTTTTTTGCCAAAACTATGTATGAATCAATATTTTGAATTAATGCATAGTGTTCCAATTATCTTGTTGCTTTTGTATATAATGTTTTGTAATGTTCCTCCAAGACAAGTGACCCATGTTATGGACAACATAGGATTTTCTTCCACTTTCATGTATGCACTTGGAGGGGTGTTACAGTTGTTCTGTTTTTTGAGGAACAATACATATATTATAGGATACTGCATTTTTTACACTTTCTTCCTCTATATTTATAGCTTTTTTATCCAAAGTATGTCAGCATTTGTGTTGTTAAAAATATTTTTCATGATGAATCTAAAATTTTATTTTAGAAAAATAAATTACAGATAAAAATATGAGAATTTGTTTTCTATCATATTAGTAATGATCTCGCCTCCTAATAAGTAGGTGGAGATCGAAGATGTGGGAAGGGGCATGTGGTGGATTCATAAATCTACCACAGGGGGGTTAGATTAGTACGAGTAGTGACAAATATTGATTATATGTATAAATGGAAAAATAATACTTATTTAGAAAAAATGAAGAAAATATACCTAACATAATGTCTCATTGTCTCCAATATGTAAAAATAAGTATTTGTAAGAAATAGAAAAAATCTAATGTAAATGACATGATACAATTCACCATATCAAAGTAATGAATCTGTTTAAATTGTTAAAGTCATAAATAACACATTATTTGACTATATCTTTCAGATTAAACTACTAGACGATCAACAATATAATCATAATTCACAGTCACTTGATCAGTGCAATATGCATAAAATTGGTAACACATAAGAAAAATACCGGTTATATTAAAAATGGGAATAAAGTGACCTTTTAAGTGGAGAACAAGCATCAAAATACAATATGACACCGTTAAATGGATGGTGTCATACTGGAAGACCCAAAAAAAATTGTAACAGTCAAATCTTACACTATAAAAGATATAAGTATAATGTATTAGGTAATGCCAATTTATTTTAAGATCTTGATACAATGATTAGTATGAAGGAAACTTCAGAATGGAAGAATGAAAAAAATTAATGTGGTTGTAAAAACAAATTATGATAAAGAAGGAAATTGACGAATGAAAAGTGAAGAGAATGAAGAGGAAAGATCCATGTATATATTTATTATTTTATTTAAAAGTCGAAGAAAAGATGATATGAAAGAAATAATTATATATATTTTATTGACTTTCATTTTACATATCATCCTTACTTTTCTCTCTCGATTTCAGTAAAATTATATCTACAAGATGGCTTTTTTGACCTTTTCTTCTCCTTCTTACCCCACATTTTACATGCTTTTTCCTACACTTTTTTTACCTTATGTCAATTCAATCATTTCTTTTCTTATAGATAAAAATATTGTAATTATCTTTTCAAGTTCTTGTAAATTTATAATTAGTTATTTAGATTAAACTTATAATATCTAAATGTTGTGTAACTATACGCTTGTGAAATACCATGTTACAATAAATATTATATGGATCTATTTTGACATAGCAATATGGATCTTTTCTTAATTTAAGAGTGATTGACTAATAAAAGTTTGTCTAGGGTTCCCTCCTGCACGCGGCCCTCCGGCTTGGGGGAGGGGGTCTGGCGTTAGTCTGAAGCCGCCACCGTCTCCCCCCGGGCATCTTCATCGACTTGCCTCTCAGATCTGGGTCTGTTTGTAGGTGCTTCTCTGAGCTTCTCCTCTCGTCCTCCCTTGGCGGCTGGCGTGCGTTCTGGTCGTGGTCGGGCCTTTTGCGGCGGTGCGTGGCTCGAAGGGGGGATGTAGCGCTCTCCTCCTTGGCGTTGCTCTTCTTAGATCTGCCTCGGGGCTGAGCGGAGTAGCTTTTTTGGAGGTCTCCGGTCGTCAGTTTCCAACGGGGGCGGGTTTGCCCTCTTTTTTTCTTTCTTTGTTCTTCCTAGTCTTTTTCTCTGTGTCAGTCTGTCTGTGGTGGTCTTTTTTTGTCCGTGCCTTGGGTTACTTCTTGGGCGGACGGCGAGCTTGGGCGCCCCTAGGTGCTTCAGGCAGAGGAGGATTAAGCTGGGTTTGTGCTTCGTGTGGGTCTTTCGCCCCCTGCTCGCAGTGGTGGTCGGGAGTGGTGGTGGGGTTCCCGACACCCTCTACTCCCCACCATTGTATCCGCATGAGCCATCCTTCCTCTGTATTTGCATCACTGGGGTTTGGCCTCCTTTTCGGGTCTCCTGGTTGGTGCACCCTTAGTGCTTGATGTTTTTAGTTGTGTTTCTAGCATTATTTGTGTGGTGTTGTGTTTGTGTTGTTTCTTTGTGGTCGAACTCTTTTTCAGGTGATCATTCGTTGTCTTCATGATGGTAACCTAGGCCAACGGCTATGCAAACTCCTCGCCCGATGTACTCATAGGCTCTTGTAGATTGATGAATTTCATCTCGGATAGCTGTTTTAGACAGCCATTACAAGAGGTGGACGGTGCAGAAATGTACCTATCACATCCCAATCTGAGCCTTGTGCTATGTCTTTCCGCAAAAGGAGTTGTTGCTTGGTTACTTGATGAGAGATGTCTATCTTGTAGATGCCGTATGGCTTACTTTTAATGAGATTGAGCTATTTTCAAAAAAAAATTTTGAAAGAAAAACATGTAAATAGAAGGTGATTAGTTGTGCATGTATAGTTATCATTTTTTTCAATAGTGTATAATTATAATTGAGTGAACTTACTCAATTTATATTTAATAATGTTTGCCAATTAATGAGTTAATTGTAATGCATTAGATTCTAATTAATAGTCAACATGATGCATGATATATTTTTTGTAAACTTTATATTATATAATTAATTTTCATATTTTAAGAGTACAGGACCCCTAGTCTTTATAGAGGTCAACTTTCAAATGTGGTAGGTGATACATTTTGTATAAATCTTAACACAATTAATATGAAATTATTAAATAATTTTAGTAGGAGAGAAACTAAAGATATAATTTTTTAAGCCCATAATTGGCGGCATAAATATTAAAATTGTAAATTTAATACTTTGTGAGGGGATAAAACAAATGATCTACAAATATATTTAGTTTAAGACCTACGTAGGTCATAGAAAGAAGGATGATCAGACGAATAGAAATCGTAAGATGAAAAATCACATTTTGTGTGGTACAATAAAGTATTTTTATTAAATATAAATATTTACATGGATCGTAGTAATAATAAAAATATTTTTTTAAAGGGGGACTTCAACTTAGACAGCCCCCCCTCTGGATCCATCCCAGAAGAGGACCGATAGTATATGACGCGTCCTATTCTTATTCTATAAGACAATCAATCACAATACATTATCTCCATCTCACTCTTCTTCAAAATCCAACCCTTACAAGAAATTAAAAAAACAAACAATACATTTAAACTATAATATAGTTCTATTAGATCCTATCAAGTTTTTATAGGATATTACCTATAAAATGAACCTCGTTAGGAAGGTATACTTCCCGCTTCTACTCCACCATACCCCAACCCATCACAACTTCGTCACCACCTGCCGGCTCTCTCGGCGCCGCGTGGCATGTTAGAGTTATTATTTCCTACACCTGCTAGCCAACACGTTCGGAACGGGCAGATCTGTCTCCTTATCCATAAAGAAGGGTAGAGCAGGCAGAAGGAACCGAAGTGCGCAACTAGTGGCGTACCTGCATATTTCGGCCACGGAAGTTGGAGTCGCTGTAGTCTGTATGACTGTAGCCATCTTTTGCCTTCTAGCCACACGCATCGTGTTTCGCGGGCCAACGCCTTTCTCTTTGTGCTTAGTTCAAGTGGTAGTGGGCCTTTTATTTTCTTCTTCTAAATTGTTCCATTCCAGACGGTACTAAACTAGGAGATGTGGTGATAATTAAACTGCCTTCGATTTTCTAATGAAACAAATATTTTATCCAAAAACAAAGAGCAAAACAGGACACGAGCAGTGCCTGACGTAAACCAAACACACTATAGGTGGTGCTGGTGCACATCAGTAGCATGATGGTGAAATCCGTTTGGGATGGGATTTGCTATAAAGGGGTTCACGCTGATAGGTCTTGGGATTAGTATCTCTGATTAGAAATATTATGTCACATCGAATAAGACAAAACAAAATCCAGAAAAGAACCCGGAATCTCACTAAGGCTCCGATTGGTTCAGTGGAAGTTATAAGTTTTGTGGAACTCATTTTCTAGAAACTCTAGTTCCGTTTCTGGAACTTAAGTTCCATTCACTTCCATATGATTGGTTTGTCATTAGTGTAAATATGAAAATCAATTAAAAAATTATTAGTTTTACCGTGTGATATATAAAAAATAAGGACGACAAAGAAATAAAAAAGAATCATATCTATGTCTACTAATTAATATATTTTTAAAATAATAATCTCAACAAGCAGTCATAATGCGGATGTTGCTCCCTTAAAAATAGAGGACGAAAAAAGTAAAAAAAAATTATATCTGTGACTACTAATTAATATATTTTTAACATAATAATCTCAACAAGCGGTCATGATTCGGATGTTGCTCCTTTAAAAATATTTTAATATGGTATATTGTGGTTCAAATTACATTATAATATTTGTATTTTACTTTGTATGTATAAACAATTATAATGATATGTACATTCTATACGTATGTAAATATAATATAGGTTTTGGTTTAAAATTATTTAACAATATGTACAACATTTATTTTTACTATATTCTTCACGTACGATTATAGTTTATTATCATTTTCACATCATATTATTTAAACATGAATATAAAAAATACTAGATAAATCATTTTTTGTCACATGATGCAGTCTGATTATTTTTCATAGTGGTCTGGTTATTTTTCATAGTGTTTTTATATTTTTTATTTTGTAGACACAGTGATAATGGTAGTTGTAGTGTAAAATATTTTATATGGTGTCGCTTATAGTGTACAATATTTTGTCATATTATTTTATCATTTTGATAATAAATCATATCCACACACTAACATTCCTAGTCATAAATATTTTACATGTGTCATTTATGAAGAATGAAAAATATAACTTTATAGCAAATGTTGTGAACTGTTCCGAAACTCGTTTTCCTCTCTTTTTAAGAGGAAACTTAGGAACTCTGTTTTTGTATATAACTCTGTAATTCACCGGAAGTCATGAAACTCGACTTTCAATACTTACTTTAAATCAATCATGAAAAACTATTTTAAGAACTCCAGTTCATAAGTTTTTTGGATCAGTTACAACAAACCAATCGGAGTCTAAGAGCAAGATTTTCGTAACATAGGATAAGATCACTACGACCGGGAAAGGCATCTTGCCGTTCGATGTGATCGCATGCTGGTGGATGAGCGCTCCCACCCATTACTCACCATCATCCTGAAGCGTATTGGTCTGGAACACGCGGCAAGGGTAGGAATATATGCGAGCAAGCAAAGGAGGCTTGCAAGGTGGGGTAGATGGTATCTTCAAAGCCAACGGTTCATCGCTACTCGCTCCTCAAATCAAACGTCCTCATCGATTGTCACTCGTGTATACGTATGGGGGTGGGGGTACTCACGTCGACGTAGATGGCTGGCAATCGTAGAAGAGGAGTGCGGAGGTGAAAGTGATGCGTGATGGATTTAGCCACAACATATATAATAGAGTTCTGTTATATAGATCAGAAATGACATCCAGTTTGAGACCCTTTTCATCATGTATGTATGGGAACAAAATTAAAGATGAAGGTGAATTATTTCTCTCCTTAGTTTTGTTCCCATGCATACATGAGGACAAAAAAAGTTTCAAAATGGATCCCACTTCTGGCCTCTATATCATATTTCTATATAATACAAGGGGGGTAATAGGATTTAGAGTGGACAATCTGAAGGGACACCAGAATGGGATTGTTTAGTTGACCACCCTTCAGATTGATTTTTGCAAGTATCCGATTTACCACAGTGGCTATTGGGTTATTAACTCATGATTGCGATTGATTCTCGTCTCAGAAACAGACGAATCGGAGGCCGCTATCCAGTTTTCTCCGTCTATCTGTTATATGTTAGGTAGACGATGAAGAAGGTTAGTTAGGTACCTCCGGTTGTTTCTAGTAGAACGGTTGTAATATATTTGATGTAAAAGTGAAGGGATACGTGATGCGTATCCAATCTCCTCGGCTCAAGTGGTATGATATAGGCGCGGACCAAATACTTGTGGGGATAAATCAAACATAAACGGCCGTTAGCAATGAAAAGACTATCTTTGCTATATCTTGCAAATGCATTACTGCAACTGCTATTGCCAAGTTGATGTTGAGCTTATACGCATGAAGGTTGTAAAATTATTCGACAAGGGTTTAAAAATATATCAAAGACATTGCAGTTTGTGGATGTCTCTTTTGGAGACACTTCGGATTGCTTCTTTTTCCATTCCTCTCAGCGGCTTGGAACTTTATTCGGTGATAGAAGCTTCCGCGTATGCTTTTGTGGCCTCCGGGATCCAATCTTGAGTGCTTCACGATTATATTTTGCGAGACAGTGGGATTTGCAGTATGGACTCTAATTTTGATAGTTCTTTAGATTGTCTTCGTGTCACTATTCCAATTTTAGACCTTAGTAGTTTTTCTAACAAAGATGTTGTCCCCTATAGAGTCCAAAATACTTTGATGAGTGCCCTTTTTAGCAAAATTATTGAGGACATGAAAGTTAAGTTTGAGATGACCGTTAGACAAAAAGTAATTTTTGGGTGTCTACAACGATGATCATGCTTAAGATTTTCTTCTTGTTATTTCTATTGATAGAATATGTTTATATATATCATCAGTGGAGTATCGTACTATCCTCAGATACCGTCTCATGATTTCTTTGTTTCATAATGATGAGATTTGTTCAATTTTTCATAAGGCATGTTTGGATTCTTTTGAGGAACATGCAGTTCATTGCAAAGAGCTACATGGATTCAAGTATAAACATGATCTTTCTCAGGATGATCGCTATGACGTACTCAGACATACAAGAATTGCTTCTAAGAAAGTGGCACATGATAATTTTTTGACTGATCCGCAGGAGGATAGATCAAACTGCTTGATATCTTAATTTTTGGAAGGGTTATGCATCGTAATGTCATGACCCCCAACTCTATGGATGTTGCATTTAGGAGGATTGATTTTTCTATTTAGAAAGGATTGGTGGTGTAGCTTGTTGTCTGTCTTCCTTCCATCTCAAAGTAATTATTTTATTTGATACATTGATCTTTCAAGTTTTTGAGATAACTTTTCATGTTGAAGAATGATATTTCTCTTGGGCCTAAATTGTCTGGCTTATGTGTATTTTACATTGGATTGAGAATTAGTTGTTCAATACTAATTTTATTTGGTGTGTCATTAAGGGTGCAAAATTGGGGTTCTAAACTCTCATGGTCTATAATCAAGCACAAACAAATTGTGGATCTGACAAAACAATCCCAAATGGATATTTAAGTAGCTCAAAATGTGGGTCCAAAATATGACTATAATGAACTTAGTTCTGAAGGGGTTACTATTTAAATTTGTAATTCGACACATTGAGACACGCACAATGATATATGGGGTCAGAAGTAGTAGACAGGTTCAAACACATGGATAAGGTTTGTAAGATGACATGACCTTTAATCTTTACATAGGTAGGTCAGATAGAAGGGTAGATGTAGTGTTCCTTACAAAAGAAAGTAACGATCTATATTAAAAATAAGAGAGAAACTAAAACTAGATTATCAAACAAAAATAAGTTATGAACAATCTTTTTGGTATTGTGATTCTAAAAGGAACTTAAACCAGATTTCACCCACCAAGCGCACTCCACAAACATACAATTACTTCCAATCAACTACTATCATTTCTTCTATTGGGAATAGGAAAAAGGATCTGGCCCAATCCTAATTGGATTTGGACTTGAGTAGGAGTTGACTTATGCTACCAATCCTAATAAGAGTTAATTCTAAAAGGGAAAGAAGATTGTTTCTTCTGTGCAATATGGAGTTGGACTTGGAGTTGGAGGCCTATAAATAGAGGTAATGGGGGGCATTGAGATCATCCCACCAGTTGCTTGTTGGTGCCTTCTGTGGTAGAAGAGCTAAAGAATAAGAACAACTTTAGGAGCTCTCTTGGTTAAATAAGAGAGGGTCAACGACTTTGCCTTGAAATGAAGTAGTGACTGACAGTCGGTGACACACTGGGTGCATTGACAGAGCAACTCTCTTGGTTGATAAGAGAGGGTCAATGACTTTGCCTTGAAGCAAAGTAGCAGTTGGCAGTTACAGACACAGTGTTTCCATAGCAACAATGGTCTGACCCAGTCAACGGTCAGAACGACATCAAGTAGTCTCTAGCAACAATAGTGGCCTCATGAGGAGATCAAGTAAAGATGGATGTTTTGTACATACTGGGTGTGATTCTCTTCTTCCTCATCTTTGTTCTTGTGTAGGGAGGGCTATCTGGATTTAGGGATAAATAAATCCATTCAGTGTGAGTTGTAATCTTAATGACATAGTGCTTGTTGGCCAGTATTGCCCTATGGTTTTTCTCTCCTTGTCTTGGGGAGAGTTTTCCACATTAAATTTGGTATTTCTTATTTGGGTTTATACTCTTGTCGGTAACACTTCCGTGATAAGTTTTCATCATACGCTTGTTGGTAACGCTTCTGTAATAAGTTTTTATCACATTTGGGACCGTATTGGTACAACATCCACAACAAGTGGTATCAGAGTGTAGGCTACAAATACTGGTCCAGATGGGGAAGGATGAAGATTCGATAATGATAAAGTTGACAAGCACAAATTGACATGTTTAGAAATCCAAGATGAAGGATATTCTCTATTGCAAAGATTTGTACAATCTGATAGAGGGACAAAAGTCAGAGAGTAAGTCTGATGTGTACTGGAAGAAAATAAATAGGAAGACTATTGGAACAGTTTGAAAGTGGCTCAATATTTTCGTGTTCCATCACGTCTTAGAAGAGAAAAATACCAAAGATCTATGGGAGAAGCTCAAGAAGTTATATGAGCGGAAGACTGCCACAAATAAAGCTTTCTTGATTAGAAAGTTGGTGAACCTCAAGTACCAATACGGTATAAGCATCGCTGAGCATATGAATGAATTCCAAAACCTTGTAAATCAACTGGGATCCATGAAGATGTTTCTTGATTATGAACTCCAGACTCTAATTTTTTGGGATGATTACCTGATAGTTGGGAGACACTCCAAGTGATAGTCAGTAATTCTGCATAGGAAGGCAAGTTGACACTTGACTAGGTGAAGATTAGTCTACTAAATGAAGAGACTCGACGACGAGTCTCAGGTGACAATAGATCAGAGGTGCACTTCATACAGAGAAGAGGCGTTGATAGAGAGAGACCATGGCAGATCCAATAACTGCAGTGAGTCCCAAAACTGCGAGAAGTCTCGTGGTAGATCCAAGTCAAAGAGTAGTAGAGGGTGCTTCTATTGTAGCAAGCTAGGCCATTTCAAAAGGGATTGTAAGGTTTGGAAAAAGAAATATGGGTCTGAAGCCAAAGACAAGTAAGATGACGAAAAGAATACTGCAACGACAATCTCAGATGACCGGGACAATGACGACGATGTGGTTTTAACAGTCTAAGAGTAGTGTTTAAATGCTGAGGATGATGATTCTGAGTGGGTGATGGATATTGCCACTTCTTATTATGCTTCACTGAGTAAGGAATTCTTCACTTCATACAGGAGGGGAGACATTGGGAGGGTGAACATGGGAAATTCCAACTTCTCTAGAATTATCGAGATTAGAGACATTTGTATTCAAACAAGTGTTGGTTGCACACTCACACTGAAGGATGTTTGTCACGTTCTAGATTTGGGCTGAGTTTGATATCTAGTTCATTCTTTGATAGAGAAGGTTGTCATCTGGATTTTGGTGGTGGGAAATATAAGATCACCAAGGGGTTTTTAGTTATTGTATGAGGCAAATTGTGTCACACATTGTATAAGACCCAGCTGAAGGTGCTCAAAGGTGACCATATATATGTAGTTGAGGATCACTAGATAGATCTATGACACAGACAAATAGGATACATGAGCCAAAATGGCTTGAAGCTTTTATCAAAGTAGAGACTGGTTCCTTATAGTAAGGAAACTAGTCTCAGTTCATGTGATGCATTTCAGATAAGAAAGTATCGATGTGTTTCTTTCAAGACAAGATAAAATGTGAAGTCATAACTTCTATAGCTGGTTCATTCGTATATTTACAGTCCATATGAGGTAGCTTCACTAGGTGGTAATAGGTATTTTGTCACATTCATTGATTATGCATCTAGGAAAGTGTGGGACTACTTGCTAAAAACCAAGGATCAAGTATTTTAATGTTTTTAGAAATTTCATGCCATAGTGGAGTGGGAGACAGAGAAAAAACTAAAGTGTCTTCGTATGGACAATGTAGGAGAGTACACCTCTAGGGAGTTCTAGGATTAATGTGCATAACACGGAATACAACATGAAAGGACAGACCCCGTTGCACCACAACACAATGGTACATTTGAGAAGATGAACTGTACTATAGTGGAGAAAGTTAGATCATGTTGAAAACTACAAAGTTTCCAAAAACATTCTGGGGCAATCTCTATCAGTGCCTTTGGGGTTTTATATACTTGAGAAGGTATGGACATGCAAGGATGCATCCTCTTCTCATCTACGAGTATTTGGGTGCAAGGCTTATATATATGTTCCAAAGGAAAAGAGGCAAAACATGTATGATAAAGCGGTGTCGTGTATCTTTCTTGGCTATGGAGATTAGCAGTTTGGCTACAGGTTATAAGACCCTATGAAAAAAACCATGAGAAGACACAAAAGATGAGACATTATGTGAAAGTTAGACAATTATAGAGCCTAGGAGTGATGATGTAGATGATGCAGTATCAGGTGACAGTTCCTCTAATGATGAGTATGAGTATGCTTCAACTTCTTAACAGGTGTAGTCTTCAAATGATAAGAAGAGTAGCAGGATTACTCTGAGCAGTATAGTGAAAGTACATCGAGTGTTCCATTTCTAGATGCGCATATGAGTGATTTAGACTCACAGTCAAAGACTTCTAGGCAGGGGGAGCAAGATCGTCACCATACAGAGTAATTACAACAACAATTGAGGAGGTCTAATAGAGTTTGTCATCCTTCATCTAGATATCTGACATCTCAGTGTATTCTCCTTACTGATCAGGGGGATCCAGAGACTTATCATGATGTAAAAACTCATAGACATAAAGCACAGTGTCATCATATGATGCATGCAGATATGTCTTCTTTACTAAAGAATGATACAAATGAGCTTGTGGCACTTCCTAAAGGTTGGAAAGCAGTAGAGTATAAGTGGGACTACAGTATGAAAGGAGGGGTTATGGCTCTGATACAATTTGTAAAGACTGGGCCCACTACCCAAAGATATAGTAGAGTTTCAGGAATGACGACTGGCCCCACAGACCACCACTAGCCTTAACTGCACACTTTTGTCCACTCACACGCAAGCCAGGATCAACTTCCCGAATGGTCACCCATCCTAGTACTACTCCAAGCTGAGCACGCTTAACTATGGATTTCTTTAGAGATGGGCTCCTAGAAAAGGAGGTGCACCTTGGTGATATGGGTAGTCTAATCATTCCTTTTAAGATCATGCTATCTGAGGCCTAAAATCCTGGGACATTATTGTAATTACTTAAATTCCCTCCTACACAAAATTCCTTAAATACCTTCTAACCAAAACGAGGATGACTGATCACACAGAATCTATCATGTTATCTGCAAGGACAAGTTCCATCATTCAAAATAGATTACCGAAGAAACTTGATGATCAAGGTGCCTTCACATTGCCATGCAAGATTGGCGATACAACATTGGACAGAGGTTTAGTTGACCTTGGATCCTGTATAAGCCTTATTCCTTATACATTATGGGACAACTTGATATTGGAGAATTGAAGCCGACTAAGATTTCCATTCAACTAGCTGATCAAACCATCAAGTATCCTAGAGGTATTGTTGAAGATGTGCTAGTCCAAGTGGGCAAGTTTTTCATTCCTTGTGATTGATATTAATGAGTTTCCATCCAATCCTATTCTCTTTGGAAGACCCTTCCTCCACACTATTGATTGTATAGTCTATGTGTGGGAAGGCAAGATCAATCATAGGGTAAGTGGAGAGATAATGGATTTCTCTATTCTGGACGAAATGAAAGCCCCAAGCCAAATGGAGAGCATCTATCTAGCAAATTATATTGACATATTTCTGGAGGAAGATGAGGATTTTTCTAAATTCCTTGTTGACTATGGAGATGAAACTGAGTTGGACACTGCTAAGGCCACCGAAGATGTGGATTTTGTTCACAATGCCACACCACCTCTATCTCTTGAAGAGATTTCATCATTGAAGGACAACTCTAGCAATCCACCAAAGGAGAATAAGGTAGATCTCAAACCCCTTCCACTGGGACTAAGGTATGATTTTCTTAACCTGAGTAGACCTCCTGTAATAATAAATTCTGATTTGACTGATGATCAAGAATCAAAGTTGCTAAATGAATTGTGGTTATATAACAAAGTCATTGTTATTCAATCAATGATTTGAAATGTGACAACCATTATCAAACCGACAACCAAATCGCACAGTAATTACACGGAATAACCATTAGCAGTGGATTAATGAAAATCACTAAAATTTAAAACCATTTTTGCAAAGAGATTTATTGCCAGGAAACTCTTAAGGAAAGAACCAAAACAATATATACATCATGGTTCACATTGTACATACATTGTACCATCTCATCTTGAGGATAACATATACAGTTGCTTTGACCAAACATATACATAAGCAACATAAAACCTCGAGGCATACAAGCCAAAATCTCAGATCATTTATAAAACTATTACATACTAACTCCCAAGGACCTGAGATTATAGAGACAAAACATAGGACTTCTATCTACAAGATCTAACATACAACACACTCAACCTGAGTTGTTACTGTTGTCCCTATTGTTGTTGTCTTCCCTTTGCAGTACGGTCTCTACCTCATCGTCCGTGTTCACCTAAAAATGTGTTGGACCAACGGGGTGAGAAAAAAGTCCCAACGAGAGATATAACTCTCCACCAACAATATTATTATTACAGGTAAATGGTATAAATCTGAGCAGAGGATCTTTTATATTAATAATCAAGATTAATCATTGTTACTAAGTAGAACTTATAAATATCATCTTTTAAAGCAATGCAACTTTCTATGATAGAGCAATATATCATCTATTAACTTTATAAGGAATATGAAGAACACATATAACATATATCCATTTAAGATGTATAAAAGTAGTGTAACATCAACCAATATTTATGTATTTAATCCTTAATCAAATATGCTACATGGTTGATTACATATTTACAATCACACTTATGCCATGAGGAGATGAGGTATACTACTCATGCTCTAACTGACCACTGCTTAGTCAAAATTAGTACCATACAAGGTCAAAGGAAGAGTCGACTTCCAAGACCTCACATGTTTCGGTTAGTACATGACCACTGGAAGTGACATCATGTGTCAAACTATAATTATCTTGCCAGAGTATAGTAGCATCTTTGTTATAGAGTTACACCCGCATCCTGCACTCTCTTCGGGGAGATTGCACAACAACCCTAGTATATGAGGTAAAGATCACACATCAATCCCTATTTGGATGTAAGGATATTTTCACCCATCACCCCCACATATTCAAAAATATGCTCTCCGAGTTAAAATCATTTCACCATTGAGCGAATTCTGACACTAAATGGATCTATGGCTAGGGAAACTACATGATAAGGTTCCACTTGATTAATTAGGTGCATTACAATATATTTTAGCATCAACCAAGTTACAAGCATGAACTATAACAAATTCTACTAAGAAAGGTGTAAGACATTTATCAAGTACTGTCATAATCTTTGTAACACATTGAATGCATAACACTCGGGATCTCAGTCCCTTATCACATTACTAGGGATTCTCATCCCTTAACATTATCATCATCATGATTGCTAGATCTGGGTATTCAAACTCTTAGTTCATGACTGACCATTGTCACCTCTTATCAGGTAACAATTACCTCTAGGTCCTCAGGCCCAAGTATACATTATACTTGTTACACAAGTATTTCACAGGGCTCACAAGGCCCATTTAATATGTATCATATGAAACATCATAGCTCATACATGGCTATGCTCATCATCTCATGATACCAGCATGGTTAGTATTTCATGATAAAAACAATATCAAGTACATATCATCACCATGCAATACAAGAGAAATACAACCTTCCCATCATTAGGGTTAGGGTTTCCATTTTTAGACGATTAGGGTTTCAAGTTCATATTATCAAGAATCAAAACCCTAATTCATAGCTCCACACATATTAGGATCATACATTGATATCATAAGTATTCAATCATACTTTTTTATTCTCATCATTTATCATTAAATGATTATCACACAAAGTATGAGTTTCTCTCTCATCCTCACTAGGATATTGATTACATCATACTTTATTAAGTTGGCTCAACCCTTTTCTCAAGGTACATTGGCCTACACTTATCAAAATGTATTAAACTCTTTACATATTAATGTATCATTTGACATAACACACTTCATGTGTTACTCAATCAAGTATATCGGATTTGAGGTTCTTACCTCCATATTGGTTTTGAGGTACTTCCACCATATCGGGCTAGAGGTGTATGCTTACTACCATATCGTCCAAGAGGTGAGTGTTTACCACCATATCATCCAAGAGGTGTGTGCTTACCACCATATCATCCAAGAAGTGTGTGCTTACCACCATATCGTTATAGAGGTGTGTGCTTACCACCATATCATCCAAGAGGTGTGTACTTACCACCATATCATTCTAGAGGGGTGTGTGTGTCACTTATATCAGGTTACTCAAGTGTAGGGTTTTGCATATCGGGTTAGACCCTTATGCTCATACCTTGTCAAACCTTCAAAGTATCAACCTACCATGCGTTGAGTGACAACCTAGACAACTAGTTAGTCCTTTTTCAACCAACCCAAATGTACAAAATGATAGGGGTGTGGGGTTCCAAGGAATAACATATTTCATATCACCACATTGGGTTTCATTACCATATCAGGTTAGAGGTGCTTCAACCCGATATTGATTTGTGCCATGATGATGTCATCATCATCAAGCTCTAGAATTTCGTCCCTTACTATTCTAGTTCATGTACAATAGTCCTATGAAACTATTAGAACTCATAGAATCATCAATCATTCAATAAAAATCAAAATTTAAAGTAGATCAACAAGTATAACAAGATTGAAGGTGAATAATAACATGATTGGGTTCAAGTTATATAATCCGCCTCAAGAAAAACTTCAAAGATCTAAGATCCAAAGGTTCATGTTCCCAAGGTTGAAGATAAACTTATCAAAGATCCAAGACTTGTTCATAAATCCTCTATATGCAAAGAATCACCATAGATAAGAAGTTTGTGAAGAAGAAAAGAAAGGAAGAATCACAACCCGAGAATCATGCTTCAACCAAGGTTGAAGATGACCATAGCTTCACCTTAAGTTTAAGGATCGAGCTCCTCAACTACTATGCATGATATCTAAGAGAAAGAGGGTTGTAGGATTTGAAAAGTTTCACTAGTAGGTGAAAGGAGTGGTATATATAATTGAGGCTTATAAGAGAAAGTGTATAAGAGGTGTCATCACCTTATACTACTAGGTGAAACATGTCCATGCATGGGTTGACACATGTCCATGTATGCATACATATTTATTTTGACATGAAAAACTCTTGGGGATAATCTAGGGATAAGATTTCGGCTATTAGTTATCTTGTTGAACAAGATATTTCAACCCAACATCACTTTATTCACAAACCGATACAACTTTTCCAAGGAAAGTTGTAAACCGATATCCATCAACTTATTGAAGTGGTTAACTCGTCATGGCATTTTCAAAGAGTTGACAAAATGATATGGAACCTCCTCTATGGCTTTTTGGCTGACAGGCACTCCCATATAAGCTCTACAACCCAATACAACTCATTTTAGGGTTTCAACTATACATCCTTTCTTGGTCTTTTCATCACCAAGAATACCATCACTCAATTATGATTCAAACATGTTGCTTCTTTCTTTCTCTCTCCTCTAGATGATGCTAAGAGATAGTAGGGACACTCTAGAGGTATTAATTTTCATATCAACCCTACATTTTGGACAAATTGCAATTTACACCAAAACTATCATATAATGCACAAACAGTTTGCAAATAAACTCAAACTTGAAAATTAAACTCTCCTTGTGTCTTAATTACTTTTCAAAAGATTAAAAAAAGTTTATAAATACTTAAGCAAATATTCCAGGTTTATGGCATAACCCAGGCCATGGATGTTACAATTATCAACCCCTAACAGGGATTTTATCCCCAAAATCTCAAGAGAAATGAAAAGGGTACTTCCTCCTCATATCTTCCTCCAACTCCCATGTGGCTTCTTCAATGCCACAGTGATGCCAGAGAACTTTTACAAGAACTATGTCTTTATTTTTCAGCTTCTTGATTCTTCTATCAAGAATCATCATTGGACCTTCCACATAGGATATATCTTCATTCAATTCTACCTCTATAGGTTGCAACACCACCTATGTATCAAGATGACACTTTCTCAGCATAGATATATGAAACACTGTGTGGCAACACATCCCATTATCACACAGATAATGAGGTGTTACGCAAAAACGTGCGGAAATCACCATAACCACAGATTATGAAAACACGGGTTAATTAAAACCGATTGCGGAAAATTGATAAACTGTGAAACTATTACTTTTCAGTCCTCATCCTGCACAGAAACATGTCATATACCTACTTACACGAGATCTGATATGTGTCCACAGCTCAAGAATAGATGTTCATCCATCACATGAGTTCACCACCTGTTCACATACATAAAGGCCCACATCCGGCCAACAGCAGGATATACAAACGTCATCGATCGTTCATCGTAAAACAACGTCAAAACACTGCCAAGGACCTGAGAGTACATGGATGCCTCTAGACTCTACTACAAAACATCCAAAATAGCAGCATGTCCATCGCTTGCCTTCTACTGCTCCTCAAGCTACTCGGCCGCAACACCACGACCACGACCACGTCTACCTCGACCACCTAAAAAGGGGTTAAACCAGCGGGGTAAGACAATTGAACAATTGTCCCAAAGGGAAACATAACTCCCCACCGCAACTACAGAACCTCAACAAGATAGATTAGAATAGCAAATATCTAATAACAGGTATAACAAGAGCAGTCTATATAAAATAGATTATTCTTACCGACAAGCTTACCAGCTATACAAAAGCATATAACCAGATATGTCTCAAGGAATATGATTAGCAAGATAATATGTATCCCTATGTAACATGATCATCAGAACAAGATATAATGTCACATAACCTTCTTATCAAGATAAGACATATTATCACATAACCTGCAAGATATAACAAAGATATTACACAAACAAGGCCTCAACCAATGTTACGTGTTTATCCTAAGCAATAAGTACTAAACGGTTGTGATACGTATTATTTTGCCCCGAGGATTTGAACCGTACCATTCAAATCCAACCTCTGGTTGTGAAGCCTAAAGCCGGTGCCATACAAGGTCAATGGAAGAGCCGGACTCCACAACCTCCCACCTCATGGTCAGTATATGAGTACAACACAAGCAGGACCGTAGTCACATGCTGAAGTGGTCTAAGCCATGGGGTCAGCTCCATAGGCTACCCTCACTCTAGACCACCTTGGTACAGGTCTCGACGCTAGTAAAACTGAGCCACGGGCCTATTCACCATGCTCTGAGCCATGAACGCATTCATTCTCCTCACATCACATATCCTGAGCCATGGGCCTGTTCACCATGCTCTTCACACGCATATGAGTCTGCAACCGAAGTTACACTCTTACCTCCTCATTTTCAGGCTAGGAGCAACCTACACATATTCAACAATATGCGCTTCCAGGTTAACCCGTAGGCGAACCTGTTTCACCATCACCAAGTCCTGATGATGATGGATCTATGGCCAGGGCAAACTACATGATATAATTCCACTATAATTAATTAGTATCTTTTAGGTGGATTGCAGGATTCAACCAAGTTGTATAACATGCAAGATATAACGGAAAGTAAACAACATTATATTATTATTTAATCACATCAACCTGATCCATCACAAGGATCCAACATCACATGTTACCACTTGGCCTCTTGCCAACCATCCAGATCCATCTCGAGGATCATCACATACCATGGGATCTCAATCCCTTATCATGTACTGTCAATGCCTCTCAAGGCTCACATCATCATCATGGAACTTAACACATTATACATATCATTTTATTAACCAGAGTAATTACCAAGTGATGTTATTCATCACATGTGTCTCATAGCCCTTTTTAAGGCTAATCATTACCTGCAAGGTTAGAGTACACAATAATCATAGATTCAATCATAAGGAATATGCTACCATCATGAATTGTCATTCAAGATACTCTACTTATCATTCTTACACTATTTGCTGATCAAGTGTATAAAGTACATCATTAGCAAGCCATATCCATACTTATCCTTATCTCAGAATTGTATGAATAATCAAGATGTTCAAACATACAGAACAAGTACTATTGTTACCACTACCATTATGTCACTATCATCATTATTATCATTATTATTATTATGCAAGCTACTAGTGTAACTATCACCATTCTCATTTAACAATTAAGTACGAGGATTACTTCATGCATATCATTTCTATCATTATTGCCATCATTATTATGATCAACATTATTACGATCATCTCCTTCATTGTTAACAAATAAGCATAAGGATCACATCATGCATCTTATTACCATTACCTTCCTCATTATCATCACTATTACTATCATTAGCATTATTATTGTTTGCAAGGCATCATATTCATTGTTGTTATCACTAACAAGACACCACCATCGTTTATTGGTGCATAGCTAATCACTTCCTCATCACCAAGGACCGTTACTATAGGATTACAAGACTCTCACCATAACTCTTATCAACCCTCACTAAAACCTATCAAGGCCTGTCGGCCGACACATACCCAACCCTAGGTTGTCACCCACCATGGCTATCGGCCATCATGGGTGTCAGTCAGCATAGCTATCGGCCTGCACCATCAAAGCATCAAGAGACTTAGGTCTGTCATTCACCACAAAGAAGAGGGTGTCATCCAACCATATTGCCCATCATGCTCACCATATCGGCTGACACAACAAGATATATCGCCCAACAACATACATCGGCCAACTCAACCATATTGGCCAACTCCTCACTAGCTTGACCTATCGCCCAACACAAGAGCATTTCACCATGTCTCCCAACAAGGGTCACCTATCTCGCCCAACACCAAGACAAGAGAGGGTCTCGCCCAACTCAAGAACAAAGGGATTGCTTATCATAGGAACCATATCGCCCAACATGGTTACCATGTCGGCCAACACCCATGCTAGGTCAACCTATCATCCAACCCTAATCACATATGCCATACATGGCCCTATCGTCCACCACATGGACAAGGAGATCACCCAACTCAAGGGCACCCACCATATCGTCCATCCCAAGGTACCCATGTCGCCCAAAACCAACAGACCATCAAGCTCAACACAAGAACAGAGGTGTTGCTCAACACAAGGACCATGTCGCCCAACACACTCAACCAAGAGAGAGGGTATCTCCCAACTCCAGAAACACTCACCATGTCATCCAACACAAAGGTACCCATGTCGACCAACACCAAGACAAGAGAGGATGTCGCCCAACACACCAAAACAAGGAAGGGGGGGTATCGCTCAGCCTAAGTCATCTTCAACCTCCAACTCAAAGGAGCACAAACCCTAGAAAGAAAGGTGCACAAAGAGACCCTAAACCTTAAGGGGATATCGGCCACCAAAGGAAACTCAAGCAAGGTACAGTTCTAAGCTACTAATCTATGAGCAAGATCAAGAACAAGAGGTAAAGGAGTTAGGGTTAGAAGTTATGCAACCCGCCTTAAGCTCCAAGCTCCAAGGAAGAAGATGCACTTCAAGCTCCAAGGGATGTCGTCCACCAAAGCTGATCCAAGAGAAGGTATCGGCCACCACTGCAACTCCAGGAGAGTGTCTCGGCCGACACAAGCAAGAAGGAGAGGGGTGTCGTGCACCCAAGGTGGAGGAGAGACCAAAAGAGCAAAGGAAGCTAAGGCAAAGGAAAAGAGCCACCTATATAGAAAGAAGGGGAGGAGAAACCAAGGTAGATCCATGCTAAGTGTCGTCCACCCAAGGGACACTTGTCCTAGGGTTCAAGCCAACACACTAGCACACCAAGAGACACTTGTCCAGGATATACACCAAGTGTCCACCAAACATGGTCAAGGTTGGACCAAGCAACATGGGTGACACAACTAGCAGCTCTGCTGGGCGACACACACTACTCCAGGTTGACACACCACCTTGTTGGCCGACACAAACCAACCTAGGGCGACACAAGCTTCACTTGGCCGACACAAGGCTCAAGCAAGCCCAAACAAAGCACCTTAAGGCCCAACCAAGCTCAACTCAGGCCCAAAGAACTCAAACAACAAGCCCAAGCCTTCTTCTCAACCCGAGAGGAAGCAAAGAGGGGAAAACATCTCCCAAGATGGCAAACTTGCACACAAAACCCTAGACTTGGGTTATTTGCAAGCAGCCCCTCGAACTCTCATCAAAGCACAACCAAACCCTAATCACCACTCAAAGGTGATTAGCAAGCATCAAACCAACAAGGTTAAGAAAAACAAATAGGGTAAACCCTAAATGCAGGTCAGGGTCCTTACACATTGGATGTAGTCTATGTAGCTCAGGTGACAACTCCAACCTATAGGCTACCTCTGTAATCTGTGTTGTCACTGGGTAAGGTCCCATAAATCTAGGAGCTAACTTACCCTTTTTCTCAAATTTGAGAACACCTTTCCAAGGAGATACCTTGAGATACACTCTGTCTCCAACTTGGAACTCTAAAGGTCTATGACATTTATCGGCATATGACTTCTGTCTATCATGTGCAGCCTTCAACTGTTGTTGTATTACTTTAATATTTTCAATTGTTTGTTGCACTAATTCAGGACCCAGAAGTTGGTATTTTTGAAATATCTAGAGGGGGTGAATAGAGATTTTTGGAGTTTTAAAGTTAATTTAAACAATTAAAAAACTTGAACAAGAAGTAGAAGGAAACAAGGAAGACACAAGGATGTAGAGTGGTTCCTACCTTAGAAATCTAAGGTAGTCAGTCCACTACCTGATTGTTTCCAACCAGGATTTTGAAAGCAACTTATTTTATTACCTATTGAGGATGTTACACAAAATACAATTGCTTTCTTACACCCTTGAAGTAGCCTTCACCTGAAGTAACCTCAATCCTCATAGAAGCAGCCTTTTGGAGTAACTCCAATCTCACCCTTGAAGTAGCCTTCACTTGAAGTAGCTTCAACCCTTGAGGTAGGCTTCTGAAGTAACTCCAAGTCACTGGGAGGAGCCTTCACCACCTGAAGTAGCTCCACAAACCTCCTTTCAACAACCTCCAACCTACAAGTAGTCAAGGAGAACAAAATACAATAAAAGGAACCAAATTGGAAGAAAGAAACAATGTTACCAATGAGTACAACACTTTGATCCTATATCACGTGTATTGATCTCCTATCCACTGTAGATGAACGTGGTAGTGTGGTATCTAGGAGATACTAAGCTATATGACACTAACGAAGAGCTCAAGGAAACTGAATTGCAAGTGAAACTTTGCTTGTTGCTCACAAAGGATGATTCTCAAGTTGTAATTGTGTACGCTTAAGTGCTTTGAATGTCCTAAGGCATTTCCTATTTATAGGAATGGCTTACAAGGGTCTAGGAACGTTTTAGACACTTTCTAGGGTGTTCTTAGTGCTCAACTAAGCATTAGGTGTCCACTAATTACATTGCAACAACTAGTTGTTTAATACTGAAAAGTGCAGTCCAGAACCTTTCTCGGTCGAGAAGTTTGTCGACCGAGTGTATCTCGGTCAAGAATTTCTTTGACCGAGGGAAGATCTAGAGTGAATATATTGCAACGTTCATTTCCAACTACCAACCACTTTTCAATCAGTCTAACGTCTATAGAATTTGCTGGAAGGGCTATTCTCGGTCGAGAACTTTATCGACTGAGAGTGTCTTGGTCGAGGACTTTGTCGACTGAGAAAGTCCCTATTGCAATGTGTTGAATCATCTACCAAGTGTGTGTATCAATGTTTAATTGTGCTTATATCTTAAGGGAGGATCTATCTAAGTGTTGTGAGTGGATAGGAAAGATCTAATGCTTGATTTACATGATATCTATGTACTTGTACAGTATATACTTGTACAAGTTTTTACATTGAGTACAATCATGAAAATAAAAGTAATCTAAGCAAGTTGATCTTCCAATTTGTATTGTTCTTCAACTATCCACTTCCTTATTTGTTTATCCCTGAAATAATTGAATAACAAGTTAAATCTACAAGAATGAAATGTTTGTCATCACCAAAACAAAGGGTTTAATAATGTCCAATTTAGCCAACAATGTCCCCCTTTTTGAAGATGACAAACATTTCTAAAATATAAATCAAAGGAATTGAAATAACATGAGTTTCATACATGAGATTTACCTAATGTAGCCATTCTCTTGTTTATTCATGGAGCGTGTGCTTGTCATTCCCAAAGAGGTGTGGAACATAGTATCCAACTCTTTAAGGAATATAGCAATATTTTATGTGAAGCCAAGAGATTTTGAAACTCATTTAATTTTAAGTTATATAATTTTGTGTTTGATTTATATTACTTCTCCCCCTTTGTCATTTCAAAAAGATAGCCAATCATTATTAATACTCCCCCTGAATATGATACTCAAATTTGAAAAACAAAGGTAAGAGATGTCCAATTCAAGCCACAAAGTAACTACTTTTTATAACAACAAGCTCAAGTACATAAAAGAAAGATAGTCCATTACAAAGTGATTACAATCATCTCACTACTTGATTAAACCTCACTGAAAAGATCTTAGAATGTCATCAACCTCGAGATCCTTTCCAAGGAAAGGAGCAACACCATAGTACTTCACCATTGACTGCTAGTCTAGTGCACCTGTCTTGGTGATGGCATAAGCTTCCAAGAAGGTGGGTATGCGATCAAAACAGAAGTGGGCAGCAATGTCTTGAAGTTGCATTGGTGAGAATTGGGTGTGGGAGAGGTCAAGTGATGGTGGAGGTGGAACTTGAGTGTAGTTGTGAGATGGATTGTAAGGGTAGAGAGGACTAGGATAACGTGAATAAGGATAGTTGTCAAGGTCATTTGGAGTGAGAGCTTGCATTCTTTTGTTTATGTAGGTCATGGCATGATGAGTATAGTCCATTTGTCTTGCTAAGTGATAGGTAGCTCCAGTTAAATAGGTAATGTTATTGGATAGGTTGTAAATGGGTTGGCTAGGAATAGTAGGAGGTGGAGGAATATCTTAAGTGGATGGCTCCCCTTCAGTCCTAGCCCTCTTATGCCCAAAATCAATACCCATTTTCTCAACTGTATTTCTAGTAAAATTTTGAGGTTTCCTATCACATTTAAATCCTAGGTCCTCAAGGCTTTTATTAAGGCAATGTTGGGTAATTTGGCAAACAAAGTCAGCATAAGGAGGATTGCCAGTAAATTCAACCATATTTTTGAGAATAAGGTGAATGAAGTTTATGGGTATGCTATTTAGAATGGCATAAATGAGATACATTTGAAAGGTAGGTACCTCAGATTTGTTAGCTCTAGGATAAATATTGGTTGAAACAATTAGATTCACTATCCTAGCTTTGGGTTTTAGATTAATTGCATAATAGGTACCCCGTTCTTCATGGCAGGATGTGTTGGGTAGAAAAATGGTTATCTTAATATCACTCAAACTAATGGTGATGTCATCTTGTGATAGCTTATTAAGAGGATTTCCAGTGGTTAGATAAATAAACCCCTTATATTCTTCTACATCAATGTTTAACATATTAAGAAAATCCTCCTCAGAAAAGTGAAAACCAAACCCACTAACCATAGAAGAAAAAGAGTGATCATGGTCAGGATTTGTGGTTAAATTGGCATAGAATTCATTCATGGCTTGGGAGGAGTAGGAGCGGAAGAATTGGGTAAGGAATTTGGAAAGATTTTGCACCTCAAAAAGCTCATTTGGATCAATGATAGTGATGAAGTTGTTTATGTCCACCGGCCGTCGAGGAAGAGCGGTCTTTGAGGACAGCTTTAGATAGCGATCTCTGGCAGCAATGTCGTTGAAGGGAATGTTGTTGATGATCGGTAGTTCCGGAGAGACCGTCCTTCCTTTTCTTGCCGCAACTTGCTTCTTTCCACGTGAAGAAGAGGAATCCATCTTGAAGATATGAGATGGTAGAGAAGCAAGGAAAGATTATTTTCACAAGAAAGCACTAGAGGGGAGCTAGAGAAGTAAGATTGTGAATTGGTGAGAAGTGTGGCCATTTTGGGCTCTATTTATAGCAAAACAGAACCCTTCTCGGTCGATGATTTTGTCGACCGAGAGTCCCAACAGTCATTTTTACACATGCTCCTCTCAGTCGGGCCAACGGTCGCTTGGTCGGGGTTTTGAAAAATAGCCATTGTACCTTTAAAAATAAAATAAAAAATTGCATCTTATATCAGTCAAATGGGGGGTCCACCAAGATGTTCTCGGTCGAACATTTTATCGACCGAGGCCATTACTGAGTTAGAATATACAAAATACACTTAGTGGGTGTCAGTAGAGAAAGGGGACCAACCGAGTGATTCTCGGTTGACAAACTTGTCTACCGAGATAGTTCTCAGTCGAGGTTTTTGCAGACCGACTGAACTGCTGTGAATGGTCATTGTGAAGGATGTTTGAGCTTGTTTTTAGTAATAGTCATGAAAAGCAAGTATGAGACTGTAGTAATTTATAAATTTTAAGAGTGTGGAGCACATATATCAAAGAATACATCATCTAGGGGAGTAATAAGTAACTTATTTCTAATATATTGAAATTGATCAAGAGGAATCCATTTTGTAAAAATATCAGCCAATTGTTCTTCAGTGTCAACATGATGAAGAGATATATGATTTTTAGAAATATGATCCCTTAAGAAATGATGTCGAATTTAAATATGTTTATCACAAATATGTAAAATAGAATTGTGTACCAAATTTATAGCACTTGTATTATCACAGAAGATTGGCATAGATGAAAATGTAAAGCCCATAATCATTCAAAACTTGTTTCATGTAAAGAACTTAAGTACAACATGAACCAGCCGCCATATATTCGGATTTAGTGGTAGAAAGGGCGACTGTATTTTGTTTCTTACTAAACCACGATACTAAAGCTCGTCCTAGTAAAAAACAACCACCACTTGTGCTTTTGCGATCAAGTCGAAAACCAGCATAATCGGCATTAGTAAAAGCTTTTAAATCTAGTGATTGACATTTAGGATATCATAAGCCATAGTTGGTAGTACCAACTAGATATCTTAAGATTTGTTTAACAACTTGAAAATGTGATTGCATTGGTTTAGATTGAAATCTATCACAAAGTATGACAGAAAACATAATGTTCGGTCTAGAAGCAGTTAAGTATAACAAGCTACCAATCATATCCCTATATAAGGAATCATCAATGGGTTCTCCATCTTCATCCTTGTCAATTTTAGTAGAGGTGGCCATTGATGTGGTAGCATGCATGCAATTTTCCATTCCAAAGCATTTTAATAGTTCATTAGTGTACTTTTCTTGGCTTATGAAAATCCCAGTGGGCGTTTGTTTTATTTGAAAACTAAGAAAGAATGTTAATTCTCCCATAAGACTCATTTCAAATTCCTTTTGCATTATTTCACTAAATTGTTTGCATAAGGAATTGTTTGAGGCACCAAAAATGATATCATCAACATATGTTTGTACAATAAGTAAATCAGATTCATATGTTTTGAAGAATAATGTAGAGTCTGAATATCCTATTGAGAAACTGTTATCAAATAGATAATTTTTAAGTCTTTCATACCAGTTTTGAGGTGCTTGTTTTAGCCCATAAAGTGCTTTCTTAAGTTTATATACATGATCACTTTTACCAGGGACTTAGAATCCAGGTGGTTGGGTGTCACAGATCTATTCTTACCCTAATCCCAATCCCATTTTCCAAAAGGGCAGTGTTAAAGGGATTAGAGCGCTCGTCCCTGAGTGGCCCGAAAACCACACACATATAATATGAAAAAATGAAATAGCATTCTCTTTATTAAATTGAACTAAAAGGTTTAGTACATAAGGCCCATAGGAAACATGGGAAGAGAAAAAGATAAGAAGCTAGCCAACAACTACATCCCTTTTACAATTAGCTCCCATGTAGAGTCCATAATTGATGTAGTAGTCTTTATTGCAGTGGATAATTGAGTAGATGAATGTAAATCTCTAGTTCGTTGTATTTCCTAAAATCGAGAAAATCAAGACACAATGTCAATGCAATTGCACAGTACGCTATACAAAAATAAGTAAAGAAATTTATAAGAAAACTAGTATGCTTGGCAGGACTTATGTTTCAAAAGCATATCAAACAATCTTCCAAAAACCAAAATGTCATTCAATAAGAATTTTATTACCCCAATGAGATGGGGAGGTCGCCGAGTCCCTTCTCACCAAGGAGATAGGAGGTCAATGTACAAAAACCCCACCCTTTAATCAAGGGGGTTTTTGCTTATATTCAATATCAACATCATCAACTTTTCCAACATAGTTATCAACATCAATATACGGGCAGTCATAATGGGTATTGCAATTTAGGGTTTCATGTTTCTCAAAATATAGTATAAAATAAAAATGAAAGACTACTCATAGGGAACAATACTTCATCCAAATAAATAGCCAAGTATAAGACAAGAGATACCTAAAAGTATCATCATTACAACCAAGGAGGAGTCATATAATAGCGTACCTTTCTAAAAGAGTATTTGGAGTATAGATCCCAAGAAAGAGTAGATCAACCCCTTGAGTCAGATCCTAGATCAAAATATTGGATCCAGGGTCAAGATCATAGTTTTAAAAAGATCATGCTTCACAATTCAAGATTAGGGTTACATTTCCTATTTCTACCTTAGGGTTAGGTCATCAAAAATATTTCCCAAAATCCAACAATTATTCAAGTATCAAACATGTTATATGAATGGATGACCTACCTAGGTATATTTAGGAATACATGTCAACCCTAATTATTAGTATCATTATTCAAATATCTAGATCATTTCCAATATGAAATAGTATAGTTAGACTCAATATTAGATCAGGGGGGCATATGATTAAGAGGGTTTTCTAGATTAAGGTAGAGCATCATTATATCAAGAATAAACCTTATTTCATAGTATATGATTCATATTTTAGGGTAAAGAGTTAAGAGGATTATATCTAACCCTTATTTTGTCAAAAATGATTTGGTGTCTCAAAAAGATCATTAGAATCAGGAAAAAGAGTTTCTCAAAGATTAATCATCATATAAGATAGTTAAATAAGAAAAGGAACAAGATCATGGCATATCAGTGTTAAATATCGAGAACTGAGCTTCAAAAATATTTTTAAAAGCTTTATTGGTTTTTTCTGATCAATATTGACTATTTTTTTGTCACTTTTGGAGTTCGGATGCATTTTCTATGATTAAAATGAGATCTGGACATATACATGAATATCTGAGGAGAGAGGAGGCAAATACCCAAAAAGAAAAGGCTGAGAAAAAGGGAAGTCGTTGGATTCTTCGGTCAATATTAATCAGATTGTGATCCAGTGGCAGGGAGGCTGCCCGCTGCTGATTGCTTGCGTAAGACTGAAGGAGTAGGGGGAGAGTGCGAGGACCGTTGATCCTGGTTTGGATCAACGTGGACCCAAATCCTAGGGTTGCTGTTAATCGTCCCAACAAAAGAACCCGCCCACAAGCAGGTTGCTCCGCAGTGGTGTAGTGGCCAGAGGGATTAGGGGAACGTGAGCTAGGGAGAGATGGGGGGAGGCGAGGTGCCAGATGGGGTCGTCAGGGCTCGCTGAAGGTGATGGCCCAACTTTTATAGCCCAAAGGATCTAGGGTTAGGGTTATTGGGGAGGTCCGTTCCCATGGCGGTGGATCACACTTGCCCTAGATGTGCGAGGATTTGAGGGGGAAAAAGAATGCGATCACATCCATATTGGCGGGGGAAAGTATCATGGTTCATTTAATTTTCAAAATGGTCAAGATAGGACTGAAATCGGGTCTCGGCCCCTCCCCCTAGTCTCCTCTGCTGATTGCGGGAGGTAGGGGATGACCCTGAGACCGTTCGATCAGGGCCCTAATCCGCGAGTGCCTGGTCCAAAGGTTAGGGATCACCCCCCGCCAGCCTCACATGATCGCAGGCCCATAAAAGGGCGAGAATAAAAAGAAAACAAGAGGAATTTCATGATTAAAATTTAGAAAATCATAGAAATTAGTAGGAGTGTCTCATTTGAGTGAAATTTGGACCATATCTTCACAAAATTGTGTAGAACATATAGAAAAAGTTTGAGGACAAGATAATGAAGTTTGATGAACGAATTTATTTCTTTGAGTAAAGTGATCATTAAACCTAATTAAAATGTTATAAAGTGTAAACAAGCCATATTGGTCACCAAATTTTGTAATTGAGTCTCAAAATTAATTATGTAGCTAAGAAAAATAGATTGGGACTAAAAGTGAACATAAGGAGGTCAAAATTTAAAATTGAACAAAAGTATGAGTAAAACTCACTTTATCACATCCTCCCCTCCTTATTAGGAATTTTGTCCTCAAAATTCAGGCTTCTTTGAAAAGGTCAGGAAATCATTCCTCCATGTCTGACTTCAACTCCCAAGTAGCATCATCACTATCATGGTGCTTCCACAACACTTTAACCATCTCGATCTTCTTGTTTCTGAGATCCTTGGTGCAAGTATCGAGTATCTTGACTGGAGCTTCTTGGTATACAAGGGTGTCCTCTAGTTCAATTGGTTCATGATTTAGGACATGGCTAGGGTCTTTGACATACCGCTTTAGGTTCGACACATGAAAGACGTTGTGCATCATGCTATATTGTGGAGGTAGAGACAACCTGTAAGCACATTCCCCAATACGATCCAAAATTTCAAAAGGACCCACATATCTAGGGCTAAGTTTTCCTTTGTTCTTTGTAATGGCTCGAATCGGTCGAATCTTTAGGAAAACATGATCACCTACTATGAACTGAGTGTCAGTCCTATGCGCATCTGCACAAGACTTTTGACGATCTTGTGCCCTTTCTAACCTTTGCTTGATTAGGTTGACAATGTCAGAATAGAGTTGTAGTTCCTCATATTTCAGAATTCATCTTTCGCCTACTTCATCCCAATAAAGTGGAGATCTACACAGTCTTCCATTCAAAGCTTCATAGGGAGACATGCCTATACTGGACTGGTAGCTATTGTTGTAGGCAAATTCAACAAGAGGAAGGTAGTGGTCCCAAGAACCACCCCAATCAAGGATGCATGATCTCAGCAAGTCTTCTAGAACTTGGATTGTCCTCTCAGACTGTCCATCAGTTTGTGGGTGATAAGCAGTACTAAAATTCAGCTGAGTTCCCAATTCTTCTTGTACCTATCGCCACAAGTTAGAAGTGAACTTTGCATCATGATCTGATACTATAGATATAGGAATTCCATGCATCCTAACTATCTCCTGAACGTAAAGTTCTGCTAACTCAGGAACCTTGGTCGTTGTCTTGATTAGAATAAAATGGGATGATTTAGTCAGACGATCAACTACAACCCAAATGGCATCACTCCCTTTCCTGGTCCTGGGTAGACCCACCACAAAATCCATAGGGATGTTTTCCCATTTCCACTCAGGGATAGATAGGGGTTGTAGAAGATCTCCTGGGCGTTGATGTTCAGCCTTGATCTGTTGGCAGGTCAGACACTTTGAGATGAAAGTAGCAATGTCAGTCTTCATATTCCTCCACCAGAAGTGCCTTTGCAGATGCTTGTACATTTTAGTCGATCCAGGATGCACAATATATTTCAACCCGTGAGCTTCTCGTAACACCTTTTCTATCATGACTGAATCTTTTGGGACCCATATGCGTTGTTTGTATTGGATTCCACCATGCATACCGACTATCAAATGTGTTTGGGGCTTCTCTAATAGTTTAGTCATTTCATCAAGGCTCTTGCTATTCTTTTGGGCTGACAGGATTTCAGACTGGAGGCCTAGTTTTACATGGACACTGGCCAATCTAAGAACGTTGCCCATATACCTTGGGGCCCATGGTGACATGACGTCCATGTTCCTCCATTCAGTAGTAAACATAGCAGCACATTTAGCTTTCTTCCTGCTGGGTGCATTGGCCACCACATTTGCCTTACTGGGGTGGTAGACAATGGTGAAGTCATAGTCTTTAAGGTACTCGAGCCAACGCCTCTGTCTGAGATTGAGATCCTTCTGTGTCAGGATATATTTCAAACTCTTGTGGTCGGTGAGGATGTCGAAGGTGGCACCATACAAGTAGCGTCTCCATATCTTCAAAGCATATATGATGGTGGCAAGCTCGAGTTCATGGGTTGGGTAGTTGACCTCATTTGGCTTCAATTGTCGAGAGGCATAAGCAACTACCTTTCTCTCTTGCATGAGGACACAACCCAGACCGAACCTTGATGCATCGGTGAAGATGAAGAACCCATCATTTCTTGAGGGAAGAGTCAAGACAGGTGTGGTTTTCAGCTTTGTCTATAGCTCCTGAAAACTAGACTCACACTCCTTTGACCAGATAAATTGTTCTCCTTTCCTGGGGAGCTTAGTGAGAGGCAAGGTAGTCCTGCTGAAGTTCTGAATAAAACGTCGATAATAGCCAGCAAGACCTATAAAACTGTGAATCTCATAAACATTCTTTGGGACTTGCCACTCTAGAACAACCAAGACTTTGGTAGGGTCAATAGAATTTTTCCCACCAGAAATTATGTGGCCTAAGAACATGACTTCAGAAATCCAAAATTCACATTTTGACAACTTTGCATAGAATTTATGAGATTGGAGGATGTCAAGAACTTTGCGAATGTGAATACGGTGTGATTCAGCATCAGTCGAATATATCAATATGTCATCAATGAAGACCACTACAAACTCATCGAGGAAAGGTTGGGAGACACTATTCATCAAGTTCATAAACACACCAGGGGCATTAGTCAACCCAAAAGGCATGACAAGGAATTCATAATGCCTGTATCGGGTTCATAAGGCTATTTTAGGAGTCTTCTTCCTTAACCTTGAGTTGGTGGTAACCAGAACGAAGATCAATTTTTGAAAAGACATGGGCAGAACGGAGTTGATCGAAAAGGTCATCGATTTTGGGCAGTGGATACTTGTTTTTCATAGTAGCTTGATTGATCAGACGATAGTCAATACACACGCGAAGGGAACCATCCTTTTTCTTGACAAAAAGAACGGGGGATCCACAAGGGGAGGTACTAGGGCAGACGAAACCCTTGTCAAGCAATTCCTACAACTACTTTTTCAGCTCAGTCAATTCAACAGGAGCCATCTGATAGGGTGCCCGAGAAATGGGTGTGGTACCAGGTGCTAAATCAATAGAAAACTCGACACCATGATCTGGTGGTACCCAGGGAGCTCCTCAGGAAAGACACTCGGGTACTCTCGCACTATATCAATGTTTTCTAGGGCACTCATATCAGGATTGACTATGGTTACAATTGCTAGGTATGCTTTGCACCCTTTACCTATCAAGTTTTGGGATTTAATCAGAGAAATAACAACATTTTGATTTCGATCTTTTCTTCCAAGAATTACAAGAATAGGGAGGTTGGGTTTGGAAATAATGACTTTCTTGGCACGACAATCAATCAGAGCATGATTTTTATGGAGCCAATCCATCCCTAAAATAAGGTCAAAGTCTTCCATGTCTAAGATTATAAAATATGACTCAAAACTACATCTTGCATAAGATAGAGGGACTTTTTCGACAATATAGTAGGAGACTTTCATATTCCCACTCAGGGTAGTTACATCAAGTATGTACCCTAAGTCCTTTGTTTCAAGATTCAACATAGAGACAAGATTCTTAGACATGAAGGTGTTTGTTGACCCAAAGTCAAATAGAGTAGCAAGAAAATGGTCAGAGATTTGCATCATACCTATGTATACATATATTTTGTGTAAGGATATTTGTACAAGATAATCATGATATAATGTTCTGGAAATAATTTTGAATTTAAAAGGTACCTTCCATGAGTTCGTTCTCATTGGCCTTCGCCTCATCTACATTCACAGCAAAGACATGGGCCTGTCGATGTTCACCTTGCCTGGCCCATGCTGGAGGAGGGTGGGGGTAGCTATCTCTGAAGTGACCCTCTTGTTTGCAGTAATGGCAGACTGGGGACGGATACTTGCACTGGCCAGTATGGAAGTTACCACAGTTGTGGAAACGAGGAATATTGGCGTTCCGACCTTGACCCCTGTTTTGCCCATGATTCTGGTTTTGTGCAGGGCCACGGTTGAAATTCTGGTTCTTGCCCTGATTGTAGTTCTGGGAAGGGGGATTTCTCTAGTTCTTCTCTTAGTTCTTGTTCTTATTTCCACCAATATGGGGTTTTCCCTTTTATTCGGGTTTTGCAGGTACAACCTCAGTCAGGCCTAGATAGGCAAGGGTAGGTAATGGTTTCCCGTGTCCCATCCCTAGTGACTGCTCACACTTGCCCTAGCTGTGCGAGGATTTGAGGGGGGAAAATAATGCGGTCGCATCCAGATTGGCGGGGGAAAGTATCCTGGTTTGTTTAATTTTCAAAAAGGTCAAGATAGGAGTGAAATCGGGTCTCGGTCCCTCCCCCTGGTCTCCTCCGCTGATTGCAGGAGGTAGGGGATGACCCTGAGACGGTCCGATCAGGGCCCCAATCTGCAGGTGCCTGATCCAAGGGTCAGGGATCACCCCCCGCCTGCCTCACAGGATCGGAGGCCCATAAAAGGGCGAGAACAAAAGGAAAACAAGAGGAATTTCATGATTAAACTTCAGAAAATCATAGAAATTAGTAGGAGTGTCCAATTTGAGTGAAATTTGGACCATAGCTTCACAAAATTGTGTAGAACATATATAAAATTTTTGAGGACAAGATAATGAAGTTTGAGGAACGAATTTATTTCTTTGAGTAAAGTGATCATTAAACCTAATTAAAATGTTATAAAGTGTAAACAAGCCATATTGGTCACCAAATTTTGTAATTGAGTCTCAAAATTAATTTTGTAGCTAAGAAAAATAGATTGGGACTAAAAGTAAACATAAGGATATCAAAATTGAAAATTGGACAAAAGTATGAGTAAAACTCACTTTATCACATTGGGAAACATATACTTCTTCTTGTATAATTCCATTTGAAAATGCACTTTTTACATCCATTTGGAATAGTTTGATGTCTTTATGGGCATCTATGACTAATAGCATTCTAACAGCTTCAAGTCTTGCCAAAGGATGTTTAAGTTTCATAAAAATCTATTCCTTCTTATTGGTTATACCCTTGAGCCACCAATCTAGCTTTGTTTCTTACTACCTCCCCGACATCATTAAGTTTATTTCGAAAAACCCATTTAGTCCCAATGATGGTTTTGTCTTGTAGTTTAGAAACTAGGTCCCATACTTCATATTTTGTGAATTGATTTAATTCTTCTTGCATAACCATGATCCGATATTTAAATTTTAGTGCTTTATTTACCTTTTTAGGTTCAATGATTGATAGAAGTTCCATATTTGCAAAATCTCCAAATCATGATTGGGTTTTTACTTTATCATGAGGATTTCTAATGATTAAATATTGGGTATGATCTTTGATTAATCTAGGAATCTGTTGTTGTGTCTCATTTTGTTGAATATTTTTAGTATTTTGATCATCTTTTGTGGTTATAGTTAAGTCTTCTATTTGATGAGTAATGTCATTTATATCCTCATATTCATTTTCAACATTTTGAATTGTAACCTCATGAAAAGTGATATGGATGGATTCTTCAACTTTTCTAGTAATAGTATTGTAAATTCTAAAAGCTTTTCTAGACGTTGAATATCCCAAAAAGAATGCTTTATGTGATTTAGAATCAAATTTGTCTTTATCTTCTTTGGTATTTAAGATATAACAAGTTGTCCCAAAGGTATGCAAATAATAAACTCTTGGGTTTTTGTTGAAGATGAGTTCATATGGAGTTTTGTTTAGATGATAATGTACCGTTACTCTATTTTACACATAGCATGATGTATTTAATGCTTCAGCCCAAAAGGTTTTAGGTGTATTATGTTCAAGTAACATTGTTCTAGCCATTTCTTGTAAGGATTTGTTTTTCCTTTCTACAATTCCATTTTGTTGTGGAGTGTGTGGTGCTGAAAAATTCTGAGTGTATCCTTAAGATGTACAAAATTCTTCAAAGATATGATTTTCAAATTCCCCACCATGATCACTCCTAATTGTACATATTTTATTTTGTAATAGATTTTCAATCTTAGAACAAAATTTCATGAATGTTTGAATTGTATCATCTTTGTTTGCAAGAAAATGAACGCATGTGTATCTACTATAATCATCTACAATGAGAAAGCAATATCTTTTTCCACCAATAGATTGAGTTCTCATAGGACCAAAAAAATCCATGTGAATAAGCTCTAATGATTTAGTAGTGCTAAGCATTGTTTTTTATTTGAAAGAAGTTTTGCTATGCTTTCCTAGGGTACAAGGTTCACAATTTTTAGGTTTATCAAAAGATATCTTAGGTAACCCACACACAAGATCATATTTAATCAACTTTTTGATAACATGTGAACTTTCATGGCCTAATTTTCTATGCCATAGTTGTAAGGATTCATCTTTTGCAAGAAGGCATTTTCCAATAATGGCTTGCATAGAATTAGGCCTAAGTATGTATAGATTTCTTGTCCTTTTTCCTTCATAAGCGATTTCATTAGTGTTTTCAATCAATAGTTTACAACAAGTTTTATTGAATAAGACATCATAACCACTATCACAGTTGACTAACACTGATTAAATTATGATGTAGGCCATCAATAAGTAAAACATTTTTTATTTGAAGATTTGTACCAATGTTACCTATTCCAACAATCTTTCCTTTTCCATTGTCTCCAAATGTGATTGTGCCGTTTTTCTTTTCTTCAAATGTTTGAAAGGCCTTTTTGTTGTCGTTCATATGCTTAGAACATCCACTATCAACCACCCAATCATGCAAAAGAGATAGATTTTGGTACCCATGTGATGGTCCGCTTTGGTTAGAGTCATTTAATAACAAACTAAATATAGATACATAATTTAACAATTGAATGTTTTAAGCTGAACAGAATTACATTCGGTCGACAAATATCTCGACTGAAGAGTGTCTCGGTCGAAAACTTTGTCAACTGAGAATGTTTCTATTTTACAGGTTGATATATGCGTGAAATAGTAACTTTCTTGGTTGATTATTTTCTCGACCAAAGATATCTCGGTCGAAGATTTGCTCGAAAGAGATTGGTACTGTTGTTTCAAAAAATTCAGGTTTGATACATGCATTCCATTAGTCAAATACTTTCTCGACTGAGGACCTTCTCAGTCGAACTCTTTATCAACCGAATGTGTTTCTGTTTGATTTCAACAGTCTCGTTTTGTTCCAATTTACTATAATATGCTAAGGTACCAGTACATTTAGTTGAGATAAGACATTATGATATTCAAAATGAAGTTTTAGGTCAAATCTGAACTAAATCACATTCAAGTTTGCTAGGTTTGGAGTCTTGAAACCCAAACTAATTCAACATCCTTTTTCTTGTATGGGCATGAGAAAGAATAGTGTCCAAGACGCAAGAAATAATGACAACAAATGGAATCTATTTCATTTCTCTTTCTAGGGTTTTGAGTTGAGTTGTTTTTGGGTACATATATGATCTTGGTCTTGGGTGCTTGTGCTTTCCTAGGTTTAGGTTGATGAGATTTTTCTTTTGGAACATATCCTAAACCTCTCCTTCCAATATGACCAGAAGAGTCCTTTAGGATTTTATCAAGAACACCATTATTTTTCAAGCTACTAATTTCCTTTTGTAACTTAGCAATCTCATCTATTTTCTTTTTTATATTTGGCTTTGCTTGGTCTATATCAGATGATAAAGCATCTCTTTCTTTAACAATAGCATCATAATGTAGATGAGTACACAAGATAGGTTGAGTTTGAAGATCATTTAATTTTTTAAGAAATTCAGTCTTTTCTTGACAAAGCAAATTATAGTTCTTTTCAAGAGTACGCAACTTTGTATTATAATCATTAAAAGATGATTTCAAGGTAGAATTTTTTAGAAATAATACTTTCCTTTTCAGAAGAAAAATCATTTAATTGAGCATACAATTATTCATTAGTTTTTGTAACTCTCTTTAGTTTCTTTTTACAATCAATATATTTGTCATGTAATTCTTCAATACTAGAAACTAATTCTTCTTTTGGTAAATCAAGTAGACTTATCTCATTTGAGTCTTCATTTTCATCTTCTTTGGCCATAAGACATTCTACATTTTCTTCTCCACTTTCACTATCATCACTTGACTCATCCCATGCAGCTTTGTATGCTTTCTCTCCCTTGTTCTTAGAAGAGACTTTCTTCCCTTTCTTTATCTTAGGACACTCATTTTTGACATGTCCTTTCTTGCCACATTCAAAACACCTAAGAGAGGAAGAAGAAGAAACACTAGAATTATTGTTATACCTATACTTTTATATTTCTTACCATTTACAATAAGTGCATCTTCGTCATCATCTCCTTCACTTATTTCATCACTTTCTTGAGTGATGACTTTTATTGCTTTTAGGGCTACATCCTTCCTTCTTTATTTTTGAAGTTCAAGATCCCGTCTTTCTTCCTCCTCTAAGGTGACCTCATGAGTTTCCAGATTGCAAATGAGCTGTTCCATCTTTAGTTTGGTGAGGTCATTAGCTTCTTTAATGGCTGTCACTTTCGGCTTGTATTTTGGAGGAAATGATCTAAGAATCTTCAAGACTTGATCTTCTTCACTTATGAATTTTCCTAGTGCACTTAAGCCATTAACAATAGTAGAAAATCATGCATACATATCACTAATAGACTCATTTGGTTGTGTATGAAATTGTTCACATTTTTGTTTAAGCATACTAATCTTAGAATTTTTAACTTGTATGGTTCCTTCATGTGTAATTGAAAGTCTATGCCATATATCATATGCAGTTTCACATGATGAAATTCTATTGAATTCACTTACCGAAATAGAGCAATATAAAATACTTACAGCCTTGGCATTAAGTTGAGCTTGTTTTATTGTATTGGCATCCCATGTGACATACTCAGTTTTTGGAAGCTCATATGTAGACACCATCCTCCAAAGCTCCCAGCTGATGCCTTGAAAGTAAAATTTCATCCTACTCTTCCAATAGTTGTAGTTGCATCCATCAATAGGTGGTGGACGAGATACGTAGGTTCCCTCCAAGTTTAGGTTGTTGAGCACACCATCCCCCATGCTTCAAGACCTGTTAAGGCTCCTTGAAGACCTGGTCTGATACCAATTGAAAGATCTAGAGGGGGGTGAATAGAGATTTTTGGAGTTTTAAAGTTAATTTAAACAATTACAACACTTGAAAAAGAAGTAGAAGGAAACAAGGAAGACACAAGGATGTAGAGTGGTTCCTACCTTAGAAATCTAAGGTAGTCAGTCCACTACCCGATTGTTTCCAATCGGGATTTTGAAAGAAACTTATTTTATTACCTATTGAGGATGTTACACAAAATACAATTGCTTTCTTACACCCTTGAAGTAGCCTTCACCTGAAGTTGCATCAATCCTCCTAGAAGCAGCCTTAACTCCAAGCTCACCCTTGAAGTAGACTTCACTTGAAGTAGCTTCAACCCTTGAGGCAGCCATCTAAAGTAACTCCAAGTCATCAGGAGAAGACTTCACCACTTGAAGTAGCTCCACAAACTCTATAGTGTGGTAGCTAGGAGATACTAATCTATAGGACACTAACGAAGAGCTCAAGGAAACTGAATTGCAAGTGAAAATTTGCTTGCTGCTCACAAAGGATGATTCTCAAGTTGCAATTGTGTATGTTCAAGTGCTTTGAGTGTCCTAAGGCATGTCCTATTTATAGGAATGGCTTATAAGGGTCTAGGGAAATTCTAAACACTTTCTAGGGTGTTCTTAGTGCTCAATTAGCCGTTAGGTGTCCACTAATTATATTGCAAAGGCTAGTTGTTTAATACTGAAACGTGCAGTCCAGAACCTTTCTCAGTCGAGAAGTTTGTCGACTGAGTGTATCTCGGTCGAGAATTTCTTCGATCAAGGGAAGGTCTGGAGTGAATGTATGACAACGTTCATTTCCAACTACCAACCACTTTTCGACAGTCTAACGTCTATAGAATTTGCTGGAAGGGCTATTCTCGGTCGAGAACTTTGTTGACCAAGAGTGTCTCGGTCAAGGACTTTGTCGATCGAGAAAGTCCTTGTTGCAATGTGTTGAATCATCTACCAAGTCTGTGTATCAATGTGTAATTTTGCTTATATCTTAAGGGAGGATCTATCTAAGTGTTGTGAGTGGATAGGGAATATATAATGCTTGATTTACATTATATCTATGTACTTGTACATTATATACTTGTATAAGTTTTTACATTGAGTACAATCATGAAAATAAAAGTAATCTAAGCAAGTTGATCTTCCAATTTGTATTGTTCTTCAACTATCCACTTCCTTATTTGTTTATCCCTGAAATAGTCAAATAACAAGTTAGATCCACAAGAATGAAATGTTTGTCATCATCAAAACAAAGGGTTTAATAATGTCCAATTTAGCCAACAATTTTGCTGTCGCATGCCAGCATAACGGAGATCTACAATATCTACCATATAATGCTTTATATGGTGCCATATCAATACTTGTCTGATAAATATTGTTGTAGGCAAACTCTATTAAGCTCAAGTGTAAGTCCTAACTTCCTACAAACTGAAGAACACATGCCCTAAGCAAGTCCTGCAAAGTCTGTATAGTCCTTTCAGATTGTCCATCCATCTGAGGTTGAAAAGATGTGCTAAACTTTAACTGTGTACCCACGTCTTTATGTAGTCGTTCCCAAAAATGACTAGTAAACCAGTTACCTCTATCAGACACAATTGTGGCTGGAACTCCGTGTAACCACACTATCTCATCTATGTAGATCTTTGCAAGTTTTTTAGCAATAAGTTGTTTTAACAGGAAGAAAATTTGCTTACTTAGTCAACCTATCAACTATCACGCAAATGGAATCATGACTTTTGGATGTTCTGGGTAGACCAATCACACATTTCATTATCACGTGATCCCATTTCCACTGCGGTATAGGTAAGGGTTGCGATGTTCCGGTAGGTTTTTGATGTTCTTCTTTAACTTGCTGACACACTGGACACCGCATAACAAGCTCAACACTGCTTTATATTTGGTTTCATTACCATATCGGGTTAGAGGTGCTTCACCCGATATCAGTTTGTGTCATGATGATGTCATCATCATCAAGCTCTAGAATTTCATCCCTTACTATTCTAGTTCATGGAAAACATTCCTATGCAACCATTAGAACTCATAGAATCATCAATCATTCAAGAAAAATCAAAATTGAAAGTAGATCAACAAGTATAGCAAGATTGAAGGTGAATAATAACATGATTGGGTTCAAGTTATATAGCCCATTTCAAGAACAACTTCAAAGCTCCAAGATCCAAAGATTCACGTTACCAAGGTTGAAGATGAACTCAACAAGGATCCAATACTTGTTCACAACTCCTTTATATGCAAAGAATTACCATAGATAAGAACTTGGTGAAGAAGAAAAGAAAGGAAGAATCACAACCTGAGAATCATGCTTCAACCAAGGTTGAAGATGACCATGGCTTCACCTTAAGATTAAGGATTAAGATCCTTCTTTCTCCTTAGAAACTATGAGTGATATCTAAGAGAAAGAGCATTGTAGGATTAGAAACGTTTTACTAGTAGGTGAAAGGAGTGGTATATATAATTGAGGCTCATGAGAGAGAGTGTATAAGAGGTGTCATCACCTTATACTACTAGGTGACACATGTCCTTGCATGGGTTGACACATGTCCATGCATACATATTTATCTTGACATGCAAAACTCTTGGGGATAATCTAGGGATAAGATTTCAGCCATTAGTTATCTTGCTGAACAAGATATTTCAACCCAACATCACTTTATTATTGAACCGATACAACTTTTCCAAGGAAAGTTGTAAACCGATATCCATCACCTTCTTGAGGTGCTTAACTCGTCATAACCTTTACCAAGAGTTGAAAATACAATATGGGTCCTCCTTTATGGATTTTTGGTCGATAGGTACTCCCGTAGAAGCTCTACAACTCAATAGAACTCATTTTAGGGTTTCAACTATACAACTCTTCTTGGTCTTTTCATCACCAAAAATACCATCACTCAATTATGATTCAAACATGGTGACTCTTTATTTCTCTCTCCTCTAGATGATGCTAAGAGAGAGTAGGGACACTCTAGAGGTAGTAATTTACATATAAACCCTACATTTTGGGTAAGTTGCAATTTGCACCAAAACTATCATATAATGCACAAACAGTTTGCAAATAAACTCAAGCTTGAAAATTAAACTCTCCTTGAGTCTTAATTACTTTTCAAAATATTAAAAAAGGTTTATAAATAACTTACTTAAGAAAAACTTCTAGGTTTATGGCATAACCCAGGTCATGGATGTTACGTGAAAGGTATAAACCCCTCTATTTGCAGGCTTAGAATAAATCTAGAGGACGATGCCAAACCTTGCATTGAACCTCCTAGACTCTTAAATCATAATATGCTTGAGGTTGTTAAGAAAGAGAATTTTAAATTAGGAGATGCAGTGATCATTTATCCTATTAGTGATAGCCCCTGGGTGAGTGCTATTCACGTAGTACCCAAAAAGGGGGGTGCAATTGTCACAAGAGGAGACAATGATGGACTTATTCATACCCGTGTTGCCACAAGATGGCACATGTGTATAGACTATAGGAGATTAAAAAAATCCACCTACAAAGATCACTTTCCATTATCATTTATTGATTTAATGCTTGAGAGACTAGCCAATCATTCTTATTTCTTCTATCTTGATGATTATTCAGGGATTTTCCAAATACTTATTTATTTGCCTGATCAAGAAAAATGACTTTTAAATGCACTTATGGAACCTATGCCTATAGGTGCATGCCTTTCCATCTTTGCAACACTCCTACTACATTTCAGTGTTGTATGATGGCTATTTTCTCAGATTTTATCAAACGAACAATGGAAGTTTTCATAAATGATTTTAGTGTCTATGGAAATTCTTTCAATGATTGCCTATCTAATTTATCCAAGGTCCTTGAGCAATGCAAAAGGTTAACCTAGTACTAAACTGGGAGAAGTACCATATTATGGTACAATCCGGAGTGGTACTAGGTCATGTGATTTCAAATAAGGGTATTGAAGTTGATAGGGAAAAGGTAGAAGAAATTTATAAGATGTCCACTCCATCTAATGTCAAGGATTTTAGTAGTTTTCTTGGACATGTAAGTTTTACAGATGTATCATCAAAGATTTTTCCAAAATAGCCAAACCCCTATGTTCATAACTCTCCAAGGATGTTGAGTTTATTTTTGATGAAGAATGCCACACTACCTCCAAAAAGATCAAGGATGCACTCATTTTAGCACCTATTATTCAGCCACCAGATTGGGATGCACCATTTGAGTTGATGTGCTATGCCAGTGACTACGCAATTGGCGTATTCCTTGGTCAAAGGAAGGACAACAAGATGCATGCTATCCATTATGCCAGAAAAACACCTGATGATGCCCAGATCTATTATTCCATGACCAAGAAGAAGATGTTGGCCATAGTGTACACCTTCAACAAATTTCGTCAATATCTAGTGGGCTCTAAAGTTGTAGTCTACACTGACCATGCATCCATCAAGTACCATCTAAAAAATAAGGATGACAAACCACGTTTGATCCACTGGTTATTGTTGCTTCAAGAGTTTGAACTTGAGACAAAAGATAAGAAAGGGAATGAGAATATTGTTGTTGATCACCTATCTAGAGTAACCATAGATGAAAAGGATACGATGCGAGTTGATGACTACTTGCCCATAGAGAGACTCTATGCTGTCGACGCAATGCAAGCACCCTATAGTTTGCTAATATAGCAAATGTTCTTGCTACTGGACATCTTCTGCCAGATCTTACCTACCAGCAAAAGAAGAAATTTGTACATGATGTAAATTTCTACTACTGGGATGACTCTATGTTGTTTAAATATCAGACAGATGGACTGATTCACCGATGTGTAGCAGAGGAGGAGATTCCAAGTATCATTTATGGTAGTCACTTTTCTTCCTACTGAGGTCACTTTGGTGGTGAGAAAATTACTGGTGTGTCTCTGACAATGGTGTTACACACTACTCAATTGGAGTTTTAAATAGATGTAACTCCGCGGAGAGACACACACAGTGGATTAAACTTTCGAATTGATAATGACCTAACTTAACACACTCAAAAACCAAAACACTACACCAGCAAGCGCACGGGGTCGTGTCGTAGTATAGGAGGGCAGAAAGTATAGGGTCGATCCACAGAGAGAAAAGGGGGCACTAGAGCTAGGTTAGTTTTTGATGCTAGGTTCCTACTACGGAGACTAGGGTTAAGGGTTTAAAGTGATTTTATTGTTAAACTAAGTTGAGCAAGAAAGAAATTAAAGAAAGGCAAGTGAGAACAAAACCTAAATTAACCCTAGACAATTAGTTCCACTAAGCAAGAAAGACAAAGTAAAACAAGAATGGGAACAATCTACTCTAAGGCAGGAAAAGAGAGGTTTACACAACATGAAGCTAGAAAACAAGGCTAAAGAACAACTAAAGACCTAAAATAGCAAGAACAAAGCAAGAAGCTATCTAAGCAAGAAAAGAGCTAACTAAGCTAACACTAACTAAGCTACTAACTGGCCATGGATATGGTAGGTTGTGTGTAGGGAAACTAGTCCCTAACACCCCCTACTACCCTTGCGAGGCTCAACTGGGTTAGGGTTTAGGTGTCATTCAATTAGAGTCTAAACAAGTTAAGGTTTCTAGGTTAGATGATCTTAGGATGGTTAGGGGTTGAGGTTAGTAATGGGAGTGGAAGTGAGGTTTTAGGCCTCCCATCACCCACATTCTAACCTTGAGAAAGCTCCATGCTAAACACACCAAATTCATCTAAACTAGCTACTTAGATCTCTTAACTAGGGTTAGGAGAATTGATTAGAATGTAGGAGGATGGGTGGTTATCTAGGGATCCATGAATTGGACCTAGGAGTAAATCCCAAAATTCACACATAAGCAATTTCCCTAAATTCCTAGGTGCTTTCAAGCAAAAACCAACAATTAATTCATGAAGAGTGAGATAGAAATAAAACATAATCATTATCAAATGAAATTACAATGTTTACATATCATTTTCCCACAACATGGTATCAAAGTAACATTTTACTTCCCAAACAGTCCACCCAAGGGGGCCTAGCTACTCATAGCAATGAAAAATACAAAAAGAAAGGAGAAAGAGATAGAAGAAGCCATGGAGCTCAATGTAGATGAAGAATTCCTCCACTTCAGATACTACAGGGCATCCTCCTCTCTCCTTCAAGGTGCAATGACATGGGGTGATGGTGGAAATGGGTGGAAATAAGAAGAAACTAGGGTTTTGGTGGTGGAAATGGTGAAATGGAGGTGGAATGGCTAAGGGGTGAAAATGGGGAGCTGGGTGGTGATAGAAGGTAGCTAACCTCATGCTAGAGCTGCCACCTAGGTATATATAGGTGTGGGGGAAGGACTAGGTCAAGTAGGGGTAGTATGGGAAATGCAGTGCAAAAGTAGCTAAGTTTTTGTAGGTAGCACGGCCGTGGTGGTAACCACGGACGTGGTGGGGAGGGGTGAGAATGGTTGCGGTGGATGGGAACGATCGTGGTGAGATGTGGTGAAAAATCACATGGAATTGGTTGATTTTGTTCTGAAGGTGGCATGGCCGTGGGGGGGCTAGGGTAGCATGACCATAGTGGTCACCATGACCGTGGTGGATCTAAATGCACAACCCATTCCTAGATCCACGACCATTCTACCTCTGCTATCACATGACCATGCAAGGTGGCATGCCCGTTCTGGGTCAGTTCACCATGGCCATTCTATGTGGCACGGCCGTGGTGATTCTAGCTTTTCTTGGAGATGGCTTTGTTGATTGCAAGTGTGCTAGCACTGCCGTTCTGTGGTACCACTTCCGTGCTGGTCTCTGGATCAACACTTGGACTTGTTTCTTTTGATTTTCTTGGACAGCTTTGCATCAATGGATCTTTGGCCACTAGGGGTAGGTTGAGGGAGCATCATACTTTGCTTTAGGTCTCTCCAAGGGTAGAGAAACCCTAGGATCACTCCTTCTCTCTTTCTTCCATCAAGCATGGTCCAAAAACCTAAAAAACATGCAAATAATGTCCATAAGTTCATTTTATACAAATATGCACAATGAGGGAAATAACACATAATCTAACAAGTATATATGTGATTGAAGTACAATAAGAAATAGGATGAAGACCTAAAATAGGGATGAATCACCAACCTAAACTTAAAACATACTTGTCCTCAAGTATGCTCCAACTCAATCTCTCTGCAATTTTCCACAATCAAGAAATGACAACTGTAATGCAAAATATGATTATTGCTGAATGGGGTCAATAATGACTAAGTTCATGCATTCCACCTCTCTCCTCTCATTATTTCACAAACCAATCATGAAAAGAGCACAAAGCATATGAACTTCAAATATAGTGCATAAAACACACAAGCTATTCATATTTCTTTCATGTAGTCTGGGTAGATCGTTTTATGATGGCATTAATCAAGGATGACAAGGAGTTGTGTTTCACCTTCATGCATTCAACCTTTTGTTTCAAATCACAAAAAATGACCCACGTGGCTGCGGAAAGGGCAAAATGAGCTAGGTTTGATGTTTCCTAGCTCAATGGGTATGAAAATGGAAGAAAGGATTGTGGTAAGCTTTTGGAGTGCTTTTACACACTCATCTTCTCTTTATTTTTTAAGGAAGTCGCGAAGCTATTTATTCATCTTGCCTTACCCCTACAAGAAAATTTAAAATAGGAGTAAAAAAACTAATAAAAAAACTAAACTTGGTAGTACTACTACCATTACATGAGTTGGCCTCATTAGTTATTAAACTGCTAAGTGTAGCAGGAGGATTATAGTAGGTGTGGGTACCTTCATTGTTTTTGAGATGATGTTTAGAAAGAAGATCGGAAGAAATGTTACAGGTTCTTTTTACATATTTGACGCAGTAGTCCTTCTCCTCCATCAGTTTATTTATTCGAGCAATAACATTAGTAAAAGACGGGCCGTCCATACCATCCTCCTGGATCATTCTTGTCACAATAAGGCTATTAGTCTGAAACTCAATAGTTCCTGGGAATTTGATGCTGGAATATTCCATGGCTTTGAGAATACCAATGAGTTCTGTGTAGAGGACTTTAGTAGTAGCAACTATCTCACCATAACCCCCCATCCAATGGCCATGCTGGTTTCTAACCACACATGCAATAGCAAAATTGTTTTTTCTGATGGCAGCATTAGAGTTGATAGTGCTCTTCATGGTACTAGTTGGAGACCAATGCAATTTATCTAAGGTTCTTGTGTTGGGATTGACGGTACCAATAGCTAACTCATTCATATTAATAAGGTGAGTTATACAGTTTATGATTCCATCCATAGTTCATTTTATGTTGTTGAAAACTTCATCATTTCTATTTCTCCATAGGGTGTGGCATGTAATAGCAAAAATTCTAGCCTGGCGATTGTCTTTGCTGATATATTTGAACATCCAACTGATGCCTTCTACATCATTCCAAAAGTCGTCATTGAGGTCGTTGTCCAGTACCGATCTCCAAATGGATTTGTTCTTCTCTTAAACATGAACATCTTTTATTTTCTTTTTTTTTCTTTTTCTTTTTCTTTGCCCTTAGAGTAGATAGGGCACATGTTGATGAGAGTGCAGCGGTGAGATGTAGATGTGGCCACCCCAAACTTTTGGAGGTGGCCACGACTGATGTGTGCACTTTGGCTTCCTTTCATGAGGAGGAGGGGTAAGAGGATGGTGAGTGAAGAGTTGGATCAAAGAGGGGTCATTGGCATGGTTCTCAACATAAGGTCTCCTACATAAAAATTAATCCAACACTTCATCCAAAAATTTCACACCACATAAGTGAACAACTTGAAATTGATACTTCTATACAATAATTTCATAGGCACTAAGCGTTCATTGCTTGCTCAAGTCACATTTCAACCAAAACATTCACAAATACAAGAGAAATGGTGTGCATGTAAAAAGTCAAGAATTGATACCATTTAGCAATAAACAATGATAATTCACTTGCATTTGTCAAAGATCATCATTTTTAATCCAAAAAGTAGAGATTGGGTCGAAACACACTTTTAGGCAAGAAATCTCAAATTTGGGAAAAATTGGCCAAAACGGTGCCAAGTTGCCTTCAATCACATCTAAGCCTATATTATTGAACATAAAGCAATAAACAAGCAAATCCTAGCTAAAACATGCAAAAATTACCAAAAATCTACATGATATGCAATGCATGGCAGAAAGAATATTTTTTTTTTGAAAATTACATAAAAATGACAAGAAAGTAAACTACATGACATGAAGGTATGCAAAGCAAGTAAATTCTAAACTAAAACAAACAAAAGTAAACAAAAAGAAGTAAATGATAGGTGAAATGCAAAATGAGAGTGAAAAATGAGATCAAGGCATACCGCCCAACCACCCCAAACTTTTAAATCATGTTGTCCTCAGCATGACACTAAAGTCTAGGAATGATATGGTAGATGATCACTACGGTGGCAGTGCTCCTCCCTGTAGTGGAGGATGCTAGTAGTAGGAACCCCAGTAGTCTGACTGTGGTGGCAGGTAGTTGTCCTGAAATGCTGACAATGAACTCGACCAAATTTCCCCCCCACTGGGGGTTCCTATGAGACTAGGCATGCTGGAACTGATATAAGTGGTTGACCTGATAATGCATCTACTGATTGTCTAACCACATGGCATCCTGGGTGCGCTATAAGCCCTCCTGTGTCCTAAAAATACCCTCTTGGACACTCAAAATGCGATCCTGAGTGATCTAGATGCCCTCCAGCTATGCATGTATGGTGGACATGTCATATGTGTTTGCTATGGGTTGTTGTTGCTGCGGTGATGTATCCACCTCATGTCACCTCTGTAAAGAAGTGAAACACCTCTCTACTAATAATGGTAAACAAAATCCAATGAATAGCAATAGAAGTTAAAAATTTGACTATATTCAGTTTAATAAAGGGTACATCAAAATTTTCCCAAAAAGGGTGTACATGCTTTATATAAAAAGAGGATCTAAGTAGAGGGAAACTCAACTACATCAATATGTATCCAATTAAAATAACTTTAAAATAGTGTATGATGGAAGGATAACTCCTTCTCCTAAGCTTAGGCCGGTTCACCATGCTCCTGTTGCGCACTCTGATCCTAAACCTGGGTGGTTGGGATCACCCAGCAAGAGGAGAATAAAGTATGTGTCAATTAAATGAATAAGGATAATTAAATCTAAAGCATGAAATGATAAAGATTTACTATGATAAGAGGGTCAAGAATATGAAGTAAGTAAATAAATAAGAATTCTACCAAGTCAACTAATAATAAATTTGCATGCATGATTTAAAATGACTACATTAAACTAACATAGGGTTGAGGCACCTACCTAACCTAAACCTCTGGGTGAGGGAGAAATAACACATTCCTAAGCACCTGAATATATATAAAATGGGGAGAGTGGTCACATTCCCCTGGGTGAATTAACACATGCACACTATGGGTGGTTTGTACTCATGTAAAATACATTAGTTAATTAGTCATTTACATCATCATTCTAGAATAATTCATGGGTAGAGTTTAAGAAATTGCTAACTTTGCAAGTGGGGTCCAAGACCCTAGAATAATTGATGTGAAATAACAAGAATTATTGAAACAAAGGTATAGGCTCAGGCTTCATTGGGAAAATAGGATTGGATAAATATATGCCCAACTTAAGGTTAGAATGTACATACCTCTTTTCACACATAAAGGTTAACTCGAATAGTATACTTTGGTCCAGAAATTCAACTATTCATCCTAGAAACACATTATGCATGTTAGCCAAGTCAAAGTGAACACTTATATTCCTATTATAATTTAATATTATTCTTACCCAATTCCCAATCATCTAATGTCATGTTAGTGTTTATGATTTTAATCTTTGTTGAGATAATATGTGATGCTTTATATACCACTCTTAGTTTTAATTACTCATATTTAGTCATATAAGTCTATGTAACTCATATATATGTAGATCATAATATATATTCTTACAATTTAGGTTTACTGATGTCATTCTCTTTTCTATAATGGGAATTCATATTATTCCTAACATCATGCTTACCATGTATATTGGTGTAAGTATATTCCACATGAATATCTATTAGGTTCACTAATATACACATTCTTTGATCTAACTAACATGTCATCTAGATATATGTTTATAAAAGTATATTCTTTTACACATTATTATATTTTACACCATTTAATTCATAAGAAGACAATATAGTTAGATGCATTCCATAATTATATGTGTATTTATAATTACCATATATTACATAAATATGTATTCCTATATCTAGGGTTTGTTGAAATATGATTATCAAAATTCTTGATAACTTATGTGTAGGATTAAAATATAACTCGTCTTATATATAATCTTTCTTTATTAGTTGATCCATGACATACAAGATTATAATAAGGCAACATGCTCATCTTAAATTCATCATTTGATATGTAATACTACATGGATACATGTCTAAACTAACAGGATGTATACAAGTATGTCAATATGATATAGTAATGTGAACACATTTTGCAAAACAATTCCTTAGTTATAGATCTACTATACAGATCATAAATTAAGATTTAGATATCATCTTTAACCACACTCTTCCATACACGACCTATTATGACTATTTCCTATATATGGTTCAAAATATTAGCATTAGGATCATACTAATATGTATAATTGTATTTATATATACCTAGGGTTAACTTGATTACAAGGTGCATGTATTAACATGGTTTACTTCCCATTTTCATCATAAGTTAATTATTGAAAAATAGGGAAATAATTATTGACCTTAGACAATAGAAACCAGTAGATCTATGATGATCCATTTGTAAGCATATCTAGGGTTCATCCCAAGATAATTCCTGTGGATCATCAGGTGGTATCGTGCTGCTAGACGACACATCATCATGTGGTGTTGTAGGTATAGGAGTCAATGGTGTTGCAGGAGAGGAGTCGACAACGTTACTATCAGGGTAGATGATATTGAACTTGGTGTCTACGACACCCTACTATCAGGGTGTGTTGGCATTGAGGCTGCTCTGGATGTGCAGGCATCGTGCAGGCATTTCTTTGTGGTATTCGACAAGGTGGAGGAGGAACTTGAGGAGGTAGATGCAGACAGATTATGACCTGAGAAGATTACTTGCGGTGTTGTTGTTGTGCAGCCATTTCCTGGTGAGAAGGATGGTGCTCTGGCGGCATGGAATCAAGGAGTTAGACTAGTATAGGTTGTCGATGTTGTTGCAAGCCGGCTTCCTTTGTTGCAGGTAGACAATGGTGATGAGGAGATGCGGGGAATGAGAAACCTAGAAGGAGGTGTCATCCATGTGGCTATCAGATGGGAGCATGGTAGGAAAGCATTGGCGGCTAGGGCTTCAGGTCTTTGAGGAGAAAAGGAAAGAATGGGGGGGGGGGGAGATAAATAGGAGACGGAGAGTAGAGGAAGGGGACAATGGGGCATCACCTATTTTGGAGGGTGAGAATGTGACGTTGTGTTTGAGACAGATAGAAGAGAATGGCAGAAGGTGAGATCGGTGGCCGTTACCAACTGATGCGTCACGGGGGTGAAGGGGGAGGCATGATGCGTGAGGCGTTACAATGAGGGGGAAAACATGGTTTAGGAAATAGTTAATTGCTTAGTCAAATACCACTATGAAAACCTAAGGTAATTAGGATTTTAAATGCTAATTCAATCGGGACAACAATTAATATCCATTTTAAGCAATTTAAAGGGTGGGTTAATTAGGAGTCAAGTAAGTTTCCTTTTTCACATGCATTAGGCATTTATAATATTAGAGTTTGCATGTTCATTTAATTAATTAAGATGGTAAAGGAATTCCAATTGACTTAAAAATTCATGGGTTTGCTAATTAATGTGTGAGGAGTTTAACTTTACTTTAACTTATCCTTTTGTATGCATTTTTTATTTGATTGCATGATAAGTGCCTAATAAATATATTTAGCACCTTTCTTAATAAATTTTGATATAAATTTCTAATTTATCATTTCTTGTCTCACAAATCCATGTAATCTCTAAATTAATATAATCTGCTAATTATCTCTTAGCAATGGTCATTTTGCATTATTAGACTCTAATTAACACACTAGTTGAGATATTTTTGCAAAAACCCATTCATTGTCATGAATGTGGGTAAAATATAAATCACATCATTAAGCGTTGCTCAATTTCAACATTAATGACAAAGAGGACAAAAAAGATAGGAAAATTTAGGAAAAACTGCCAAAAGGATATGAAGGAAATAAAATCTTGAGAATGGATTAAATTGCACATGAATCCAAGAGTTAGTATGTTACAGCCTCACCTTGTGATTATCATGCTCCTCAACTGTCCTCCTCCTCTCGGTAGTAGCCTGTGACTCTCTAAGCCCCTCAAGTAGATCTTTGGGATGTTGCTACCATGTATCTATATGATGCTCCTCTTCCCGCCTCCTCAAGATGTCTAGAAAATCCAGAGACGGACCACATCCCTCTAGGAGAGGTGTAGCATGGTAGAGGACCTCTAGTAAAACCCCTGCATAACGAGGGTTGACCTGGTAGAAAATCTTTTGATCAACCACTAATATCATCGATGAGAGAGTCAAGGAATGCAGGTCAACTAGATTTCCTCCTTCCACCTTTGTGTAGCCAGATACATCATGTCCTAGGGCCCAAGCAATGGAAGTTACAATCCCTCTCAAAATAAAAGGATTCTTGCTCTTGGATAGGATTGACTTCATATGATAAACAATAAGTGCCCCCAGAATTACAAGCTTTCCCTGCACCATCCATATCAACACAAAAAGGTCTTTCCTAGTGGAACTACCTTGATTTTAATATCAGGTGAAGATGGTGTTCACCAAAACCTTCTGAATGTATCTCAAGACAGGGTTGTGAATCAGACTAGTATTTGATTTACCCACCACAAAATTATTTTCTCTGTGAGTTTCTTCCACAATGCAGCATAGTTTGCATTGTATTCCCTATCATTGCTTCCTTGATCAAGTGACGTTGTTGCCTCAAGAGTTGGAGTGAAGATGCCATTAAAAAATAATGCAGTGATGAGGTAGGTGCTACTCCCCAAGGTGACACTGATGGTGTCCTTTGAGACCTTCTCTAGTGTTGCATAGAATTGTTGTGCAAGCTCCACATAGGTCTCCTATTCGGTGGTCAACACCTCAACTAGCCCAACAGCCTCCACGATATCCTAAAAAAAATAAAAGATGCCCAAAGTTTTCATCATATCCTGGCACACATAGCGAGTTGCAATCACTTTGCGTGTCAAACACTCTGAGTGCTTTGGCTTCTTCCCTCTCTTCCTCTGACTATTAAGTGTTGCCTCATGATGTGTTTTAGGTGCATCCTCCTACTGTGCTTCTGGGGTTGCCTCATCTACATCATCTATCAATAGCCGTCGTCGTTCTCTTGGCTGTCGTTTTGGCTGCGGTGCTGTAGACGTCGAAGGCTGTGCAACTATAAATGATGGTCGAGTTGTCAAACTGAAGGGTGGGCTTCTGAGACTGATGGTCGGGCTACTTCCCTAACTCTGTTGGGAAGTCTGTATGACTCCTCCATCATGGGATCCACCGTTTCCGCTGCATGGGGTGATTCCCCTTGTGAACCAGAGGCTGATGATTGTGCTGGAAGGGAAATAGGTGCCGATGGAGCTAAGGAAGATGTGTTCTTGGGCCGGCGTCTGTAGGAAATGACCTCCTTGGTCTTAGAAACAACCTTCTTATCCATTTTCTTCATTTTGGATCGAGATTAGTGGATAAAATTGTAATTTTAGGTTTTCTCCAAAGAACAGGGATGTTGGGTTAGATATGAGAGAGATGGGGTGTTTTGTGGATGAAAATGGGAAAAATAAGGAGATTAAGGTAGTGGAAATGGTGGGGGATTGATTAGAGATGGATTGGGGTGATTTGGTGGAGATTCAAGAGTGGTGGAGTGGTTGGGAGGTATTGTACGACTGCTATTCGCAAGGAACGGTCATGGTGTTTGTGGAGTTGGAAATAGAAATGATTTGTGATTTTTGTAAAATACTAACTTAAGTGCTAGAGTCGGGTTGCAACACGGCCGTGCTGCACGACATGGCTGTCGTGGCTTGACTCTTGCATGGCCATGGTATCATTCCTTCTGCATGACCGTTTTGAGTGGGTGGCTACACGGCCGTGCTGCCTTGCACGGCCGTGGTAGGTCTGTTCTTTAATTCTCAATTTCTTTGATTTTTTTTCTCGATTCCCCTATTGATTATGAATGCACCACCATGGCCATGGTAAGTATTGTGGCTGTTGTTTTCAACTTGAATCTCATCAAACATCAAATCTTTGGTCCAAAATGGTTTTTCATGGATCACTTGTTAAAATTACATCTAATATTCTTCATTTCACCTTATTTTCATCTTAAAACTAAACAAAAACTATTAAAAACAAGTGTGTGTGTGTGTTTTCTTGAAAAAGTGTAAAACAAAGTAAAAGTATCAAAAATTGAATGTTGGTGAAAAATTCCCAAATCTAGGTGGGTTGCCTCCCACATCCACTGAGTTTCATGCCTTCAGCTGGGCTTCTTGGAGATTCTTCAATCATTCATCCATTTGACATGCTCATGTGCCCATTCTTTCAATAGAACATCTCTCATTCAACTTATATTCCTCATCCCTTTGATTACCAAAGCTGTCATCAAATCCTTCATCTAGATCTCCTCTTCTCGAATGATCAATAGGACTCTTGAAGTGACTATATCCAATATCCTCATCTCGAACTCACCGGTTTGAGGACTTGTATATGTTGATATTTATCTTCATGTCCATGAAAGATACTATAATTATGCCACTGCAAACATATATCTTGGCATCAGCTATGGACAAAAATGGTCTCCCCAAGATGATGGGGATCTTCCTATCATCTGGCTCCATGTCAAGAACAATGAAATCTAAACATTGATCCTCTTTCCTTGTCAATCATCACCAAGACATCATCCACTCATCCTCTAGGCACTTTGATGGAGCGATCTGCCAATTGGAGAAAGTAATGTGTCAGTTTCAACTTGCCTAAGCCCAGCTCAACATAGAAACTATATGGAATCAAATTCACACTGGATCCCAAATCAAGAAGGGATTTTCCTATGTGATGTCCCTTAATGTAGCTAGGTATGATTGGGGCTCCTGGGTCCTTCCTCTTCATTGGGAGTGAGTGTTGGAGGATAGAGCTCACTTGTTCAGTCAACTTCATTTTCTTTGGTATCCTTCCCGTTGAACTTATCTTCATAGTGCATAAGTTCTTCAAAAACTTGGCATATGATGGGATTTGTTTAATAGAATCCAAAAATGGAATATTGACCTTCACTTGGCGAAACACCTCGAGAATGCCAACATTGTACTTTTGTCTCCTTACTTCTGGTGGCTCATCTAGTGCTTCAATGAATGGTGGCTCACTTGCTTTAGCCTTGCTTGCATCAACATGAGGTGGAACACTAGGGATGATAAGAATTGCAAATTGAAAAACCACTAGGGGGGGCAAATAGGGTTTTATATATATTTTAACAATAATTCAACTCAAGCAACCACAATTGAGATTAGAAGAAAGAGGCAAGGTGTTTAGAGTGGTTCCGCCCTTAGAGAAAACTAAGGGAGTCAGTCCACTACCCAATTGTTTCCAATTGGGATTTTGAAAGTATTTAAATTTTATTACCTTGCAAGGATGTTACATAAAATTACAAATACTTTCACCACCCTTTGGACAACCTTCTCCTAGAAGTAGTCCCACCAACCTCGAAGCAGCCTTCTTTGAAGTAACTTCAAGCTCCCCCTTGAAGTAGCCTTCCTCTTGAAGTAGCTTCCCATTGAGACAGCCTTCTTGAAGTACTCCAAAGTCCTCCTTCTCCCCCAAGAAGATCCTTCTCCACCTAAGAAGATAGCACCCTCCCCAATCCACAACCTCCAACCGTAGGAGTAGCAAGGAGAGTACAAAGAAAATAAGAATGAACAAGAAGGGAAAAAGGAAATTACAATTATTGTTGTAGCACAAGGCTTGAATCCTATATCAAGCATTTTGATCTCCTAACCAATGTGTATGAAAGTGGAAGTGCAGTGGGTAGGAGATGCTAGTCTATAGGACACGAGCTTGTAGCAATGGGAAGGATTAGCAAGGGTAGACGTTTCTCAATTGCTCACAAGAAAGGATTGCCAATTGCAAGTATGTATGCTCAAGTATTGCACAAGTGTGTTTGAGGTGTCCTAAGGCATGTCATATTTATAGGAATGTCCTATGAATGCTTAAGGACGTTATAGACACTTTCTGGGGGGTTCTAAGTGCTCAACTAGTCGTTAGGTATCCACTAATTGCTTTAGCAATGGCTAGTTTATTAATTTTGAAAAGTGCAGACAGAATTCTTCTCAGTCAAGAAATTGTCGACCGAGACATCAGTCGGTCGAAGACTTTGTCGACCGAGGGATGGTCTAGAGCAAGTGTTTATAACGTTCGATTCCAACTCCCAACCACCTTGTCTGCTAGGTCTAACGTCTAAAGAACTTTTTCAAAGGATTAACCCAGGAGACTCTCAGTCGAGAAGATGTTTGACTGAGCTTGTCTCGGTCGACAAATAGTTTGATCGAGAATGTCTCTATTTTTGGTGGTTCTAGATAAATACTAAGTGTCTGTATGAGTGTGCAGTTGTGGCACTATTATAGGGGATGACCTATCTAAGTGTTGTGAATGGCTAGGGAAGATATAAACGCTTGATTTACATGATATCTAAGTACTTGTACATTATATACTTGTACAAGTTTTACATTTGATTACAATCATGAAATTTACACATTGTGAGCATTTAGATCTTCAAAAATTGTGTCATCCACCTAGTTCCTGCAACACTCAAATAGCATGTTAGATCCACAAGAATGAAATGTTTGTCATTTTCAAAACAAAGGGATTTTTATGATGTCCATTTAGCCAACAATCTCCCCCTTTATGAAGATGACAAACATTTCTAAATATAAATCAAATAATCTTTTTTACAATGAGTTGAGTTTCATACCTAAGATTTACCTTGTTTATTCCTTCTCTTGTTTATGAATGTGTGCTTATTATTTCCAAACAAGTGTGGAACATAAAGTCCAACTCTTAGGGAATATAGCAACTTTTAATGTAAAGCCAAGAGATTATGAAACTCATTGATTGAGTATTTAAGATTTATATTATTTCTCCCCCTTTGTCATTTCAAAAAGATATCCATTTAAAATCATGTGTTAAAACTCTCCCTTAATTTGTGCTCCCCTTTCAAAAAGATAACCATCAAATCATTTTAAAGGATGTCCATTTGAAGCCAAAATGTAAGGTTCAGAAAAATAAACTGATTTAAGAAGTACAAATGTCAAAGAAAACATCTTCTAAGGGAGTAATGAGTAGTTGCCTCCTTATTTTATTGAATTGATCTAATGGAAGCGGTTTTGTGAAAATATCAGCCAATTGATCTTCCATATCAACATGATGAAGGGATACATGATTTTTAGAGATATGATCCCTTAGAAAATGATGACGGATTTCAATATGTTTGGCACGACTGTGTAAAATAGGATTATGTGCCAAGTTTATAGCGCTTGTATTGTCACAAAAGATAGGCATGGATGAAAATGTAAAACCATAATCGTTTAAAACTTGTTGCATATAAAGCACTTGAGCACAACAAGACCCAGCTGCAATACAATCAGCTTCAGTTGTAGAGAGGGCAACCGTGTTTTGGTTCTTGCTAAACCAAGATACTAAGGCTCTTCCTAACAAGAAACAACTTCCGCTTGTGCTCTTTCGATCAATTCGACAACCAGCGTAATCGACATCGGTATAAGCTTTAAAGTCCAAAGATTGTCCTTTAGGATACCATAGACCATAACTTGTAGTGCCAGCTAAATATCTTAAAATCCGTTTGATGGCTTGAAAATGAGTTTGCATAGGTTGGGATTGAAATCTAGCACAAAGACCAATGGAAATATGATGTCTGGTCTAAAAGCGGTTAAGTAAAGCAAGCTACCAATTATGGCTCTATACGAAGAATCATCAATGGGTTCCCTATTTTCATCTTTGTCAATTTTAGTAGAGGTACTCATTGGTGTAGTAGGATGTTTGCAATTTGTCATCCCAAAGAATTTTAAAAGTTCATTTGTATACTTTTCTTGGCTTATAAAAATCCCAACGGGTGTTTGCTTTATTTGAAAACTAATAAAGAAATTCAATTCTCCCATGAGACTCATTTCAAATTCCTTTTGCTTAATATCATTAAATTGTTGACATAAAGATTCATTCGATGCACCAAAAATAATATCATCAACATAAATTTGTACAACTAGAAAGTCAGATTCATATGTTTTGAAAAATAAAGTAGAATCTGAATTTCCAATTGAAAAACTGTTGTCAAAAAGGTAGTTTTTGAGCCTTTCATACCAATTTCTAGGTGCTTGTTTTAAACCAAAAAGTGCTTTCTTAAGTTTGTATACATATTCACCTTTTTCTGGAATTTCAAAACAAGGTGGTTGGCCAACATATACTTCTTGTATTATTTCATTTAGAAATGCACTTTTTACATCCATTTGGAATAATTTGACATTTTTGTGGGCAGCTATAGCTAGTAGCATTCTAATGGCTTCAAGTTTTGCCACTAGTGCATAAGTTTCATCAAATTCTATTCCTTCTTGTTGATTATACCCTTGTGCTACTAACCTAGCTTTATTTCTTACTACTTCCCCGACTTCATTTAACTTATTTCTAAAAACCCACTTAGTTCCAAAAATGGTTTTATCTTGAGGTTTAGGAACTAAGTCCCATACATCATTCTTAGTGAATTGGTTTAATTCTTCTTACATTGCCATTATCCAATAATCATCTTTTAGAGCTTCAGTCACCTTCTTAGGTTCAATTATAGATACAAATGCCATATTTGCAACATCTCTAAAACATGAACGGGTTTTTATTTTATCATTAGGATTTCCAATGATTAGTTCTTGAGGATGATCCTTAATGAGTCTAGGAATGGGTTTTGGTGTCTCAACTTGTTGACCATTTGTAGAATTTTGATCATCTTTAGTTGATATGGTTAGATTTTCTACTTGATGAGTAATATCAACTACATCATAATTTTTAGTTCTTAGTTCTTCATGAAAAGTAATGTGAATGGATTATTCAACTTTTCTAGAGATAGTATTGTAAACTCTAAATGCTTTACTAGAAGTTGAATATCCCAAGAAAAATGCTTTTTGTGATTTAGAGTCAAACTTTTCTCTATCATCTTTTGTATTCAAGATATAGCACGTTGAGCCAAAAGTATGAAAACAGTCTACCCTTAGTTTCTTAGTATACATGATTTCATATGGTGTTTTCTTCAAATAAGAGTGTACAGTTACTCTATTTAGCACATAACAAGCTGTATTTGCTGCTTCAGCCCAAAATGTTTTTCGTGTATTATGTTCAAGCATCATAGTCCTAGCCATCTCTTGTAATGACTGATTTTTCCTTTCAACTATGCCATTTTGTTGTGGAGTGCGTGGAGCAAAACAATTGTGAGTGTAGCCTTGAGATGTGCAAAATTCTTCAAATAGATGATTCTCGAATTCTCCACCATGATCACTCTGAATTGTGCATATTTTGTTTTGTAATTGATTTTCAATCTTTGAACCAAAATTATATGAAAACTTGAATAGTATCATCTTTATTTGCAAGAAAATGTACCCATGTATATCTACTGTAGCCATCAATAATAATAAAGCAATTTCTTTTCCCACCAATAGATTGTGTCCTCATAGGTCCAAACAAATCCATATGAATAAGTTCTAGTGATCTACTGGTGCTAAGCATATTTTTGGGTTTAACAAAAGTTTTAGTTTGTTTACCTAAAGTGCATGGTTCACAATTTTCAGATTGATCAAAGGATAACTTAGGCAAACCACGAACAAGATCATATTTAACTAGCCTTTTGATAACATATGAACTAGCATGACCTAGTTTTCTATGCCATAGTTGTAAAGAATTTTCTTTTACAAGTAAGAATTTTCCAACTACATATTGCATAGAGTTAGGTCTAAGGATATATATATTTCCAACTCTTTTTCCTTCATAAACAACATTTGTAGTATTTTCTATTAGTAACTTGCAGCAATTTTTGTTGAATAAAACACCATAACCACTATCACATAATTGACTGACACTTATTAAATTATGGTGCAAACCATCAACAAGTAAAACATTCTTTATTTCAAGATTTCTACCAATATTACCTATTCCAAAAATTTTACCTTTACCATTGTCTTCAAAAATGATTGTTCCCCTTTTCTTTTCCTCAAGAGTTTGAAATGCATCCTTGTTCCCGATCATGTGTTTGGAACATCCACTGTCAACTACCCAATCCTGCAATAAAATATAGGTTTTGGTACCCATGTGATGGTCCATTATGGTTAGGTACGTTTAACAACAAACTGAACATGATTTAACAAATTAAACTGAACAGATCATTATTCGGTCGACAAATATTTCGACCGACAGATGTCTCGGTCGAACAATATGTCGATTGATAAAGTTGCTATTGTACAAGTTGAAACTGAACTAAAACGGAGATTTACTTGGCCGACGATTTCTCGACCAATTTTTGCTCTGATTTCTCGACCGATTTTTGCTCCGATCGAAAATTCTTCGACTGGACTAGTTGATGTTTTCACTATAAATTCTACAGTAGATTTCAGTTTTGTCACAGGCATTCCCTCAGTCGAACATTTTCTTGACCAAGGATGTCTCGGTCAAACTATTTTTTGATCGAGATTGTTTCTATTTGTTTTAGTAAATTGTTTGAGTCAGTTTTAAATTTAAATCAATATGTTAAGCTATCTATTTTGTTGATATAAGACATTTAGATGTTCAAATGAAGTGTTAGATCATATCTCAACTAAAGTACATTCAAATCTTCTAAGTTTGAGGTTTGGGGACCCAAACTAATTCAAAATCCTTCTTCTTATAAGGGCATGAAAAAGAGTAATGTCCAAGACGCAAGCAATAATGACAACAAATAGAATCAATTTCATTTCTCTTTCTAACATTTTGAGTTGTGTTCTTGGGTACAAACATGATCTTGGTCTTGGGTGCTTGAGTTATCCTAGATTTTGGTTGATAAGAGTTTTCTTTTGGAACATATCCTAAACCTCTTCTTCCACTATAACCAAAAGAGTTCTTTAGGATCTTATCAAGAATAATATTGTTTCTCAAGCTACTAACTTCTTTTTGTTGCAATCTCATCAATTTTCTTTTGGATATCTAATTTTGCTTGATCTAGAATAGATGATAAAGCATCTCTCTCCTTAACAATAGCATCATAATCTAGATGATTACATAGGATAGGTTGAGTCTGAAAATTATCCAGTTTTGTAAGCAAATCAACCTTTTCTTGAGAAAGAAGATCATGATTTGTTTCTAAAGTAAGAAACTTCATATTGCAATTGTTGGATTTTAGGGGAGACAGAGAAGGCAGTGGAAACAAAAATTTTCTTCTCCCAAACCCAGAATAAAGGAATCGCATCAATGTCTATACAATAGGAAGGATGGTTTGTAGAGGCATACCTTGTCCCGAGGCTTGCTCGGCGAAGTTACCTCACGGCTTGCGCGGTCTTCACCTCCGGTCTTGGATGGTGTTTGTGCAGATCTTGGTCTCACTGGGACTGTCAGGATTGACAACTGTCCTCCGAGCGGTAGAAGTCTCCCGCCTCTAAAGTAGTCCACACAGACCACCCGGAACTCCGATCTCCTTGTCCCACAAAGAATCAGAAGGAGTCACACCCTCTTGTCGGCGTACTAGTCACCGACACACTCTCATGCAACCAGTCGCTTTTCTGCAGTTGTCTTTCCCTTGTTGTGCCTCCCTTATCGGGTAGCACTCGCTCGGGCTCTCTCGGTTACCAAAACCAGAGAGAACAACAACTTTGCAGAGCAACTGGTGTTCTGAGTTGTTGTTATTGAGAAGCCCCCAATACCCCTTTATATATAGGAGGGTCATGAGACAAGGTTCTCTACCCCGAGCAATGTGGGATTAAAGCAGGAGTATAAGATTTCAAGATTTTCCACAAAACAACCAACTGTGCCACCTGAACTGATCATTTCATACATGAAACAGACGGCTGGGGAGTTGAGCCGATCAGTTCATACCTCAACCGATCGGTTGGGGCACCTGAGCTGATCGGTTTACTTCTGAGCTGATCGGTTTGTGATCCTAGTCCAACTCAAATGGACTTTCATATTTGTTTCTGATTAATCAAATATTAATCCTTGTTCAAATCGAATTTGTATAAGTGAAACAAATTGTATTTTCAAAATAGTCTTCTGACTTTCCAAACGATCTCAGTTGGTCAAACGAATCGACCGGTTCAACAATTGAGCCGATCATTTCATGACACATGAGCTGATCGACTCACCACTTGAGCTGTTCGGTTCAGCCCATGAGCCAATCGGTTGGGGCAGCAGACTATGCAAAATCAGTCAATTGTAGTTTCAATCAATCTGATACTCTAATCAATCGGTCCAACACCTTGAACACTATGATATTGAGCTATCAATCGATTGAGTGTTTAATTGAACTACTAAACTCCTTTAGTAATCAATCTAAACATCATTTGTGGATAAACTCCTCTTCCAGGTTAAATCATATGTGTGTGGCCCTACAGGTCCATTTCACATTGGCAGTGAAAGTCCATAACTCTTATGACTTCACAAGCAAAGAGCGGTGCCTAGTCGCACATCAGTGCTACCCAAGTGAAAAGGAAAATTAGAGAACAACTTTCAATCCTACAATCCGTGAATGGTGTTACAACGAATGTAAAATTCCTTTATCACAGATATCCCGAATGAACTCAAGGCATGAAACAGTCATCCTATCAACATTCATTCACTTTCTTGATCTCAGAGCAGATTGGAGGAGATATGTATGACATCAATATCACATACCGATTCACACATGTGTGTGCACACCTATCTCAATCCTACTCATCAAGTGGCCATGGATATCAAACTCCCTGAGGAGGGACAAATCCCATATCTATCACTCACCCCTCAAAGGCCCCATGTGTCAAAGCCACCCAATCATCACCTTTATAACAACCCATGTTTTAGGACTGCGTTTGATGATGTCAAAGTATACCCAACGACATGTGTTGAGTGTAGTGATTTCAGGTCAAAGAATCACACTCACCACCATCACTGTGAGAACTGACTGTGACTACCATGTCATGGTTCCATGTGTCAAACTCCCGGTGGGTCTGTCCGGTGCACTTGTTCTCTAACAAGTACCTATGTGTTTGGTTTGATATCTCCATATCATGACTAATGAGATTCTGTCATCAACCAACACCACAATCTAGTCGTGTGTGTCATTGTTGTCTATCTACCTTCCAAAATGACATCTGACTAGGGACATAATAAGAATGTATAAACTCTTAGCATCCGTATGATCTCATCATTCAGGTCCTCAACCTGAAAGCATACGTCATTGAGTATTGTCATTCTCTAGACATTCAATCTATTCCATCATTATCTCATATGACTGAACCAGAAAGAGCTGGAAGCTTGCCTTTTATCAAATCAATCTTAATGTATCCCACCAATCATCCCATGATTGTCTCTCAGGGCATACATACCAACAGACTCCCACTTGCACTGCGAGCCAATCACCCTTGAATCATATTCATAGTGATCTTCAAACATGTCCCACATGTTACTGTGCTCTAGTGCTAACATGGTGAGTTATGACAACACCTTGCCAAAGTTGGTATTAACTGCATGTCTCTCATCTCTTCACTGTACATCACACGTATGAGATGGAGTTGCAGTAATATGCAATCTAGTATTCCTTTGCTAACCTTTAGTCACATTGCATGATCAAGCACTCCTAACTTGTCATCAATGACCATAATAACTATAAGTTCATCTCATGAACTTCCAGATTCATATAGTATCCACTTCTATTCTCTAACACATGGATACTCAGCTTTTCCTTTTAAACAACTTTATTGGAACGTTTCCAATTATCAACAAATATTCACTTTTATATATATATATATATCATATATATATTGCGATTATTTTTTTGTCCTTTTCGGAAGTTCACATCAGTGTAAATCTTTACAGTGAATCCTTCCTTATTTCCACAGAACTAGTACTTCTCAAGTACTTATCAAGTTCTTATGGTATTCCAGTAACCTTTACTGGAACTAGACAGATATCCACTTGTCATGTCCCACATGCGAGTTATCAGGATGAGCATATCATATTGTCATGTCCTACATACAAGATGATGAATGCATTTAATTCTTGCTCTGTCCATACATGCAAGATAATGGGATGATTACATACATGATAGATCCGTATCTATTCTTAGTGTTCCCATTCTTCATAAGAATTGGACACCTGGCCTTGGGATACTAACTCCATGTAACATGGACAAGTTTTCTCTCACTAAATCTATGCAAATTGAACCCTTCAATATAGATTGCCAATGTATGCTTTCTCTTTTTAGGTCAAGAGGTTTTTGAGAACTATCTCTATAGATCTCTATTCCTATCACATAGGAAATGTCTCTATCTTCCTTAAAGATAATTTCCACTTTGGATTTCCATTTTAGAACATTTCCATTTCACATCAACATGTGTAATATGAATACGCTCCCACTAAATTACAGATCTCTCCTTATCTTTGACATATCAGTCAAAACTTTTGACTATATTATCAAAATAAAGATCACAGTTCTGAGTTGTTTGTCCATTGTAACTTATAGACTTCATTTGCATTAATGGATTCATGAACCTTATAGGTTGTGTCACATACACATCCTTGTTTTATTCCTTATAGGAATGCAGTTTTAGTCTCCGTATGCCAATTCTCTTAGTCATTAAGTTACAATCAACAAGCATCATCCTTCGTAAATTGTTATCCATGTATCTTAATGCTTAAGACTTATTTGCACTTATGGATTTCATCCCAATGGGTGCTACCATCAAGGTCATACCTTATGGTTCACATGGAAGTCATTTAGGATGTAATGGTCATAAACCATAACTCAAAATCCGATTCCTCATATTTATCTAGATAGTTGACTCATCACATGACCAACTCATCACATAGATAATTAAGGTGTATTTGTCAAGGATATAATAACTCACAACTCCTTGTGATTCTTAATGTCCTTTATTAGTGTGGGGTATTCTTTATTTAAGAAGAAATTAGTTATTTGATAATCATGTTCTAACTCCTTAGAGTATGACTCCTTATTGATTTAGACATCACCATGCCTTAATCATGAGTTCACTATGATACACTATCATAATCACTCACAAGGTTCTCAAACATTTGGTCTAAGTATTTCATTCATTGATCTCATCAAGAATTAATACTTTACCAAATTTGTACTTCATCTGTGATATTCTTGAACACTTCAAGATATTCATATTGGTATTTCTTTAAACACCACTTGAAGTATTAGCATTAACTCTATAGGTATGTAAATACATCACATGTATTATACCTAATAGGATAAACATTCTCCCACTACTATTAGTTAAAATTGATTGATCATGTCTAAGAGATTCATGTCTCTTACTGGTTCTCTAACCAAAAGAGTCTAGATTTATCCATCATATGGAAACTATAAATGAATTTCTCATGATTTATGCTAATTTGATTGTTTGAGTTATCAATAACTTTTAGGTATCATTTTATCTTATGCATACCAAGTACCACAAGATAAACAAGGCATTGCCACAAAGATTGAAACATCAACTTTATTAATTGCCATTATTGTCATACAATATGCAAAAATAATGTGTTTCTATCTATTGAAAAATATGAAATAGCAGTTCATAACTCTATTACATGCCTTCAAGGATGAAAATAAACTAAAGTACTCTTATCTATGGCGGCAACACCTGCCCCATTTATTGGGTGATTTACACTTTATATCTTGGTATCATATACCTCAAAAAGTGTTACAAGTTTATTTCATGACACCTTCAGGTGGAGACGTCTGTCCCCTCCTTCTTCTTTAGTTCTCCCAGATAGAGTGGACAATTCCTTTTCCAATGTCCTAGCTTTTGACAATGGTGGCAATTGACTCTCTTGGTCATGCCTCCCTTGGCCTTGAGAGTTGAAGACGACTTGGGTTGCTGGCTAGCATCAGAACCTTTCTTAGGCTTGCCTTTTCCCTTGCGCTTGGACTTGCCTTTCTTGTCGTTGATCATCATCACAGACTTAGGCTTGTCCTTCTTCATCTGTGTCTCGGCTGTCCACAACATGCCCAACTACTCTGTCAACGACTTCTCAAAGTTGTTCATGTTGTAGTTCATCACAATCTGACTGTAGGATTCTGGCAACGATTGCAGTATCACGTTAGTAGACAACTCTTGGCTCAGAGGAAATCTATAACATACTGAATCTCAGGGTCTTCCCTGCAATTTACCCACTTGTGAGCTTTTCTTGACCTTCGAGTCCATTTGGACCTTTTTCATAAATTTCCCATCCTTTTGGATCATTTTTGGACTCTATGTGCAATTTGGGCATAATTTGATGTTGAAATCACTATTTACCATCATTTATGTATATGGAGGGGTGTTTGCAAAAATAACCCACTTAAGGAGATAAGTTAGGGTTAATCATGTAATTTGGTCATTAAGGATGGTGATGTAGTAGATAATATTAATTTGGAGTTTTTTGGATAAATATATTATTAATAATGTGTATTTGAGTTCATATATGTGTATATTAACCTTAATTGTTTCTCTCTCCTCAAAATATGATTTTAATCCACATTAATATGTTATTTTGTTGAGAAATGATTATTTGGATCCTAATGTGTTTAATATCTCGAAATTACTCACATGTTTCATTAAAAGTAGTCTTTTCATATAATTCATTCCTTTTAATCTATTAAAATACACGTTAATGAGCAATATATTAATTGAGGACCTTATTGGATATAAATACAAAATCTAATTATATATCATCGTTCTAAATGCTAACATGAACCTGTGGTCCAAATTTGGTGTCTTTTGGACTTCATTTGACCCTTCAAATCCATTTTATAAGTATTGAATATAGTGTGACCTTTTTCTTAAATTGATTTCATTAATTTGATGTGTAATGCTATAGTTGGGCCGCTTTTTCCCTATCACGTGCCCGGGTCCATGGTGGACTCACATCCAACGACTCCTAGTCCGCTTAGATTCGATCCAACGGCGCCCGCATAATCTCCTTCCTCCGCTCATCCCGCGAAACGGCAGCAGTTCTACCTGTGCTGCCTCCTCGACTTCAAACTCAATCATTTCTCGACGGTTTCGCGTGGTTTCTTCACCATCGAGTCCGGTTCGACACCCCAAACCCAACGATCCCCATCTCGAGCCCCCTCACTTATTTTAGGCGAAACGCCTAACCTGGGCCGCCTCCTCCTCTCCACCTAGGAGTCGCAGATCGAGCTCTGGCCTTCCCCACGACTATTTAAGGGCGTCTAAAGCTTCCTCAAGCCTCGAGCCTTCTTCCTTTTCCTCCAATTTCATCTCATTCTGCCCCGGTGTCCCTGGCCTACTCGATGTGAATCTCCGGCAACGGCAGCCGAGAACTCGTCCTCCCGACCATTTCGATCCAATTCCTTTAGCGGTGAGCTTCCTTGACCCCTGTTCTCCTTTCCCGGTGCATCTCTTCGCCTCGCGACGCCCCCAGGTGTCGGGTCCTATAGACTTGATTTCACCTCCTCATCGGCGTCGACTCTTCCCGCGCTGTGATGTTCAATCGCCCGCTCTAGGACCTGACCTAGGTCCCTTTTCACCTCGCAAACAGTTTCCCGATCTCGTTTCCTGGCTTCGCTATTTCCTGTTGGGTTTTGATCTCCGAACGGTGCCCCTGTTTCTCTGGTTCACCGTGGTGGCTTGGTAGTCTCTGCATCGACCATCGCTTTGTCTTGCTCCTCCACCTCCGCCTGGCAACGATGAAGCTTCTCGGCAATGATCCCCTGATCAGAGCTTCAACGAATGACCAGGTTGACATGGGAGCCTGGCTCCTGGAGCTGTTGCTCGCGGCCATGGCTGCGAGGGAAACAATCTAGGTCATCAAATGACCCTGGAGTCCCTGCTGTTTCAATCGGTAGTTTTATATCGCCAGGGGTATTTTTGGTATTTCACCCCTGGTTATCTCTTTCTAACGCAAACAATCAGATTGTGCTAATGACAAGCGTACCCCTGTGGCTGTGATGGATTTGTTTAACCCCCAAGGGTATTTTAGTCTTTTCACATTTTTAGAACGAGTTACATTTTGATTTAAATACATGTCACCCTATAGTGTTCCTGCATCCTGATTGGTCGATTTTACTTAATTCATAGTAAATCGATCCATGGTCAGAAAAATGCAAATAAATAGTCAATGGAAAGGATTTTTCGAGTAGAATCCAATTTTATGGTTTTTGAAGCCTGATTCTAAATGATTTTTCAAAGTTTGTTTGAATGCCTTTTAAGTATATAAAATATTCTAAAATACCTAATTAATTGATTTTCACTCCAATTTGTAATATAAAATATGTTTTCTTAATCAGGAGAATATGAATAATCGTTTGGTCAAGGTTTTGAGTCACAAATCGACCTTTGGTTTTCAAGATAGAAAATTAGGGTTTTTCCTATGAATTATGTCTTTATATATATTAATTCATGTGTAATTATGTAACTAGAGAAAATGGAATGGATGCAATCAACTTGGGGAATGTGATAGTAAATAAATAAAATAGGTATGTGCACCCTATTCTAGTATGTGGACTCTATTTATATATGTGAATCCTATCAAAGATGAATGTGAATGTTTATTGTGCAAACTACCTATCCTTCAGTTGGGACTTTTCCAACCCCAAAATCATTACGGTGCTAGCCTTGTTATCCTTCTAATTTCATTTATTGTCTCTTTACTTATTTTATGCCATTGTGGCTCATCCAATTGAATCATGTGAATCATGCTACTACATATGTTGCCTCCTTCACTTGGAAATGCTTTAATCTTGTTATTTCCTATGTTGGCTTATCCTTTTGAAATACTTGGAAGCATTGTATATTGTGGTTGATTATGTTGGCTCCTTTACTTGATGGAGTTCTTGGATATTGTTGTTGCCTATGATGGCCCATTTATTTATTTGGGTTTTATTCCCAATGCAATGTTGCAATCTTGTTACTTTTCACTATACTGCCAAGTGACTATTTAAGCATGATGTATTTTAGTCCAAATGACAATGTAGTGTACATGAGTACAAACCACCCACAGGGCACTGGGGTTTTAGTCCCCCTGTCGGGCACTGGGGTTTAGTCCCCCTGCCATTTTATATATTAGGCACTGGGGTTTTAGTCCCCCTGCCACTTTTTAGGCACTGGGGTTTTAGTCCCCCTGTCATTGGTGAGGTCCGGTAGGTGCCTCACCCTACATTGAGATGAGTTTGTGTCTTAATATATTCATGCTATGTGTTTGTGATGATTGTATATGGCAGTCCTCTTATTCTTATTTGAATATTTATCTCATTCTCTTAAACTCTTTTAACATAGAGAATCATTTATTATGCAATGTTGTTGACTATTACTTGTCCAATTATTTTTATTTGACACATACCTTTATCTTTCTCTTACTGGATGACCCCAACCATCCAGGCTAGGATCAGAGTGTGCATGGAAGCTTGGTGGACCCAAGGCTAAGGATAAGATAAGAAGAAAAGGAACATATAGCTTGCATGATCTTAGCTACTTTTATGTTATATATTTGTTTTGTTTGGAGACAATGTTGTATTAGTTAAGTCTTCCTCTACCTAGATCCTAGTTTCTTGTATAAAGTTGTACTCCCATTTTGGAAATTTTTATAATGTACTCTTTATACATTTTGAATAAAGTCAAGATTTAATTCTTCCGCTGCCACACAATTGGTGATTTGGTTATCATGTTTAATAGTAGAGACTTGGTCTTTACAATATCCCAGTCTCATCAGGTTCTCCACATACCCAATCATCTTGAGCGTGTGAGGACCGACTGGATCTCATTCTATCATGAAACACTTGAACAACGCCCTAGAGACATCATATCTCTCTTGCCATGCTTGATCTTTGTACATGTTCTTGAGATGTTGAATCATCTCAATGACACCCATGTTCTCATGTTGTCTCTGCAACTCGTGGTTCATGGAGCACAACATCAAGCACTTTGCATCAATGGCATCATCAAAATGCTTCTTATAAGCATCCCTTTCTGCCTTTGGTGTTGTAGGAGCAGGTTCCTCTGGAATTGGAGTATCCAGGACATAGAGCTTTCGCTCTTGAGTGAGAACAATTCTCAATGTCCTAAACCAGTCGTGGAAGTTAGTCCCATTCAGCTTGTCCTTTTCAAGGACCGATCGCAATGAAAAGTGATTGTTGTTTGTTGTCATTTGTACTATAAAAGAAAATATATGCAATTTAGTCCAAAACTTAATTTTGACTTATTTGATTGATTTGAAAAAATTAACGATATAATTAGGACTTTAATTAATTATCGCTCCCACTATTTTTGTTCAAATTGATAGTGGGTCAAGATCCTGAAATCCTCTAAGTCATGGACCATCTAGGGCTGTCACCCACAACTTAGATCTTCCAGGCAGGCAACTTTTGCAAATTGCATCATATGCAACTCTTGAAAGATGTCATATGCAACTCCTTGCCATGTCACCTCCATGCCTCAAGGTGCTTGATCCTATCTAGGTCACCTTGTTAAGTCCGACCCAAAGCCAACACGATGAATATGCACCCTGCTAGGGTAGGCCCACATATCCATCCTTCACGCTTCCACGAGATAGATGGTGCACCACACTAGGGCGTGCCCACACTTGGTCGATCAAACTTTTCACATATGTCACATTTGGAAGGCATCTAAAACTTTAATATTTAATGAGGGATTTGGTTTTATAGGTACATATACATATCCAATCACCACAATATATAGTATGTATCATATACATGTTATATCCCACAGAAAACATGTGAAATGATAAAAGCGATGATTATGACCATCATAATGTGATTCCTCAAGCCAAGAGAAATCACAGTCATCTAGGTCCACATCACATGCAACCTTTACAAGATGAACTCTGTGCTTTGCCGTTCTGGGTTTGATCAACTCATCTTCATGATTGATCGGCTCACCATCAGGTCGGTCGGTTGGGTGCCACCAGTCGATTGGTTGGCTCCTCCAACCGACCAGTCTACCTGGTCGTTGTACATCTCTTCATGGCCGCCACCCGATCATCTCGCTCCATGAACTGGTCGTCTGGATCACCAACCGATCGGTTCACGCCTTGAACCGATCATCTCAGTTGTCATCATGTTGTCCTCCGTTCTTTGACATAATAGGAAATAAAAGATCTATCCTATTTACATCTGAATTGGGAAACCCCGAGTTACATTATGGGGAAGCAAAGGTAGGAAAGAAAACTCGAGTTATCTCGAGTTACATCAGGAATAAGGAGGTAGGGAATTGGTGCGTAGATCGAGATGCAAGCAACCACATTCGACCAAGAACACATATATAGGGTTTATTTTATTTTTTTTTGGAAAATTGGGTAAGTATATTCCAAAACTCCCCCCAGAGGGGGACAAAGTTACAAGCCACACCCAAACATGTGACTACATACTTCTAAGAATTGGTTACAGAAGATCCCAATTCCTAGCTATAATAGGGGAAAAATCAAGGCAAGATTTAAAAGTAAAATACATTCTCTTGATCTCTAGTGCAAGACGGTTGAAGATAACGACAAATTCAGAAGCTCCACCATTATGCAGCCTTTTATTACGCTCCTCCCAAATGAAGTGGATAGCACCAGTGATGGCCCAAAGTTCCAAAATTCTAGATTGCTTTGATCTGTTACCCAGGTCTGCAAGGCATTCATAAAGAGATTATGAAGATCTAATATTGAGTTTGAGTTGAGCACGTCCCCAGATATACTTCCAAAATTTGCAGTCCTCAAATAGATGAGTGATGGATTCATTGTGTAGGCCACACAATAAGAAAGTACGAATAGGAGCCCCCGACCAGGAACTAATCTTTTCCAAAGTAGGCAAGACATTTTTGAGAGCTTTAAAGGTAGTAAGACTCCATCTAGGATAGAGCCTGGAGAGCCAAATATTTCCATAAGACTTATCAGATGGATGTTTTTGTCTAACATTTCCCCAAAGATCCCTGCCCTCCCAAGTAGAAAAGGAAGGCCAGAGAGCCCCCATATGTCTATGGCAAGTAGAGTCATTCCTGAGAACAGTAATCAAGGTAATACCATACCTGCAAGAAAACCATGAGCTCCATATACATTGAACTTGAGTGAGCCTTTGAATGCGATGTAACGTATGATAATCTACAAGTTCATCAAGTCTCTTCATCCCCAAACTGCCTACACAAAGTGAATATGCTAGCCGTACCCAAGAAGAGGGGTGCACCGAGCTACCCCAAAGGAAATCCAAAAGCAACAAGTCCATCCTACGTAAGACAGCAGGAGGAATGTCATCCATACACAGCCAATAGCTAATCAGACCCATGACATTGTGCTTAATAAGTACAAGTCGACTAGCCATAGATATCTTAGAACCAGGCCATCTTTGTATCATGTCTCTAAGCTTATCTAAGCATTCATGAAAGTGGCACCTCCTGAGATTTCCACCTGCCATAGGAAATCCAAGATACTTTGTGGGCCAAGAACCAAGTTGAATACCCAAGCAACTAATGAAGGCCTCTTTGTTGCGTCAAGAAGAGGACAAGAATATATGTGTTTTGTTCGGGTTGCACTTCATACCAGAAATAGAACCAAAGTTAATCAAAACCTATTTGAGGTTGCTAAGGCTGTGTAGATGACCCTCTGAGAAAATAAGGACATCATCTGCAAAGAGAAGGTGGCTAAGAGCTTTAGTCTTATTGATGGGATAGCTTCTAATGAGCTTGTTATCATACACCTCCTCAAGACATCTGTTGAAGCCTTCCATTGCAATAGTGAATAGTAGAGGAGATAAGGAATCTCCTTGCCTAAGTCCATTGGAGCTTTTGAAGAAGCCAGTTGAAGAACCATTAAGTAAGAGAGAGAAAGATGGAGTGTGACAAAGTGAAATCTTAGCATTTATATGAAGTAATTCCAATTTTGCCCTCTTTATGTTCACTTTGGAACCCAATATATTTTTCTTATCTTCATAAGCATTATTGAGACTCAAATCTAAAATATGGTGATCTATGTGGATTTTATATACATTATAACATCTTAGATTTGTTTAATTTATCACTTTGTCCAAAAGATCAAATTGATCCATCAAACTTTATCTTTTGGTTCCCAAACGTTTTCTAGATGTTCTCTACATTTTTTTTCAATCTGTGTTCCAAATTTGAGATCAATTGGAGTTTCCACGATTTCTTGAAATTAACAGGTTTAAAACCCCCTTTATTTGCTCTTTTATTTGGCTTTTCCATGTCACTGATCCATGGCAAGGGATCGGGGTGAGTCCCAGCCCTTGGATTCACCCTCCCGCGGATCAGGGCCCAATCGAATGGCCAGTTCATTGTCTTCTACCTCCCGCTGATTGCGGGGAGGAGACAATAGGACTGAAACGGTCAATCAAACAATTAAGATCGCCTTTTGAAAATATGAGCGGACAAAAAGACATGTCTCACGATTTCAAACTCATCCAATCCTACTTTTACCACCATTAAGGCACTAGTTTGCCAGAAAAACTTGCCCCTCACCTCCCATTCTCTTTCCGGTGGCAATGGTTGCTGCTCCAAAATCGGCAGCCCTAAAATCCTAGCCCCAACCCTATAAAAGAGATCCCAATGACTCGCAGACACCTCACCTTGCTCGAGAAATCTCCATTGCTCGATGTTTTGTCCCCAAGCACCACTTATCTTCCCTAGCCTCACCTACTGCTGCAAGTGGCACCGCCGCACAGCCCAGATCGGGCGTCCGTGCTCCTCACCTCCTCCTCCCTTTCTTTGGCTTCCTTTGAATCCGTGAGGTGCTGGCGGACTGGGACAATATGCTCACGGCCTCCCTCTCCCACTCCTGCTCCTAGAGCAGCTCCACACCGGCAACCCTACTCCGCCTCATTTCTGGGCTCGCGAGGACCTACGTGAGGAAGAGAGGATCCCAAACCGGCTGGTCCAGGAAGGAGAGCCCCGGTCCAATTGCTAGTTGAACCAAGGTCTGAAACGAGAAATCAAGTGTGAATCGGCCAATCAAAGGCCTGAACCAAATCCCAAACAAAGTGTGCCACCCCGCCTATGTGGCTTCATCTTGGCCATTCCTGGTGCATCTGACAACCATTCCTTTTTCAATATAAGGTATTTTACCTCCCTCTCTACTCGAAAATCAATAAGTCGGCCTGATCTTTCTTGAATCATATCTAATGCATATGAACTCCAAAAATTACAAATAAGTAGTCCATCTTGACCAGAAAAATCTAGTGCATCGTTTAAAAATACTTTTGAAACCTGATTACAAACTATGCTCACTGATATACTTAAATATAAATCTCTTGCTTAGTTAATTAGTCTAAATGACTCAAATGTTGTGATTAGACTTTGAAAACCTTATATCTTAATTCTGATGATTATCATGAGACATGAAATCATACTTGACTAGACCAGATCTAATCTTGTTGTCTTAACCACCTTTGAATATTAATCTTATGCCTTGAAGGTAATTATGATGATATCTTGATAATATAATTGATCTAAATCTTGCGGCATATCTAGATATATTGACCTAAAAGTTGATCTCTGATTTACTTATCAGAACTTGATCTAATCTTGAACCCCAATGATGTTAGAACTTGATAAAAGATCTAAAGACTTGATTTTTGGACTTGCATATTGACCAGGATAATTAGGGTTAACACATGTACCTAGAAAACCTAGGTAGGTCATCCACACTCGAAATACTTGATATTTGAAATAATGTTGGACAAATTGAAATATTGGTTGATTATAAGTGGATGACCTCACCCTAAGGTTGACATATGAAAGTGTAACCCTAATCTCGAATATTGACACATGATATTCTGAACATCATGATCTTGACCCTTGGTCCAATCTTGTGAATTAGGATCTGTCTTGAAGGGTCTACCCATTACTTGTTGATTTATACTCAAAATCCTCGGTGAAAGGTATGCTATTTATATAACTCCTCCTTGATTGTATTGAAGATACTTTTATGTATCTCTTGACCGTATGCTTGGCTATTTACTTGGATGAACTACTGTTCCCTATGATTAGTCTTCTTTTTTTTCTATACAATATTTTGAAAAACATGAAAACATAAATTGCATGCCCATTATGACTGCCCGTATATTGATAATGATGATGATATTGATAATGTTGATAATGTTGATATTGAGTGCAAAAACCCCCTCATTTGGAGGTGGGACTTGTACATTGGCCTCCTATGTTCCTATGGTGAGAAGGAGCCTAGTGACCTTCCCCTTCACGTTGGGGTAATAGAGTCACACAAATTATATAAGCATGCTTCTCGAATTATAGCATAATGGGAACTCGAAATAAAACTTGAATTGCTTGAAAAACTTGTCAAATAAATGTTGGTTTTGCAAATTGCTCGTTACTCTTTTGAATATAAGTCCTGCCAAGTATACTTAATTTCTTATAAACTATTTTAATTGATTTTGATAGTGTACCGTGCAATTGCATGATTGTGTCATGATTTTCTTGATTTTAGGCAATATAAATGGAAAACTGAATAAGATCGCTTCCGCACTCATACACTCTGATGACAAAGATAAATCGGATATATCTCCATATTGGGTTAGTTTGTTTTTCAATTATCGAGTTTTTGAGTTATTTATTTCTTATTGTATATGCCGGTGTGTTAGATCCTACGGGGCCACTCTGGGATGGGCGCTTCAATCCTTTTCTATTGTTTCCATAGTAGGATTGGGATTAGGGTAAGAACGGTTCCGTGACAGTTGGTATCAGAGCTTTCACACTTCCATATACTTTAAGTAAATAATTTCTCTGGTCTCTTACACCCAAGAAATGCTAAAGTATATAATGGTGAAAATTGAGGTGTCTAGGCTCAGGGTCCTGGCATAATTTCTCCTATCCGTCTTCACGGTGGTCGAGATACCCCGCTCTACCTGGCCTTAATTGATCCAGAACTGGACCTAAAGGTTCCCTTGTGAAACCCTAGAGAGTTTTCTAGAATCTCATCTCTTCTTTAAGGACGATCCTAAGCCACCCATATAGATGAAGATTAGGTAGTCTTCTTATCTCATCATGTGGTCCTTCTCATGACCTTTTACCACTTGATGTCTCGATTATGGGTAGCTTATGCATGGGAAAATGAATATCGCTAATTTTTTTGAAAGTTGATACTATGATCTGACCTTAATTTAAAAACTCAATTTTAACCAATAAATTTTGAAGCCAAATACTCATGTATGATCCCTAATATCATTAACACTCAATTTTGACTATGTTTGATGTTATGATATGGTGAAATAAGGATGACTTATATCGTATACTTTATTGTTGATAAGGTCCCTATTTGATTAAACCCATGTTTCCCTATTATTGATTAAACCTCAAACATAGTTGAGAAAACTCGTATCATATTTTATACACACCTTGACTATGCTATTAAGTGACTAAGTCTAGGACTCACAAAACCATGATGTAAGACTATGATGCAAAAAGCAGTTTCTCTATTGACTATTTATGCCTTTTGCAATCTTGATTTAGATATAATGATTATGGGACTATATTTTGCACTATTATGCTCTAATTCCTTGAATTCCAAATTCAAATCTTTGATTTCCAAATTATATTATTATCTTGATCATGAAAGGAAAGAATTGCAAATTTTGACATTATTGCCCTATTATCTTGAATTTTGATCTTATGACCTTAACATATATGATTTAATTTTTGATACTCTCCCTATTTGAATAAGATCAGTGGATCATGACCAATGTAAGTAATGTGCTAGAATAGGGTAGTAGTTGACTCATGACTCCCCTAACCTAGGTCACATCCCTATTTTGACTACCTCTAAATTTTCATATTGTTTATTATTTAGAGTTTGGAAAGGCATTTCCTTTCACTCTATTTGGATTGGTTGACCTAAGCCTAATAGGTTAAACTCATGGTTGATACTCAATCTTGAATATTGATCTGATAATGACCTTGATATATGACAATAGCTTGTGGTTAATTTCCTAGATAGACCTAGGTCTAGATCATTCATCAACCTTGGAAACCATGATAATGAAATTTTGATATGTTGATCGAATATTTCTTGAATATTGTTACTCAAAATTGATATAGATGAGTGATCTCCCCTAAGGTCTAAATAGGAATCTAAACCCTAGATTTGGAATAATTATACATTTGATCTTGATAGCTAAACTTCAACTCTTGATATTGATGTACAAAATTTTGAAACATGATATGGATCTTGAGACCACTTTTGATATATAAATAATGACTTTCATAAATCCCAAAATTTTGAAATTTTGAAATGATGACTATTTTGACCTTCTCGATTTATGACTTAGGGTTTAGCTCTCATTAGGACTAGGGTGGGACCCCCATTGATTTTGATCTTGAAATCATGATATTGAAAGTATGATGTTGTTTTGAAATATTGAAATATGAAATCTCAAATCATGGACGTATAACCCCACCTAGGACAATGGAGAAGCTAGGACCCTGATATATTGGGATTGAGAGTCACCTTGTATATTTGATTCAAGTACTCTATTTGTTTGACCTAAAATATGATCTCTCCAAATTTGTGATCAATAGGATGTTTTCCATATTTGTGACTCATATAGTGACTTTGGACAATATATGTGTTGATCTTGATACTCAATTGCTTGATGATGAAAATGGTGTTAGTACCAAGTTGGTTATGATATGGAACATGGAATCCCAATTATAATCATTAGATTACTTGAAATTTGAGGACACAATTTTGATTTTATAATTAAGGACACTTCAGTATTTGAGGATATGAATTAGGTTGAATGATCCAAATTTTTGAGGTTATTTTTGAATTTTGGGGACAAAATTTCTTCTTAAGGAGGGAAGGATGTGACAAAGTGAAATTTTAGCATTTATATGAAGTAATTCCAATTTTGCCCTCTTTATGTTCACTTTGGAACCCAATATATTTTTCTTATCTTCATAAGCATTATTGAGACTCAAATCCAAAATATGGTGATCAATGTGGATTTTATATACATTATAACATCTTAGATTTGTTTAATTGATCACTTTGTCCAAAAGATCAAATTGGTCCATAAAACTTTATCTTTTGGTTCCCAAACTTTTTCTAGATGTTCTCTACATTTTTTCAATCTATTTTCCAAATTTGAGATCAATCGGAGTTTCCTACTAATTACTATGATTTCTTGAAATTCACGGGTTTAAAACCCCCTTTATTTTCTCTTTTATTTGGCTTTTCCATGTCACTGATCCATGGCAAGGGATCGGGGTGAGTCTCAGCCCTTGGATCCACCCTCCCGTGGATCAGGGCCCAATCGAATGGCCAGTTCATTGTCTTCTACCTCCCGCTGATTGCGGGGAGGAGACAATAGGACTGAAACGGTCAATCAAACAATTAAGATCGCCTTTTGAAAATCTGAGCGGACAAAAAGACTTGTCTCACGATTTCAAACTCATCCAATCCTACTTTGACCACCATTAAGGCACTAGTTTGCCAGAAAAACTCGTCCTCGCCTCCCATTCTCTTTCTGGCAGCAATGGTTGCTGCTCTAAAATCGGCAGCCCTAAAATCCTAGCCCCAACCCTATAAAAGAGATCCCAATGACTCGCAGACACCTCACCTTGCTCGAGAAATCTCCATTGCTCGATGTTTTGTCCCTGAGCACCCCTTATCTTCCCTGGCCTCACCTACTGCTACAAGTGGCGCCGCCGCACAACCAAGATCGGGCGCCCGTGCTCCTCACCTCCTCCTCCCTTTCTTTGGCTTCCTTTGACTCCGCGAGGTGCTGATGGACTGGGACAATATGCTCGCGGCCTCCCTCTCCCACTCCTACTCCTGGAGAAGCTCCACACTGGCAACCCTGCTCTGCCTCATTTCTGGGCTCGCGAGGACCTGCGCGAGGAAGAGAGGATCCCGAACCGGCTGGTCCAGGAAGGAGAGCCTCGATCCAATTGCTAGTTGAACCAAGGTCTGAAACGAGAAATCAAGTGTGAATCGGCCAATCAAAGGCATGAACCAAATCCCAAACAAAGTGTGCCACCCCGCCTATGTGGCTTCATCTTGGCCATTCCTGGTGCATCTGACGACCATCCCTTTTTCAATATAAGGTATTTTACCTCCCTCTCTACTCGAAAATCAATAAATCGACCTGATCTTGCTTGAATCATATCTAATGCATATGAACTCCAAAAATTACAAATAAGTAGTCCATCTTGACTAGAAAAATCTAGTGCATCGTTTAAAAATACTTTTGAAACCTGATTACAAACTATGCTCACTGATATACTTAAATATAAATCTCTTGCTTAGTTAATTAGTCTAAATGACTCAAATGTTGTGATTAGACTTTGAAAACCTTATATCTTAATTCTGATGATTATCTTGAGACATGAAATCATACTTGACTAGACCAGATCTAATCTTGTTGTCTTAACCACCTTTGAATATTAATCTTATGCCTTGAAGGTAATTTTGATGATATCTTGATAATATAATTGATCTAAATCTTGTGGTATATCTAGATCTATTGACCTAAAAGTTGATCTCTGATTTACTTATCAGAACTTGATCTAATCTTGAGCCCCAATGATGTTAGAACTTGATAAAAGATCTAAAGACTTGATTTTTGGACTTGCATATTGACCAGGATAATTAGGGTTAACACATGTACCTAGAAAACCTAGGTAGGTCATCCACACTCGAAATACTTGATATTTGAAATAATGTTGGACAAATTGAAATATTGGTTGATTATAAGTGGATGACCTCACCCTAAGGTTGACATATGAAAGTGTAACCCTAATCTTGAATATTGACACATGATATTCTGAACATCATGATCTTGAACCTTGGTCCAATCTTGTGAATTAGGATCTGTCTCGAAGGGTCTACCCATTACTTGTTGATTTATACTCAAAATCCTCGGTAAAAGGTACGCTATTTATATAACTCCTCCTTGATTGTATTGAAGATACTTTTATGTATCTCTTGACCGTATGCTTGGCTATTTACTTGGATGAACTACTGTTCCCTATGATTAGTCTTATTTTTTTTCTATACAATATTTTGAAAAGCATGAAAACATAAATTGCATGCCCATTATGACTGCCCGTATATTGATAATGATGATGATATTGATAATGTTGATAATGTTGATATTGAGTGCAAAAACCCCCTCATTTGGAGGTGGGACTTGTACATTGGCCTCCTATGTTCCTATGGTGAGAAGGAGCCTAGTGACCTTCCCCATCGCGTTGGGATAATAGAGTCACACAAATTATATAAGCATGCTTCTCGAATTACAGCATAATGGGAACTCAAAATAAAAGTTGAATTGCTTGAAAAACTTGTCAAATAAATGTTGGTTTTGCAAATTGCTCATTACTCTTTTATATATAAGTCCTGCCAAGTATACTTAATTTCTTATAAACTATTTTACTTGATTTTGATAGCGTACCGTGCAATTGCATGATTGTGTCATGATTTTCTTGATTTTAGGCAATATAAATGGAAAACTGAATAAGATCGCTTCCGCACTCATACACTCTGATGACAAAGATAAATCAAATATATCTCCATATTGGGTTAGTTTGTTTTTCAATTATCGAGTTTTTGAGTTATTTATTTCTTATTGTATATGCCGGTGTGTTAGATCCTACGGGGCCACTCAGGGATGGGCGCTTCAATCCTTTTTCTACTGTTTCGATAGTAGGATTGGGATTGGGGTAAGAACGGTTCTGTGACATGGAGTCTCCACAAAACATCCACCACAAAAACTTGTTTAAGGGTGACACATATCGAGTGCATTCATATTACATATTATATATGTATATTGGGATTTGTGGATTTAGGATTGGACATGCATAAAGCCAATTTTATTCGCATCGTATGCAATAAATAAAGGCGACATACCAAAAATCAATCACATCGATAATCCTAAAGTATAGAGAAGTTGACGTGGCTCTGGTACCACTTTTGGGTTTTAGGGGAGACAAAGAAGGCAACAGAAACAAAAATTTTCTTCTCCCAAACCCAGAATAAAGGAATCGTGTCAACATCTATATAATAGGAATGATGGTTTGTAGAGGCATACCTTGTCCCGAGGCTTGCTCGGCGACATTACCTCGCGGCTTGCACGGTCATCACCTCTAGTCTTGGATGGTGTTTGTGCAGCTCCTGGTCTCACCGGGACTGTTAGGATTGACAGCTGTCCTCCGAGCGGCAGAAGTCTCGCACCTCTGAAGTAGTCCACACGGACCACCCAGAACTCCGATCTCCTTGTCCCACAAGGAATCAAAAGGAGTCGCACCCTCCTGTCGGCATACTAGTCACCGACACACTCTCCTGCAACCAGTCACTTTTATGTAGTTGTCTTTCCCTTGATATGCCTCCCTTATCTGGTAGCACTTACTTTGGCTCTCTCGGATACCAAAACCAGAGAGAATGAAAACTTTGTAGAGCAACTGGTGTTCTGAGTTGTTGTTGTTGAGAAGTCCCCAATACCCCGATATATATAAGAGGGTCATGATACATGGTTCTCTACCCTAGGCAATGCGGGATTAAAGCAGGAGTAGAAGGGTTTGAGATTTTCCACAAAACAAACAACCGCGCCACCTAATCCGATCATTTCATACATGAAACAGTCGGTTGGGGAGTTGAGCCGATCGGTTCATACCTCAACCAATCGGTTGGGGAACCTGAGCCGATAGGTTCACTTCTGAGCCGATCGGTTTGTGATCCTGGTCCAACTCAAATTGATTTTCATATTTTTTTTCTGATTAATCAAATATTAATCCTTGTTCAAATCGAATTTGTACAAGTAAAACAAATTGTATTTGCAAAATAGTCTTCTGACTTTCCAAACGATCTCGGTTGGTCACACGAATCGACCGATTCAACAATTGAGCTGAATGTTTCATGACACATGAGCCGGTCGACTCACCACTTGAGCCGATCGGTTCATCAACCTGAACCGATCAGTTCATCCCATGAGCCGATTGATTGGGGCAGTAGACTATGCAAAAATAGTCAATTGCAGTTTCAATCAATCCGATACTCTAATCAATCGGTCCAAGACCTTGAACACTATGATATTGAGCTATCAATCTATTGAGTGTTTAATTGAAATACTAAACTCCTTTAGTAATCAATCTAAACATCGTTTGTGGATAAACTCCTCTTCTAAGTTAAATCCTATGTGTGTGACCCTGCAGGTCCATTTCACATTGGCAGTGAAAGTCCATAACTCTTATGATATCACAAGCAAAGAGTGGTGCCTAGTCGCACATCAGTGCTACCCAAGTGAAAAGGAAAGTTAGAGAACAACTTTCAATCCTACGATCCGTGAATGGTGTTACAGTGAATGTATAATTCCTTTGTCACTGATATCCCGAATGAACTCAAGGCATGGAACAGTCATCCTGTCAACGTTCAGTCACTTTCTTGATCTCAGAGCAGATTGGAGGAGATATGTATGACATCAATAGCACATATTGATTCACACATGCGTGCACACACCTATCTCAATCCTACTCATCAAGTGTCCATGGATATCAAACTCCCTCAGGAAGGACAAATCCCATATCTATCACTCACCCCTCAAAGGCACCATGTGTCAAAGCCACCCAATCATCACCTTTATAACAACCCATGTTTCAGGACTGTGTTTGATGATGTCAAAGTGTACCCAACGACATGTGTTGAGTGTAGTGATTTCAGGTTAAAGAATCACACTCACCACCATCACTGTGAGAACTGACTATGACTACCATGTCATGGTTCCATGTGTCAAACTCACGGTGGGTCTGTCCGGTACACTTGTTCTCTAACAAGTACCTATGTGTTTGGTTTGATATCTCCATATCATGACTAATGAGATTCTGTCATCAACCAACACCACAATCTAGTCTTGTGTGTCATTTTTGTCTATCTACCTTCCACAATGACATCCGACTAGGGACATAATAATAATGTACAAACTCTTAACATCCGTATGATCTCATCGTTCAGGTCCTCAACCTAAAAGCATACATCATTGAGTACTGTCATTCTCTAGACATTCGATCTGTTCCATAATTATCTCATATGACTGAACCAGAAAGAGTTGGAAGCTTGCCTTTTATCAAATCAATCTTAATTTATCCCACCAATCATCCCATGATTGGCTCTCAGGGCATACATACCAACAACAATCATTTAAAGATGATTTCAAGGTCAAATTTTCAGAAGCAATATTGTCCTTTTCAAAAGAAAGATTATTCAATCTAGCATATAGATTCTCATTAGTTCTGGTAACCTTCTTTAGTTTCTTTTTGCAATCAACATATTTTTCATGAATATCTTGTAGACTAACAATTAGATCTTCTTTTGGCAAATCAAGAAGGCTTACCTCTTGAGAATCATCACTATCATCTTCTTTGGCCATGAGACACTCCGCATTCTCTTCTCCACTTTCACTATCACTTGACTCATCCCATGTAGCTTTGTATGCTTTTTCTCCCTTCTTCTTGGATGAGCTTTTCTTTCCTTTCTTTGCTTGAGGACATTCATTCTTGAGATGTCCCTTCTTTCCACATTTAAAACACCTAGGAGTAGAAGAAGAAGAACCAACAACTTTGTTAGATCTAAATCTTCTATATTTCTTACCATTAACAATTAGAGCTTCTTCTCCTTCATCTCCATCACTTGTTTCATCACTTTCTTGAGTGATGATCTTTGAATCTTTTAGGGCCATATCTTTCTTTCTTCCTTATTTAAGTTCATGCTCTCATCATTCTTCTTCCTCCAAGGTTGCCTCATGTGCTTCTAAGTTGCCAATGAGTTGCTCAATCCTTATTCGGGTGAGATCATTTGCTTCTTCAATAGAAGTCACCTTGGGCTTGTACTTGGGAGGAAGAGACCTAAAGATTTTTGAAACTTGATCTTCTTCACTGATTACTTTACCTAAAGCATTTAAACCATTTACAATGGAAGAATTTTTTTCATACATTTCACTAATAGACTCATTTTGATCCATATGAAACTGTTCAAACTTTTGTTTAAGCATTCTGATTTTAGAATTATTAACTTGAACAGTTCCTTCATAGGTTATAGAGAGTCTATTCTATATCTCATAAGTTGTTTCACAATTTGATATTCTATTGAATTCACCAATGGAAATTGAACAATAGAGTATGCTTACAGCTTTTGCATTCATTTGGGCTGATCTTACTGTATTAGCATCCCAAGTTGCACACTCTGTTTGAGGAAAGTCATATGGATTTGACACCATCCTCCAGAGATCCCAGCTAATTCCCTAGAAATAGAACTTCATCCTCCTCTTCCAGTAGGTGTAGTTAGTGCCATCAAAAGGTGGAGGTCTAGCCACGAGTGTCCCTTCCAAGATGAGGTTGTTGAGTACCCCGTCACCCATTCTTCAAGACTTTGTTAGAGTTCCTTGAAGCCTTGCTCTGATACCAAATGAAAAACCATTGAGGGGATGAATTGGGTTTTATATATATTTTAACAATAATTCAACTCAAGCAACCACAATTGAGATAAGAAGAATGAGGCAAGGTGTTTAGAGTGGTTCCACCCTTAGTAAAAACTAAGGGAGTCAGTCCACTACCCAATTGTTTGCAATTGAGATTTTGAAAGTATTTAAATTTTATTACCTTGCAAGGATGTTACATAAAATTACAAATACCTTCACCACCCTTTGGACAGCCTTCACCTAGAAGTAGTCCCACCAACCTTGAAGCAACCTTCCTTGAAGTAACTTCAAGCCCCCCTTGAAGTAGCCTTCCTCTTGAAGTAGCTTCCCATTGAGACAACTTTCTTGAAGTAGTCCAAAGTCCTTCTCCACTGAGAAGATCCTTCTCCACCTGAGAAGATAGCACCCTCTCTAATCCGTAGCCTCCAACCCTAGGAGTAGCAAGGAGAGTACAAAGCAAATAAGAATGAACAAGAAGGGAAAAAGGAAATTACAATTACCGCTGTAGCACAAGGCTTGAATCCTATATCAAGCATTTTGATCTCCTAACCAATGTGTATGAAAGTGGAAGTGCAGTGGGTAGGAGATGCTAGCCTATAGGACACAAGCTTGTAGCAATGGGAAGGATTAGCAAGTGTAGAATTTGCTCAATTGCTCACAAGAAAGGATTGCCAATTACAAGTATGTATGCTCACGTATTGCACAAGTGTGTTTGAGGTGTCCTAAGGCATGTCCTATTTATAGGAATGGCCTATGAATGATTAAGGACATTCTAGACACTTTCTATGGGGTTCTAAGTGCTCAACTAGCCGTTAGGTATCCACTAATTTCTTTAGTAACAACTAGTTTCTTAATTCTGAAAAGTGTAGACATAGTTCTCCTTGGTCGAGAAATTGTCGAATGAAACATTAGTCAGTCGAAGACTTTGTCGACTGAGGGATGGTCTGGAGCAAGTGTATATAACGTCCGATTCCAACTCCCAACCACCTTCTCAGCTAGGTCTAACGGCTAAAGAACTTTTTAGAAGGATTGACCTGGGAGACTCTCAGTCAAGAAGATGTTCTACCGAGCTTGTCTCGGTCGACAAATAGTTCGACTGAGAATGTCTCTATTTTAGTGGTTCTAGATAAATACTAAGTGTGTGTATGAGTGTGCAGTTGTGACCCTATTATAGGGATGACCTCTCTAAGTGTTGTGAATGGCTAGGGAAGATCTAAACGCTTGATTTACATGATATCTAAGTACTTGTACATTATATACTTGTACAAGTTTTACATTTGATTACAATCATGAAATTTACACATTGTGAGCATTTAGATATTCAAAAATTATGTCATCCACCTAGTTCCTGCAACACTCAAATAGCACGTTAGATCCATAAGAATGAAATGTTTGTCATTTTCAAAACAAAGGGATTTTGATGATGTTCATTTAGCCAACACAATTGGAGTATGAGGTGGAGCACATGGTATCCCAAAAGCAACATGATGTATCACAGAATCATCTTCGGCAATCTCAATCACAGTATCACCACTTGGCCTCCTTTGATTTGCTTTGTCAACCTTTCTTTGACTTGCGGGCTGCTCAAGAGATTTCCCACTCCTTAGAACTATCACAACACTTCCTTTCTCATGGTGGAGAGGGGGAACTAGTTGTGGTTGTGGAGATGGTGGAGGTGACACTTGGTGTTGAAATTGAGGTGGATGGGGGAATTGAGGTTGAAAGGTGAAATGTTGAGAAATTTGTGGTAATGTAGGGGGAGGTGGAGTATAAGGCTCGGTATCACCTTGAAAGTAGTTTACATTGCACTTGCATAGGAGGTATACTATAGAAAACTTGTGAAGAGGGTATTGGTCCACTTGCTTTATTAAAACTCAAGATGGGTTTTGAAGACAATTTTTCTTCTTAGAGACCAATCATGGAAGATAGTTGCTCTATCCTCTCCTCTAGCCTTGTCACTTTTATTTGTATGTCATCAAAGCTCTTCAACCTAGAGAGGACCTCTTCCTAAAACCTTGAGTTGCATCTTGGACTTTGTTGCTCTAGGTAGCTATAGGAGTGAGGTGTCTTCTTTTCTTCACCATAGAACTCAATAGAATTGACTGGGTGTCAAGGAACATTTGCCACCTGGTTCTTCATGAAACTCATCATGTCACCAAGAATCTTCATCACTTGTGGGCTTGAGTCATTATGAGTAGGAGATGTCACACCAAAGGCATAGCCTTCATCATTCATCATGCTAGAAGCTCGAATCCTTGACCCTTCATCCAGTTTCTCAAACAAAGGCAATATCTCCTCAGGTGGCCTAGCCATGAAAACTCCTCCTTATGAAGAGTCACCTATATCTTGGTCCTTTAGAGATAGATAAGAGTAGAATGATTGAACTAGCTGCCACAAAGTGATCTCATGGTGTAGGCACTCTCTTAAAATCTTCTTAAATCTCTCCCATGCATTGTGAAACTACTCATTGCCCATTTGACTAAAACTTGTCACGGCACGCCGCATTTGGGTTAACCTTGATGTAGAGTAGAATTGACTTAGGAAGGCATTATTCATTGCTTCCCAACTCATGATGTCCCTTCTAGAATCATACCAATATTTGGCTTTATCTTCGAGGGAGAAAGAGAACAAGGTCAACCAGATTGTGTCATCACTAGATGTCGACGTCCTGAAGGTGGAGCATACTTCAAGAAATGAGTCCAAGTGCCTGTAGGGGTTCCCACTCTCTGAGTCGTAGAAGATGGGCAAGAGCCCAAGTAGACATGGAGGGATGGATAATTTCTCCCCTGGCATTTGATCAAACCTGCTAGCAATTGGCAATTTGGAGTTTCTAGGCATGAAGTAATCTTGAAGTGGCTTGTGGGGTGCATTTTGGCCTTCCATCTTGTCTTCTCCCAAGTGGCTTGTCACATATACAAAGCACAATCAAACAAAAGAGGGCAAGTTAGAAAACCAATATACATAAAGAATGCAAAGAATAAACAATAAATAATAGCAATGATGAGGGTAGTAGGAAAATTCAAAGCAAAACTAACTAGCAAGGTTGAGCGCCTTTCTCCCCGACAATGGCGCCAGAAAGCTTGGTGCACCTCTGCCAATGGTGTTACACACTAATCAATTGGAGTTTTGAATAGATGAAACTCCACAGACAGACACACACAGTGGATTAAACTTTCAAATTTATAATGACCTAACTTAACACACTCTCAAAAACCAAAACACTACACCCACAAGCACATGTGGTTGTGTCGTAGCATAGGAGGGTGGCAAGTATAGGATCCACAAGGAGAAAAGGGGGAACTAGAGCGAGGTTAGTTTTTTATGCTAGGTTCCTACTGCAGAGATTAGGGTTAAGGGATTAAAGGTGATTTGATTGTTAAACTAAGTTGAGAAAGAAAGTAATTAAAGGAAGGCAAGTGAGAACCAAAACTAAGTTAACCCTAGACAATTAGTTCTACTAAGAAAGAAAGACAGAGTAAAGCAAGAATGGGAATAATCTACTCTAAGGCATGCAAAGAGAGGTTTATACTACACTAAGCTAGAAAACAAGGCACAAGAGCAACTAAAGACCTAAAATAGCAAGAAAAAAGCAAGAACATAGCAAGAAGCTAACTAATATAACACTAGCTAAGCAAGATGGAAGTTAGGGTTTTAAAGCAATTAAGGGGTGTGTGGGATGTTTAGGGGATGCACTTATCAATTAAGTTGGGGGGTGAATATGAACATAATGATTTCATTTATATTATCAAACCAAACAACAAGTTAGAGTCTAACGAATTAACCTAAGCTACTAACTAGCCATGGATATGCTAGGTTTTGTATAAGGGAACTAGTACTTAAAACCCCTACTACTCTTGCGAGGCTCAATTGGGTTAGGGTTTAGGTGTAATTCAATTAGGTCTAAACAAGTCTAAATTTCTAGGTTATATGATCTTAGGATGGTTAGGGTTTGAGGTTAGCAATGGGAGTGGAAGTGAGGTTTTAGGCCTCCCATCACCCACATTCTAACCTTGAGAAATATCCATGTTAAACACACCAAATTCATCTAAACTAGCTACTTAGATCTCTCAACTAGGGTTAGGAGAATTGATTAGAATGTAGGAGGATGGGTGGCTAGCTAGGGATCCATGAATTGGACCTAGGAGCAAATCCCAAATTTACACATATAAGCAATTTCCCTGAATTCCTAGGTGATTTCAAGCACAAACCAACAAGAAATTCATGAAGAGTGAGATAGAAATAGAACATAATCATTAGAAATGAAAGTACAATGTTTACATATCATTTTCCCCAACATGGTATCAAAGTAACATTTTACACCCCAAACAACCCACCCAAGGGGGCATAGCTACTCATAGCAATGCAAAACACAAAAAGAAGGGAGAAAGAGATAGAAGAAGCCTTGGAGCTTGGTATAGATAAATAATTCCTCCACTTTAGCTACTGTAGGGTGTTCTCCTCTCTCCTCCAAGGTGTAATGAAATGGGGTGATGGTGTAAATGAGTGGAAATAAGAAGAACTAGGGTTTTGGTGGTGGAAATGGTGAAATGGAGTGAAATGGTGGTGGAAATGGATTGGAATGGGTAAGGGGAGAAAATGGGGACTTAGTGTGTGGTAGAAGGTAGCTAACTTCATGCTAGAGTTGCCACCTAGGTATATATAGGTGTGGGGGAAGCACTAGGTCAAGTAGGGGTAGTATGGGAAATGTAGTGAAAAAGTAGCTAGATTTTTGTAGGTAGCACGATCGTGGTGGTAACCATGGCCATGGTGGGGAGGGGTGAGAATGATCGTGCTAGATGGGAATGAATGTGGTGAGAAAAGGGGAAAAATCATAGGGAATTGGTTGATTTTTTCCTGAAGGTGGCATGGCCGTGGTGGTCACCATATCCATGGTGGAGCTAGGATATCACAGTCGTGGTGGTCACCATAGCCGTGGTGGCTCAAAATGCACAATGTGTTCCTGGTTCGATGACCATTCTGCCTCTGTAGTCACACGACCATGAAAAGTGGCACGACCATTTTGGGTCAATTCACCACGGTCATTATGTGTGGCACGGCCGTGGTGATTCTAGCTTTGCTTGGAGATGGATCTGTTGATACTAGTACAGAAATGTCATTTAGTATCGGTTATATAGCCTTTTGGCATCAGTTTCCAAGTGACACCTAAGTGGGCGTCGCTATAAGTATACACTTTCAACGTCAGTTTCATATCTGACGTCGTAACCCTTCCCGCCACCAATAAAATGTGCTAGCAAGGGAACCATAGGCGTCAGTTTATATCAACAACCAATACTATATCCCTGCTAAAAGATGTCGGCTTTATACTAATAACCGGCGCCTATATCCCTACTAAAAGACGTCAGCTTTATACTAATAACCGACGCCATACCCCATCCCAAATAAAAAAAATTAGCCCCAGAAAGGGATAAAGACGTCGGTGTTATACTAATAACCGACGCAGTAAGGTTTTGTTGTCAGTTTTATACTAATAACCGACGCCTATGTTCTAATTTTTTTTCTTATCAGTTTGTAGGCCTACTGTCCGGCTGGTCAGCAGGATGCAAAACCTGCACTGTAGTTCTGAACTGCAGGTTTACAGCACCCTTTGATTTCAGCCAACAACAGGCCAAAAAACCTACAAAATTAACAAGAATAGATAACAATTTATGATCATGTGATTCACACACATGTATAAGCACATTTAATTCATATTATTTTTCATTACACACATGTAGAAACTAGTAGTTCCATTTCAAATTTCCTCCATTTTCACACACATTAAGCAACCTGCACTTCCATTCATTTCATCTCTTTTCACATTCAGACACATGTAGAAACATTCATGTATTCATCTTCACATTCACACATATGACAATTCAAAAAAATTCATTCAGACATGTATATATAAAAGTTTCACATGTCATCAAATACAAAAATAATTATGAGAAAAAAGTTTATAAATATCATTCTTTATTATTATCATCATCGTCATTAACGTCATCAGTATTCCAATCATAATAAAAAAATTTCCACTACTTGTAAGGCTTTTGCCCATTGTTCTCTTACATCATCTAATTCTTCCATCATATAGGGAGTATGTACATCTATTAACTTTTTACCTGTAGTGAAGTCACTAGTTTTAAACACCTGCAAAGAGAATGACATATATATATATAATTAATAATATATAATAAGATTGATATATTTCATATTATCTAATGAGACTATATATAATACCTGTTGTATGGTATCGATTTCCATTGCAGTATGTTTGATAATTAGGTCCATATATCACATCACATAGTATGCACATGCCCAACCGTTGTCTTGTTTAGCACACAATAAATTGAAACATACAAAATGTTCAAAAATACAAACAAGCACAGTTCACATAAATAATATATACATTGGAGTTGGGAAATTACTTTCACATTCTCCCAAATTAGTAATTGTTTCTTTTTCTTGGAGATGTTTCCTCCTACTTTGTTGAACTCTCTTAGAGCCCTACATGTTAATGTAACACATTAAATTGCATAATTAAATAGTAATGTAATAATAGATGTTAACGGATATAAAAATTTGAAATATTTCTCACGTGAATAATGGTCTTTTCATTGGGTGTCCATATAATGTGTCCAATTCCTTCCCCGCAAGATCTAGATAATAAATAGTGAACGTCTTGGGGACAATAACTAGTAACTCCCAATGCCTACCACTAGAGGTAAGAAAGTTAAAAATTAATAACTCAAAATCCACAATAAAAATGTAATATTTTGAAGTCCAAATTATAAGCAAAGTAAACTTACTCAATATTGAATGGAGCTATTATCACTGACTTCTTTTTTGTACCAAAATAATTAAAAGCGACAGAGCAGTATGAGGTAACTGATGAAAGATCTTTATCTATGAGACTGATCTTTACAGATCGTGTGTAAGTGGCTGCAAAACATGTATTACGTATGTATTAATATATAAGAAACCAGATCACCATATATAAAATAAGGTATATGGATGTTTAAACAAGATCTCACCATATCCATAGCTCTATCATAGATGTATTCAACCAATCATAATGAAACAACTCCAAAATATCTTGTATAAATAGATTGTTATCGTATGATTCACCTACAACATCCACTGGAATAGAAACTTTTATAGGACAATTTGGGTTATGTTCGCCTATCCATACTGCCATACCCTTAAAATTAGGACCTAACGAGGTGTATAGATCCCTTGGAAGCCAACTAGGTACTTCAGGAGGTGGAGGTGGAGGCCAAGATGTAGCGGGTTTCTTCCTTTTGACCTGTATATATAATTTGAGATCAAATGACTCATATATACACACTAATAAATTAACGTAATGTAAATGTACCATACAATATTAGTATAGAAGACATCCGTATTGGGCCACAATATCACTCTGCCTTCTGTTTCACCAAGCGTTTCAAAATCTGGGTGGGCATATGGCAATGGATGATCCCTCCAATTGGGGAGCACATGTATCGGGATCACACGAACCGCACCATATGGTAATGGAGTCCCATGAAATGTGTCCCCTAGAAGGGGTGGGTAAGCCTCGACCTCTGAAATGAGAAATTCTTTACTTTTTAGACGGCATGGCTTCAACCCCTACAAACATATCATCTTCAAAAGACTAGCTACTATTTCATAAAAATACTTACAACAGACATGCTAGGTGGTGGGTCTATAGGATTACTCCCAACCTCTGCAGTAGGAGAAGAGCGGCACACAATAGGTATTGTATGAGTGGCAGTCTGACACGCATGCCACTTACTAATTGCTTCATGGAGTCTCTTATCAAGTGCTTCCTCGACTCTCCTATTAATTAACTCATCTACCTATACATGGATAAAAGAAACGCTAGCTTCTGATTATTGAATTCCCTTTCACATAACATTCTAAAAAAAGAATAGGTTACCTCAGCTTGTGAAAATCCTGCTTTTGGGACAGGTTTGCGCTGTTATGGCCCAAATAATACTTTTATGCCCACACCAATGCCTGCACCCCTAACACATCCAGGATGCTCTGGGTTACCAAGAGCAACTATCAATTCATCGCTTGTGCCCTCAGGGATGAACTTGCCTTGATTCCTCTATTTTTGAAGCTCCCACTAATTGCCATCAATAGAAATTGGTAAGTAAACATAACAATAATCAATATTGATTTCTCTAAGAGTTGAATTTTACCATTTTTGCAGCCGCCTCAACAATTGTGGGCTTGGTTATATCTCCTTTCTTATTTTGCCTCCCAGCTATCCACATAGCATGGCGAGGCAGAGGTGTGGGAGAAATATTAGAGGACCCCGTAGTCTCCTGAGTAGCAACAAACTAAACAGTAGACTCAGCATGTAGTCTTTGGCGAACGCCTGCATAGCCTTTTGGACCCATCGTGTGGTCATGCACATTCAGTGCACTCCTTTCTCTTTGAGCATCACTAATAGCCTTGTTAGTAAGCACATTGATTTGGTTAGTAACACTAAAGGTTAATCTTGAATAGGTGAATACATAAGAGCGTATATTAATTAAATTGGGAGTGCCACTTAATACCTTGAATTTGTCAGTTTTTCTTTTGGTAACAAACTCCTCCCAGTCATTGGGGTCCAGGAGTTCCATTACTCAGTGGCTGACTTCTTCCTCTTCTCAGCATCTCATATGTAATCTCGGGTGAGATTTGTCCTATAGTTCCTTAGGATCCTCCCACAACATTGCATCACACATTTACGATGCATCTTTTCATCCAGTTCAAATATACTCTGCAAAATAGAATTCCTATTAACTAGTATCCTAAAAATTTGTAATCTACAAAATAGAATTGCAAATAATAATAACTCACACATAGTTCCTTCCATACTAAGTCTTTTTCCCCTTAGGAACTTTATGCCAAGATTCTACATTAGGACTACAATGGCTACGAGTAAGAACCTCAAAATATGAAATAAACAAGTTATAGTTCACTCCAACTGGAATTCCTGCATGATCAAAACCCACAGCCAGTTTGGGTCCATTACCCCTTTGTTGTAGTAACTTGTTCATCATAGTGATGCCCCTCACTTTCAAATTTTTTTTTGCTCATAAAGTGACCCAAATTCTTCAAGGGGTACATCATCAACCTAAAATTTGACAAAATAAACATACTTACAGGATATAACTATAAATGGACATATAGATAGAAATATAGGATATATTTTTAAAACTTACATTGCGAGGTGGCACATTGATATCCTCACCCTCATGGTAATCATCATCATGGTCATCATGCTCAACCATTTGAAATCAAACATTTAGCATTTGACATAACTAGAAGATAATAAAACATATAAAAAAATATAAACATGCATGCCTCTAATATTGTGATCTTTTATCAAATAACATTCCTACATTGTGATCTCTGCGTACATACAAGTCATCATTAGCTTCAATATTTGGTGGTGTTGGCAACCCAACTGAGAATGGAATGGAGTCATCAAACTTATCGTAGTACTCTTCTTCATCTATAGGATCTTCAATGAACTGTCTTTTACCATGAAGAACAACCGGCCATTTATCATTTGCAGGATCATCGATATAAAATACTTGTTTCACCTGTGATGCCAATATGAATGGTTCACCCTCCTCGCCAATCTTTTCAAAGTTCACTAATGTGAAACCCAATTCATCCACTATAACTCCTTTGGTGTTATCAACCCCATTACATTTAAAGAGCAGAATTCTGAAATCTATGTAGTCAAACTCCCATATGTCTTCAATGACACTGTAATATGACATTTTAGCTTCACGTGGACTCTTATCCTTTGCACTTGCAAAAAACAATGAAGACGCATGAAGGGTGACCCCACTATTTTGGACGACACTCTTATCATCTTGACGCTTTGTGAAATATGAGAATCCATTTATGTCAAACCCTTCATAAGACATAACATTCAATTTTGGTTTAAAGGTGAGGCATCTGATAGATTCAATAAGATTATTTGGTGTTTGAGATAGTTGATGTAAGACTTTATCTTCAAACAACTTAATAAATGTCTTGTTATGCTCTCTAGCAAGCCACATTGAATTGGCTCGAGGATATTGTCTCTTGATGAAATTGGTATGTTCCACGATATAAACACTCACTTCATCGATGTTGTGTAAAATATACAAGTGACCTTGTTCCAACTGCTCACGGCTGATTACTTTCATCTATGATCCCAAAATTCCTTTGCCAGAATAATCCTCAATATTCTTGTCATTAATAGGAGCGTCATTACTACTCAGAAAGTCATTACAAAAATCCATAACCTCTCTCGCCACATAACCCTCAATAATACTCCCTTCAGGCCGACTACGGTTTTGAACATCACCTTTAAAAATGCTCATGTATCGTTTAAAGGGATACATCCAATGCAAGAAAACTGGTCCCAACATTTTCACTTCCCTAGTCAAGTGGACAACAAGATGTACCATGATATCAAAGAACGAAGGAGGAAAATACATCTCAAGCTGACATAGGGTAACAAACACTTCTCTTTGCAATTTATTGAGAGTATCGGGGTCAATAACTTTGCTGCACAGACTGTTGAAAAAGAAACAAAGTCTGGTGATTGCAAACCTTACATGCTTCGATAATATAGATTGAATTGCCACAGATAATATTTGTTGCATTAGAGTGTGACAATCATGATATTTAAGACCTATCAACTTCAGATCTTTCATTGATACCAATCTACGGATGTTGGATGAGTAACCCTGTGGCACCTTAACATTTACTAAGCATTCACAAAAAGCTTTCTTCTCCTTTCTAGACAACGCGTAACAAGCGGTATGTAAGTATGTTCTTCAATCGCTACTAACTACTTCTGTTAATTTTTGCCCTTATTGCCATTTCACGTAGGTCCATTCTGGATTTTATCCCATCTTTAGTCTTACCTGGTATATTCTACATAGTACCAATGACACAATCAGATACATTTTTCTCAACATGCATGACATCGATACAATGTCTAACTACAAAAAAACTCCAATAAGGAAGATCCCAAAATATTGGCTTCTTCTTGAATAAAGATTTGTCACTCCGTGTGGCCATGGTACATTATGATCTCTTACCAAATTCATTGGCAAAGTCTTTTACTCTTTCATAAATAACCTCACTTGGTATAGGTTTAGGTGCACTCCGTTCCTCATTCCGTCCATTGAATGCTTTGCGCAACCTAGGATACAGATGGAATTTTGGAATAAACCTTCGATGACGAAGATATACAGTCTTGCCGCAATGTTTTAGTTATACTGAATCAGTGTTTTCTTCACATATAGGACACACTTTATATCCTTTGACACTATATCCAGACAAATTCCCATATGCTGGAAAGTCATTAATAGTGAAAAACAACATAGCGTGCAAACGAAATGTCTCTCTTCATGAAGCATCATAGGTCATCACTTCTTCACCCCAAAGTTTCTTTAAGTCATCAATCAGAGGTTCAAGATAAATGTCGATATCATTTTCAGGTTGTTTAGGGCCCTATATCAACAACGATAGCATAACGTACTTATTTTTCATACACAACCGGGGAGGAAGATTGTATATAACAAGCATAACTAGCCAAGTGCTATGTTGGCTGCTCAATGTCCCGTACAGATTCATCCCATCCGTACAAAGCCCGTCTTAGATTCCTGACTTCTTCACCAAATTTATGGTACAATAAATCAATCTTCTTCCACATTTTGGACATCAGACACATGTCGTAGGATCCCATCATTATTTTTCTAAACATCTGCATGCCACCTCAAATTCTTTGCATCTATCGGATTGGCAAACAAGCGTTGAAACTATGATATTATAGGTAGATACCACATCACCTTGGCAGGAGAACCAGTTTTGGACTCCCCCGAAGTCATCAATTTATACCTTGATGCACCACATTTTGGACAATCTTTCAAATCCACATAGTCCTTTTGAAATAATACACAATCATTCGGGCATGTGTGTATCTTCTTGGCCTCCATTCCCATTAGGCACAACAATTTCTTTAACTGGTATGTTGAGATTGGCAGCTCATTTCCTTTAGGAAGAATTTCTTTCAACAAAGACAACAATGACGTTAAGCTTTTGTCTCTCCATCTATTGTTAGCTTTCAACTTATACAATCTCAACACAACGCTACGCTTCGTAAACTTAGTACAACCTATGTATAATGGTATCTTAGCATCATGCACAATGTTTCTAAACATGGGAGGTGGATTTTTGTGATCTACCCCACAACTATCCAGCATCGCATCAACAATGTCTACTGGAACTGGTTCGTTCACATCTACATCATCAGAGGTAATTTCTTCTTCCACACAAGCACTACTATCAACATCCACTAATTTTAGGCTTGAAATCTATGCATTCCATTGCCATTCTGTATAGCCTTGTACAATCTCATTGCACATGACATGACTTTTGATTTGGCCAATAGTGCTGACTTTCAAGTTGTTACCGCAATGCCTACACGGATAGTAGAACCTATCTCCAGGTTGTTTCCTATGTTCCTCGGCAAATCTAATAAACTGATCAAGACTAGAAATAAACTTTGGGGTGCAGCGATTTGGAATGGACATCCATGATCTATCCATTCTATGATCAAAGAGAAAACAAGTATATATTAGGGTTTAGGGTTAAAAGATTAGGGTCTAGGGTTAAGAGATTATAGTTTATGGTTAACAGATTAGGGTTTAAGGTCTTATATATAATAAATGTATACCACCTATCCCATTCTTGAACACCTAATCTCACTAGTAAGTTAATAATGTATATTGGGTTTCCAAGAAAATTTCGGCAGCATTTCCCCGCCATTCTCCAAGTACATATGTACTTAGAGAACAAACGGGGAAATTCTACCAAAACTTTCTTGAAAACCCAATACACACTATACACTTACATCCTAAGTGAGATTAATTGTTCAAGAAAAGTCCCAAATTGGGGAATCTCCAAGAGTTACTCCTAATGAGTAAATCTTGGACGGGTATCTAGGCCAACAAATACATGTATGTTGTCATTCTTATACCTACAATCCTAGCTTCATCATTCTTATATATAGTCTTACCGCCATGTTTTATTTGTATTGAAGTAGTGTTCTTTTCACATATAGGGCATGCTTTGGATCCTTTTGTATTGTATCTAGACAAATTCCCATATGCTAGAAGGTCACTAATAGTGCAAAACAACATAGCATGCAAACAAAATATCTCTCTATGTGAAGCATCATAGATCATCACACCTTCTCCCCAGAGTTTCTTCAAGTCATCAATCAGAGGATCAAGATAAACATCGATATCATTAGTAGTTTTTTAGGGCCCGATATCAAGAACTACAACATAACATACTTATTTTTCATACACAACTAGGGAGGATATATATGTCCAAAATTAAGGTTTATGATTCATATCAATTCCATGTAAATATAAATGCATAAATCCATAAATCACATACATCTAATCATCATTTCATCACATAACATCTAATATCCTTATTAGTGTTCATACTAAAATTCACATTCATGTTTTTATGCTTAATGAGAATTGATCTCTCACACTTTTAGATATATTTACCCAATCATTCATTACATATTTTAGATATTTTCCCCATAAAAATCATAATTTTTCTCCTATTAATTATCAATCTTTGGTTATCGTTTCTCATCAAGTATTGATGTTTCTCATTAGACAACTTGGTTCTAATAAGATTTGGGTTAATAATAACCCAAATTTTCAATTCATCATTTAGGAATCCTACCTAATTAGAAAACCAACACATACACTATTTAACAACTAAAATAGAAAATTGAATTAACATTTTACCTTATTCATCATTCACATGTATAATATTCATTTAGGATGCAAGAAATGGGAACTATTGTCATTTAAGTAAAAAAAATACCTCGGTCTGCTGGCAACAATGGCCAGCAGCAGCGGCACAGAGGAGCAGTAGTGATAGACATAAAAGAGGTGATGATGATGGTGGTGGCAACAATGGCTGCTCCACTTGCAACAATGGCTAGCTCTAGCGGTGGAGGTGGCAATGAGCTCCAGTGATGGTGGCAGTAAGCTCCAATGATGGTATGCACCAACTGCGACAGTAGCAACAAGCTTCAATGATGGCGAGCTCCAGCGATGGCGGCAGTGGTGAGAAAACTAGGGAAGGCACAACAGCTCGAGAAGAGAAGCGACAATGACAATCGCTAGAGCAGTAGCTCCGCAACGGCGGTAGGGCGATACGGTGGCGGCGACGGCTAGGAAGCCCAAGTGCGGCGACGGCGGTGGCTAGAGTAGAAGAGAGAGCGGTGACGGAGGATCGAATCGCCAGAGCTAGCTAGGTCGGGAAGAGAATGAAATAGAGAACGGAGAAGGGGAGGAAATTTCACTATTCTTAAGTGGCACATAGGCATCGGTTAAAAGAAAACTGACGTCTATACACATATTTGTCATCGGTCCTACGAAAAACCGACACCTATGTGCAACCATAGTTGTCGGTTTCTACAAAAAAAACCGATGTCTATCCACATACACCGACAAAAAAAATTGCAGAAAATTACTCAACTGAACCTGGTCATCAGTTATTTAGAGACACCGACACTATAGACCTCTGGGTCAGAGGCAATTTTTTGCGCGGGGGCATGGAGCGAACATGCATTGTGTCGGTTACGTGATAAGAGCTAATGAACTGTGTTATAAACTGCTTGCATCGGTTCATTCATAAGAAACTGACACTAAAGACCTCTAGGGTACATGCAAGTTTTTGTGTGAGGGCATGACACGAATAATTGTTGTGTCGGTTTACCAGTAACTGATTACATAACTATAATTATTGGGTGGGAAATTTTGGAACCAAATTTTTGTATTTCACGGGCCACATTAGACGTTGGTTATACTATAGCAAACCAACATTGTATATAAAAGCGGTACCCATGTTTTTATGTGGGTAGGTCTGTTGCTCATATGTGTCGGCTTACTTCAGAAACTGACGTTGTTGTTTCTTTGTGTCGGTTGTGCAACTGACATTATATATCATATCTGTACTAGTGATTGCAAGTGTGGTAGCATGACCGTTCAATGGTACCATGACCATGCTGGTCTCTAGATCAACCCTTGGACTTGTTTCTTTGGATTTTTTTGGACATATTTGCTTCAATGGATCTTTGGCCACTAGGGGTAGGTTGAGGGAGCATCATAATTCACTTTAGGTCTCTCCAAGGGTAGAGAAACCCTAGGATCACTCCTCTCTCTTCCATCTAGCATGGTCCAAATGCTTGAAAAACATACAAATGATGTCTATAAGTGCATTTTATACAAATATGCATATTGAGGGAAATAACACGTAATCTAATAGGTATAGATGTGATTGAAGTGCAATAAGGCACATGATAAAGCCCTAAAATAGGGCTAAATCAACTGCCACCAAAGTCCTACAAGCTAGATTTTATTAGCCAACATTGTTTCGAGATGTATATGCATATGTCAAGACATGTGATCAATGCCAAAGAACATGAGGGATTTTCGAGAAGATTAATGAAATGCCCCTCAACTCTATTCAAGAGATTGAGGTGTTCAATGTGTGGGGTGTCGAATACATGAGCCCCTTTCCATACTCTTGCAGTTATAGATACATAATGGTAGCATGCGATTATGTGTCAAAATGGGTGGAGGCCATTCCTACTCAAGCTCTTGATGCTAAATTAGTGCTAAGGTTGTTATAGAAAATTATTTTCTCAAACTTTGGAGTACTCATATCTGTTATCTCAAATGGTTGGTCACACTTCCGTGAGAAGCATTTCAATAACCTCCTTTCCAACTATGGAGTAATCCATAAGGTCTCAACTCCATATCGTCCTCAAACAGTCGGACAAGTTGAAGTGTCCAATAGATAGCTGAAGATTATCCTTGAGAAGGCCATTTCAAGTTCAAGGAAAGATTGGGACTCAAAGTAGATGATGCCTTATGGGCATTCCACACCGCATATAAGGCAACTATCGGTACCACAATGTTCAAACTCATTAATGGTAAATCTTGTCATCTCCCCTTGGAGCTTGAACACAAGGCACTATGGGCCATCAAGTTCCTAAATTTTGATATGAAGAAGGCTGGTGAGAAGAGGCTCCTACAACTTCAAGAGTTATAAGAACTCATACTTGATGATTATGAAAATGCAAAAATCTACAAGGAGTGGACCAAGGCATTGCGTGACAAAAAGATCAAAGAAAGAGACTTTATGGAAGGAGATCAAGTACTGTTGTTGAATTTGCGATTGAAGCTATTCCCAGGGAAACTTAAATCTAAATGGTCTAGACCTTTCCTCGTCTTGAAGGTTTAACGCTTTGGGACGGTAGAGCTACAAGGAAAGCAATCCACATTTAAGGTTAATGGCCAACGTTGCAATCTCTACTTCGAAGGAGGAAAGATTGATCTAGGAGCCTCATGCTCCCTTGCTGATTTATGATGAAAAATAATGAAGTCTACTTCCGGAGTCTAAACGAAAGGCCTTTGTGGGAGACGTCCCCACAATTAGATAGTTTCCTAGTTTTGTTTCATTTAATGCCATTTAGTTAGTCATTATTCTTGAATAAACCTCGTGATTCTACTATATTGGATTTGTGTGTAAACATTAAGTAATCACTTTTACCCCTTGTAGGTGATGATCCATTTTGTTGAAAAAGCCTTAAGGGACAAGCTGTGAAAATTGTGCATTCACACATAATATAGGACACTACACACGGTTTGTAGATAATTACATGTGATCATAAAATATTCTAGTGATCCACTATTACACCATGTGCGGAACCATTACAGCGTGTCAAATGATGAGAAACCTTCCTGTAACAGATCTTCCAGTTACACGACATGGTGAATGGTGCAATCTTCTCAAAATAACACACTAGCCAACTAGATGGTGACTAGATGCAACCCTAAGGGCAAACACATAGATCTCTCAAAATTTATATATGTACGTAGTCCAACATACATGCTTAACTAATCACACATACTCACAAGCACACAGGGTTGTGCTATAGTATAGGTGAGTTGCAAGATTATGGTCGATCCTTGGGGAGAGAGGAAGCACTAGAGCTTGGTTAATGTTAGCTATGTTCCTAAAGTGGAGTCTAGGGTTTGAGGGTTTAAAGTTGGTTTTGGTTGATTATGCTACGATTGCAAGCAAGAAACAACAAGAAAGAAATGATATTAACAAAGACCTTAGATTACCCTAAGAAAGTTAAGACTAAGAAACTAGGCAAGACAAACAACTTAGCTAAAGAAAGGGGTTACACTACACTAGCAAGGCAAATTATCAACTAAGAGGCAAGCTAGGCAAAAATACAAGAGACAGCTTAAGTTATCACTAGCCAACTAAATTAACACAATCAAGCTCAAAAGAGCCCTAACTACTTAAGCAAGAACTAACTATCAAGAACTAAGCAATTAGCTAATAAGTAACAAAGGCAATTAACTACACTAGCATTAACAAACTAAGAAGACAAATATAGATTTTAAGCAATAGGATGGATAGGTGGGCCATTTGGGAATGAAACTTGATATTAGTTGGGAGAAAGTTAACATAGCATGCAATTCTCATATTTTAATATAGACTATCAAACCAAACAACAATGCAAGTTCTATTGGAATATACCCTATACTACTAGTTGGATAACTAGGGCTAAGTGTAATTCTAATAGGACTTTGCAAGTCTAGGTTTCTAGGGTAAGTGGTAATAGGGAAAATGAGAGCCAAGGGTGGGAATGGGAGTAGAGATGAGGGTGTTTCACCTCATGTTACTTGCCATCTAGGTTTTAGGAAACTCTAGGCAATTGCACTAATCACACTTACACTAGCTACTTAGATCTCACATCTAATTGTAGAAGAAGGGAGATGTATGTAGGAACAAAGGGGGCTAGCTAGGGATCCACTAATTGGACCTAGGAGCCATTCATAAGATTGCCACATACACTTCATTTTCCCCTAGAAGCTAAGTGTCATCAAGAATCACAAACAAGCAATCTATGTTTAAAAGCACAAACCACATGAAAGATAATGGGAAATGAGATATAAGTAAGAGGAAATCATCAAAGAATGGAAATATGTTCAAAACAAGTTATTTCCCCCTAACTTGGTATTAGAGTCACATTTTAACCTCAAACATCCTACCACTTTTGGCTTTGCTAGACATGCTCATACAAAAGAGAAAAGAAATAAGAAGAAAGGGGTAGGAATCCATGGAGCTTAGAGTAGCTTCTTCTTCTTCACCTCCTAGATGTTGGGTGGCTCCTCCTCCAAGGTGCGTGAAAAGCATGGAGATATAGGGGATTATGGTAGGGAACCCTGAAAACTACGTTTGTATGGTGGAAATGGAGTGGAATATGGAATGGGAGGTAGGTGAGTGGAGTAAAAGCAAGGAAGTGGATGACGGAGCTCTAGAGTATCTAGGAAGAGGCTAAGGCAAGCTAACCTTTGTGTTGTGGCTGCCACCTATGTATATATAGGTGGTGGGGAGGCACTAGGGTAAGTGGAGGAAAATGGGAAATGTAATGGGGAAAAAGTGTAGGTTTAGGTGGTCACCACGGCCGTGTTGGTGTGCTACTGTCATGGTGGGGGTTGCATGGAATGGTCATGGGAAACAGAATGGATGAGGTGGAAGGTGGAGTTGAGGTGTAAGTGTGTATGGTGGCCACAGTCTTGGTGGGTTCCACGGTCATGTTGGGTAGAGGGTACCACGGCCGTGTTGGGGACCACGACCGTGTTGGAGGAGGTAGCCATGGGTGAGGTCGCTCTAAGGTCATCTTATCTTCATCTCACCATGGTTGTGGTGTTCACCATAAGTGAGGTGACCTTTAAGGGCCACAGTCGTGCTGATGGCCACAACTGTGGTCATTTACGTGTAAAATGAGTCGAGTTCCTGTTGATTTTAGGGTTCTTCGTGAATAAATCCCCACGGTCATTTTTCTAACCACGAGTGAGCTGGGAAGCCTTGGCCACAGCCATTTTGCTGACCATGACCGTGGTGTCTTTAGTGACCACGATCATTTTGCTGACCATGACTGTGGTGTCTTCAGTGGCCACAGCCGTTTTGCTGACCATGGTCGTGGTGTCTTCAGTGACCTCGACCATTTTTCTGACCACAATCGTGTTGTCTTCAGTGACCACATCCATTTTCCTAACCATGGTCGTGGTCATTCATGTACAAATTTGGTGACTTCCCTGTAACTTTTGGAACTTAATTCCCCACGACTGTAGTGATTTGCCACGTCCATTTTGGGGCTTCTTGGTCCTGATATCCACTTCAACTTCTTCATTTAACCTCCTTTTTCTTTGAATTGGTTCTTGTGCATACAAAGAGATATTAGAAAAGAGGCAGATCCAATCTTAGGGTGCAATAATCCAATGATGTTCTTCATCTCTCTTCCATTCATCAATGCATGCATAAGTTCCCTAAAAACACACAAAAGAAGGCATAAGTGCATTTATCATAAAAGATCATATTGGGAGAAATAGCTTGTAATGTACAATGTTTAGACGTGATTATCATGAAAAAAGAAACAAGATGAAGCCCTAAAATATGGCTGCATCACCACCCCAAACTTAAAACATACTTGTCCTTAAGTATTCTCCAACTTAATCTCTCTCTTCAATTTCTTTCAATCAAACAAGAAAGATAGAATGCATTGCAAGAGATGATTACTAACTAAATGGTCTTAGAAATGATTAAGTGCATGTGTTCCGCCTCTCTCCTCTCCACTTTCACAAACCAATCATGAAAAGAGCACTGAGCAAACAAACTTCAAATATAGATAATCGAATATACAAGCTTTCCATATGTCCGTCATGTAATTCTGGGTAAATCATTTAATGTTGGCGTTAATCAATGATGACTAGGGGTGTTGTTTCACTTTCATGAGTTCAATATTATGTTTCAAACTGCACCAAATGACCCACATGGCTATAGAAAAGGGTAAAGTGAGCTATATTTGATGTTTTCTAGCTTAATACGTATGAAAAAGGAAGAAATGATTGCGGTAAGAAATTAGAATGTTTTAAAACTCATCTTTTATTTAGAATCTATTAAACAGGAGCATTTTTTTCCTTTTTCTTTTCTTCTTTTTCTTTCTCTTCCTCCCTTGGTGTAGATAGGGCATATGTGGATAGAGTGAAGTAGGGAGATATAGATATGGCCAACCCAAGCTTTTGGAGGTGGCCAAGGCTAAATATGTGCACTAAGGCATCCTTTCATGAGGCAGAGAGATATAGATATGGTGAAAGAAGAGTCGGGTCAAAGAGGGGTCATTAGTGTAGTCCTCAACATAAAATATCCTGCATGAAAATTAGTCCAACACTTCATCAAATGATATCACACCACATGATTGAACAACATGAGTATCACATTTATATCATGTGATTCCATAGGCTCTAAGCGTTCATAGCTTGCTCAATTCACAATTCAACCAAAACATTCACAAACTTGAGAGAGGTGATGCACATGTAAAATATCAACAATCATGACCATATAGAAATAAACTCTAAAAATGTGGCATGCATTTGTCAAAGATCAACATTTTCAGTTCAAAAAATGGAGATTAAGTTAAAACATGCTTTTAGGCAAGAACATTCAAATTTCAATTTGCAATCAATCACATCCAAACCTACATTTAGGGAAACTAAAGCATAAATCAGCAAATCATAGTTAAAACACACAACAATTACCAAAATTTACATTGAAATGCAATGCATGACATGGAAGAGCAAAAAGAGCATTTTTTTTTGAAAAAATACATAAAAATGCATGAAATTAAACTACATGTATGCATAAATGCTAACAAGATGAAATCTACACTAGAAAGAGTAAAATCGAGTGGAACATTTATAAGCAAAATGAGAGACAAAACTACCCGACCACCTCAAACTTTTGAATCATGCTATCCTCAACATGAAACTAAATCTTAGGGCTAGTAGGGTGAAGATCAAGGCTGGTGCTGCAGAGTAAAAGACATGTTTCCCTGATGTGGCTGCTCTAGCTGCTCTGGCTGGTACTGATGAGGAGGTGGAGGACCTAGATGAGCTGAAGGGAACTGGTAGTAGTGGCCCCAATATGTGTCCTAAGGGGGAGGGGAGGTCTCTTGATATCCCAAAATACCACCCCGGAATTCTTCACCCCATTTGAGGTTTCTCTGTGTCTGAGCATGGTGGTATTGGCACAAGCAGTTGACCTGATGATTCATCTGTTGTTGGTCCTTCCATGTGTACTTCTAGATGAGCTGCATGTCCTACTGTGTCTTCTAAATTCCTTCAAGTTATGCATGGATGACTGATACGTGGATTTTCATGGATTTTTGGGTGGAGTGGTTGTAGATGGGGTGGAGGATGGAAATGGAGATTATGGAAAGATTGATGCAGGATTTGGGGTGGAAATGTAAGAGGGAGAGGTGGTGGAGGTGTAGGAAGTGATTGGAGGTCGATTGAGTGGAGGATTTTGGATAGAGAAGCAAGGGAAGAGGTGTTGGGGTCAACGCAGGTCACCATGGCTGAGGGGGTGATCACACAAGTATGAAAAAATGAGGGGAGGGTCTTGGTGCTTTTGGAAGTTTAAGTGAATAATAAGTGGGGTTGGGACCTGCCACGGTCGTGGTGGGGGTTTGGCGACACAGTCGTAGGGGGTGCCACGGTCGTGGTGGTTGGTGAAGGCGGTTGTAGTTCAACCCTCGCCATGGTTGTGGTGGTGGCCACGGTCGTTGTGCACTCCTCTCGCCTCAATCATGGTGGTTTCCATGGTCATGTTGCCCTGCATGTGTCACAATTGTTTTGATCTCCACGGTCGTGACCATTCCTTCACAAAATTGGCCATGTTACTGTAACTTTTTCAAACAATTCCACCATAGACATTTTGGTTCACCAAGGTCATGGTGGGTCTTTCCTCTATACTTTGTCAATTCAATTTCGAAATGTTTGATATTTTTGCACTATTTTGACTCTTTGCCACATTTTATCTTCAAGAACCATGCCTTGCCTTCTATTTCTCTCTCTTAAACCTGTCACCTACATCTCATCAAAACTTAAAAAAAAAACTATCAACCACAAGTGTGCATGTGTGTATTCTTGGAATCGTGTGAAAACAAAGCAAATGTATCAAAAAGTGAAGGTTGGGTGCAAAAGTTCTCAAACCTAGGTGGGTTGCCTCCCACTAGCACAAACTTTTATGCCTTCAGCTGGGATTATTGAATCTTGAACTCTTTCATCCTCTCAGACCTCTCGAAGCATCTTTGTAGTAAATATACTACGCATTTTCATTCAAGCACATATCTTCATCAAACTAGTGTTCCTCAATTAACATCACAACATGAAAACTTTGATTGGATCTATCCAGACCTACTTCAACAACTGCTTTCAATCTTTGTTCATTCATAGTTAGCACTCATGCTCCATCCTTCTCACATATCACAATAGCTCTGGATGGATATATATTCTTGATTAGATAAGGTCCTTCTCATCTAGACTAAAGTTTTCTAGGAAATAACTTCATCCTAGAGTTGTACAATCATACCCATTTCCTGGGCTGAAAATCCTTCTTCTTGATCAACTTTTGTGAAGAAACTTTGTCCTTTCCTTGTAGCTTTTAGACAATTCATAGACCTCATGTCTCATCTCCTCAAGCTCATGCAACTGTAACTTTCTTTTCAATCCGGCAGTGTCTCCATCCATATCCATGGCTTTCAAAGCCCATAGTGCTTTGTGTTGCAATTCCACTGGTAGATGGCAACTTTTTCCATACACAAGCTTAAATGGTGTGGTGCCAGTCGGGCCTTTATATGCAATCCTATATGCCCACAAATCTTCATTGAGATGTAAAGATCAATCCTTGCGGTCCGACCTCACCGTCTTCTCAAGAATGAGTTTTATCTCCCAATTAGCTAACTCAACTTGACCATTCATTTGAGGGTGGTGAGGAGTAGTCATACAATGGTTCATACCATGCCTTTTTAGAAAACCTTCAAATGTCTTATGAATGAAATGGCTTCCGCCATCACTAATCATGGCCTGTGGTACACCAAACCAGATGAAGATGTTTGACTTCACAAAATCACACACCACTTTATGATCATTGGATCTAGTATCAATAGCTTCAATCCACTTTGACACATAATCAACGACCACCAAAATGTGCATATACCCAAAGGAGGGAGGAAACAGACCCATGAAATCAATTCCCCAAACATCAAACACCTCAACCACAAGAATGGGTGATAGAGGAATCATGTCCCTCTTGGAGATAGTGCCCACCTTTTAGCACTTCAAACAACATTTACAAAACTCATGATCTTATTTGAACAAGGTTGGCCAATAAAATCCACTTTGAAGAATCTTGGCAATTGTATGTTTTCCACTGAAATGACCTTTACATACTTCAAAGTGGCACATGGCTAGGATCTCTTACTGCTCAATTTATGGAACACACCTTCTAATGAGTTGGTCGGGACAATATTTGAAAAGATGTGGGTCATCCTAAGCAAAGTTCTTCACCATAGAAAATAGTCTCTTGCTCTCTTCCCTTGTCCAAGTACTCGATATCCTTCCACTAACTAAGAAGTTAGCTATGTGCTTGTACCACAGTCTTTGGGTGGATGAAAGTAAGAAGACTTGTTCATGTGGAATTATTTCTTTAATTTGGTTCCTATCATCATACAATGCTTCAATGTGGGAGAGATAATCAGCTGCAGAATTTTCTACTCCCTTCTTGTCAAAAATTTCTATATGAAACTCTTGGAGAAACAAAATCCATCAGATCATTCTTGGATTGGAATCTTTCTTTTTCATAATATACACTACAATTTGACCACCATCGCACTGTCCATGGTTGGACTCCACACCCCATCCATTCGGAAAAATACTGCTCATCTTCTCTGCCACGACTCTCTTAATCCTGGTCTCAAGGATGAACACCAGAGAAGCTCGACATTCCACAATCACTTTCCTAACCCTCCTCTGCTTCCTGGGGCAGGATACCCCCTCACATTCCATGTGAGGATGGACATTCTAAGTTCCCTTTTGACCCCCCCCTTCCGGAGGAGTTCATCCTGGATGATTCTCTTCTTCCCCTTATGCAGGTCACCTGCACTCTGTCACCTTTCATCCTCCCTATACCTGTCAATCCATCGATCAGGTCATCTTCATCCAGATTCTCCAGCAATGAGTATTGGTTAGCCCTCGGTGAGATGGCTCTTATCCTGTCGGCGACCTCATCATCACCTTGCCTCCCAATAGCATTGTTCGTTGCCTCGATCTCCACAACATCAGATGTCATAGCCTTATCCGCAGCCCTATCTCCATGGGGCCCTTCTAGCCTCTGCATATCTCCCTTCTCCTTTGTCTTTGGCCTGTTAGCACCAGCCTCCCCTACCATCTCCTGATTATTATGTTCCTCATTCACCTTCGGATCTCCTTTGTCCTCCGTTGTCAATATCAACCTGGAAACTCTCCCTAACTTCCTCCTTGTGTTCCAGTTCCTGGACCTTGATCTCACGCTCCTTTCAGTGATCAGCAGAGATGGGATGTCTGTCGTAGCAGCCTGCTCCCCAAGACACCAGCCTGACTCATGGCCGAACACCTTGCAAGCACTGCATTTCTCAAGCAATGTGTCATAGATGACTCTGACCTCAATCTCTTTCCCATCTGGCATCTTCAGCATCACCACTGGGGGTTTCACCCTATCCGTAGCCAACTCCACACATATATGTGTCGCCCCCTCAAACCTCCCATAGCACCAGAAGTCAACCACCTTTGGGGTGCCAATGGCATTGGTGATGATAGTAATTGCTCTACTCGACCACTGTTTCCCAATGTGCGGTGAGGTGATCCAGACCGGTGTCGTCGTCAGCGCCGCGCTTCTGGAGTCCATTTCCTCGTTAAAACGAGCTTTTGGTCAAAGAATCATGGGCCCCTTTCCAGAGACACTCCCATGTCTTCCTCCAGCGTGAACTTTGCCAGGAACAACCCACCCAGGAGCAAGACACACTGTAGTTCGCCTTTGGGTTTCCATGATCTCAGCATCCAGCCCAGCAGCTGCTCGCGGATGCATTTCCTTCCCAAAATCTAGGCAATCACTGACTTCTTATAAAACTCCTCCATAGCCTCAATGACCGGCCCCGAGATATTCATCCAGGGACAATTATCCTCTGCTCTAAAATTTGGGTCTTTCGGATCACCCTCCACCACCACAGGTTTCAGGCTCTTCTTGACTACTAGATTTGTAGATACCATGGATGCCCAAGACCTTCCCACCATCAAATCCACCCTGGGGTCAGACCATGGCAAGCATCCATCTTCGGGTGTGGAGGATGTAACGGAGGAGCCCGTCCCGCCCCTGCCAGCCGCCAACATTGCACAGCTAGCGCTCTAGAAATGGAAGAGAGCCGTGTCTAGAGAGAGAGAAAGAACATCTTCTTTCTTGAATGTTTTAACTCAGAATAAGTCTTTTAAACTTTATTTTTCCTTCAAAACTTTACTTATATGAATAGCTTCACCTCTAAGGCTTGACATTCACATTTTTTTAGCATGGTATAGATGACTGATATGTCCCCCAATGTGGTGATTGTACTCAAACGATTTGGCATATTAAAATACAAACGTTTTTCCTACTTGAGGTAAATTGCAACCTGTTTGTTGACTGTATGATGACCAAACCCTTAGGTGGATTACAATTTTAGAGCTAGTGCTATGGCAATACATTAATTGAAGCCACCGTGTTAGTGGAAACTTCTTCCTTGACTAGTTCTTGATACTATAAAATTGGATTCTTACATCAAACACTAACGACTTTTTATTCTTGGTGTAAAAGATTCACGAAAACTTGCCACATTTTCTATTATTAGTATAGTAAACCAACATGGATAAAACATTTTATGTAATTGAGATAATATTTATGCCATTAAGACAAAATCTAGATATTAACATAAAAAGTTATTACAATGGAAACTTTCAGTTGTAATAGATACACCGAAACAAAAAGTTTCTAGATGTTAGTAAAGTTCATTGGCATGATGTTATTTGTTTGTCTCTACTATTGTAATTTTTCTATGGTTGAAATTCTTCACTTGTTTGCATCCTTCTAAGACAACAACATTAATATTGTTTCATAGTAGAATATACACTTTACCATGAAAAATCCACACTCCTTGTCATCCCAAAAGTTTTCTCTCCGTAAACAACCTGACACTTTTGGCTACTCCATCCTCTATCTATTTGGCCATAGTACATGTTCAATCCTTAATTATTTCCATCAACAACAAACCTTGTTTTGGATTCCTAGTTGTGCCCTAAGTGAGACCTTGTTTCCACCCTCGTCCCATCCATATTAGAAGGATCCCTAGCTCCATTGACCACGGTAATATGTTGGTTGGTTGCAAGGACATATCATTCGTTTCATTGTTGTTGTGTGAGATGTGTCCTCACTCAAGCCTTGACCACCTTGTAAGCGACGCTCTTGTTGAAGCCAGGAGAGATTGCGACCTCTTGTTTTGCAATGGATTCATCCTTGTTAAAGCATTCCCCCATTTTTAGGTCGCCTTTGTTTGCCATCACCTCTTGTCTTCTACTCAATCGTATCAAGACCGGGCCGTTCATCGAACGAGTGTGTCTACTGGTTCTCAGTTAACTAGTTGGACTAGTGATGTCAGTAATGAAGTCATATATAAATTTGATATATTAAAAATATATACAAGATACAAAGATATGAAAAATATTGACTAGTAGGTATTGAGGTAATTAAGGATATGAATAGATAACAAAAAGACACATAGGGGAGCAAGAAATCTACACAACATGAAGAAAACTTAAACAAAAAACAAACAAAACTATGGTTAATGCAAACATCAGTTGGAGGAAAAAAACATAAATAATAGAAGAAGTAACTATGAATGCATCAGATGGAGGGAAAGGAAATGTAAAAAAGAAAAAGAATGATGTATGCAACATATGAAACATAAAATAACTGAGTAGGAGAAACATAGAAAAATTCACATGTTGCATGCCACACACACATGCCTCACACATGGAAATCATATTGTCAATATATATTATATGAGGCGGCATGGTACAATTTGAGACTTATGCCTCACCTTGTTAAGACAAAAGCACCTCGATACACCTCACATATTTTAATACATTGCCTCCACTTTGGAATTCATCTTTGTCACCCTCCGCTATTCGGTTGTTCCTTTCCTATTTCACCAGAGGATCCCTCGCTATAGACGGTTGAATCTAGTACCTTACTTCTACCTATTAGGATGTTGACTAGATTGGATTTGTCCCTCCTTTCCAACTATAGGACTATATTGTGGCCCTCTTCCCTTCATAAAATGGCAATAAAATTATGAAGAAGAAATTATGGGAAGCAAAATTAAACCTCCACTACCATAGGCGGTCATATGAAAATGGAATCCAACCTCCAATATATGTTTAGCCAAAGGAAGACATATGATAGTGTGTCTACTTTTGTGCAACCTTCTCTGTGTTGTGTGCATAGTCACAAATTTGATATTTGGGATATGTTCGGTTGAGCTGAAAATTTTGGGATTAGGGAATTATGCTAGAAATTTGGGTAAAAAGAGGTCAACAATTCGGGAAAAGGTCACCAAAAGATTGGAGGATTATATATATATATATATATTGCACATATATAGGACAAACACATAAATATGTATACATCTAGTGCACAATATATAAGTACATATCTATACATCTATTGCATACATATAACACACATACATGCATACATGATACATACACACATATGTGTGTGTATTTACATATACACGATCACAACACACATATATACACACTTAAATTAAGTTAGTCTTCAATAGTATACACACTTAAATTAAGTTAGTCTTCAATAGTATAAACTGAGAAAGTACATGAAAAAAGTATAAAATAGGAAGAAAACTTCAATCATGAATAATACGAGAATAAAACGTAATACATTGTGACTATGCTCAAAATGGGAATTATTCGTCTGTTTAATACGTCTAGGGGAAAATCCACAATTTAAATGCAATTTATTGAAAAAATCAGAGTATATTGTGACTATGGTTGTGTGTCGTGGAGCCTCTGCTACCTAATAATCCAATGTCACAAGTAATTCTGGGTGCATAATTAAGGAAAATGTATGCTGCAAATAAACTCAAGTTCAGAGATTGGATTGTATCTTGTCTACCCAATCTTAGGATCAACTTCATTCACTATTTGGACTTTGTTCCAGGTCAGATTATGTAACTGGATTCAACTTGGAGTTCAGATGTAACCATGGTTTTTGAGGCACATACTAGGTACATAATATGTGGCTAGGATCTTAGGGCCACAACTTAACAAGAATATGTAAGGGCATTGGGGTGACTGTCTTGCGACACCTAGACAGTTCTTTCTTTTTATAATTTTCAATTCTACATCTCATTTAATATCATAATTGATTTGCAAAAAATTCAATAAATACATCTCATATCCTAGAACTACACTTAATAGATGAATCTCATTTGTTTTCCCGAGACATTTAGTTATTATGTATGGGACCAAAATAAAAAAGGTATCTAGGTTAAGTCGTGATGCCTTTTGTGCAGGTTGGATATCCAAGTGCATAGTATAAACAACCATCAAATCCTTCTCACCTTTTCAAGGAGGAAATGCTTGTGAGATCCCTTATAATATGGGCATTCTGAGTTAACCACACCCATGGAAATTGTGTCATCTCTCCCACAACTAATCAACATTCCCAAAAACTTACTGCATGCATCTTTATTTGCATAAGCAATCCATAACTCAGTAACTATACAAATTAACCAATGGAAGGTGTTTTACTTCCACATTCATGCATGTATAGGTGATATTAAATTGTATTGTTTCCCGTACCATCATTTCAAGTTCACAATCTAATTTGTTTTGTTTGCTCCATCTTCTACTTTTTTCTTCTCATTTGTATTATCTAGATTGGTGGGACCAATTTGGTTTTGACGATTGAGAGAACATTAAGCATCCCATTATCAATAAGATCCCCTTCCAGAACAATGTAGCTTAAAACAAAATTTTAGAGCAACACATACCAGATAAAGTTAAACTGATAATAGCTATCTTGTTGTGAAGATAGAGAAAACTCTACAATATATTCTATGCATGGTCATTTTCTTTTAACACCATGATTATAATATAGGGATGGAGTTGGAACATTGAATTGGATTATATAATCAAGGTTAGTTCTAGTTTATGGTCGGGAGGTTGTAATTCATCACCAATTCACCTCGAATTCATCCTACTTTCATTTTCTCTAATGCTAGGCCATTGAGCATTTGAATGTCAATTTCTTATGCCAGTCAGGGTGATAATTGCATAGAAGAAAAATCACACTAAATTGGTCCTAATATATTTTACTAAAAACTTCCTAGCATATTCGAGAAACAACATGATCACGCACACATTTTCCTCACTCATGTATTTGATCATGTGTTGTCACATGTCCCAATCAAGCCCAAAGTGAGCCCATGTCATTAATTTTTTGTGTAATTAGAGGAACTATGCTAGATACTAAAGTTGTTCACCCCAAAATATATGACTTGTATATAAGTGCTCATGATGGAATGATTGTAACTATCCATGATGATCGTAAGTATCCACATCTTTCAGGAATGCCTCAAATCTAGCTCATATTTTAAGCTACCAGCCACATCAATGTTTATATTAAGTTCTTAACCATGTCTCTTTTTGGAGAAAATCATGTATCCCTGCTACATCTACTACTACCACTGCTACTGTGGTTGACTTTATCTACACAAGACTAATAATTCTCTTACCATTTGTGAGTATCCTCTCATCGAAGTTCTTCATGTAGTGACATTTGTTACAATTCTCATTTCTACATTCCTAGGACATAAACACAACCATACAAATATCATCATGATCTTGTTTTGGAGCAAGCAGTTATTAACAAGGTGAATGTCTTGCTGATTACCCTCTGGAGCTGACAGATAAGGTGAATGTCTTGTTGATGTTCTAAACTATCAGATAAGTTTAATTTGTTACATGTAGATCTTACATTTTTGAAATCTAATGCATGGTATCTTCAAAAAGTTTATATTGTAATGGATTCCATCTCTATCTATTAGTGTCTTCTTACAAAATTTTAATTGCATTATGCATTTTTGAACTCTGCTTTCTACTATAATTTCTTAATAAACGTGTCTTCCCCTCTACTACTCTACAATTTTTCTCTGTAATATTTATTGTTAGGCCATTTAGATAAGAGAAAATTGGTAGTAGTTGAGGGTGAAATTAAGGGATCCTGATTTTGGTTGGTTGTGTACCTCACAGATGGATATGGAGACAGAGACTAGGGCACCATCAAGAGACCCAACATATATAGGAGACTAGAAAATCCCACAACATCAACACTATATACGTGAACCAGTAAATCACAGATTCTTAAAGGTACTTTATTACTGCTAATCTGAGGTGAGTTGGTTGACACAGACCTAGCAATCCATGTTCCCCTAGTTTTGATGTGTCTCTAAGATTTTCTAATGATCTACTGGTTGGTGAGAATCTATCGTACTAAATTGTTGATCAACTACTCATCTTCACACTATGTTTGTTGCTTAAATGTAGTATGTGATGCACTTTGTGTCACACATGGGAGTAAAGTCTGACCCCAAATTGGAAGATAACTACTCCATTCCTTATCTGAGTGATGTGCTCTCCAATGTGCAAGCTTCCAAATCCACATATGAAATCACCCTCATTGTAGCAGTAGGCAAATGGTGCCAATATCTATTGGGCGCCTCCTTCCTGTTTTGCACACACCCTTATAGCTTGAAATATCTCCTCAGACAGGAGATTTCATTAACTATCAACAAGGATAAGTGATCAAATTGCTAAGTTCTACTATCAAAGTGTAATACAAGCTTGGAGCTACCAATCAAGCATCAGATGCATATCCCAATACAATTAGAACTAAATATGTTGGTCATTACCTCCCTTTGATCTAGATATAAGAAGCTAGGATATTGATTTCATCCTAACCTTTTTCTCATGGGATAGTAGGGAGTCACCTCACAACACAACCGCTTAATATATTGCATCTGACTGTTATAGACTTGGAAATGGTGAACGTAGGAAGGCTAAGAAATATCTACAAACCATAGTAGAATGCTTCTTACTGAAAATTTTAAATGTTTCAGTTGGATTCATATATTTTATTCCTATGATTTTGCTAATATATTAGTGTAATTACACCAATTTTGATGTTTATAATTTACTGTAATCTTCAAACTATCTCTGAATTTATGTTGTCAAAACATAATATCTCAAAAATTGGGATTCAAATCTGAATTTGAATACACAAACTATGGAACATATGCCTACTATTAGCATTCTTATCATCTCTATATTTTTTGGATCACTGGTAAACTCTTTCATCAGGTTTATGGGGAACATTGGCATCCTTTTATTTTGGTATACTAGATGAACTGGAAGCATTGAAACAATCAAATGAATAGAAACGTCATGTATAATACCAAGGACGTTCAATTGTTATTATGTATTTGAGTAGAGGAAACAAATTACAAAAGTTAGTCATCAATGGAAGACCATGCAATAATCCTGATTGTTATATATTACTCCTTTTTCCACACAATACTATATAGTTAGATTTTATTCTACTTTTTAGTTTATGAAAACTGGATAATGAACAAAATTTTGTGATTTCCTGTGGCTCAAAATTCTAATTGATGTCAGGTTAATACTTTTGATCCATGTGTAGGTGGCTTCTCCATCCTATGTTCTCTGGACGTACATACTAATGTGTATATTTTAGGGATATGGATTTCAGATTCATATTTGAACTATCCTAGTGATATAATTCTCAAGTTTTGATTGTTGTTGAGTCTACTAATATGATTTTCATTGCCCTATAATTTTTTGTTCTTATTTTTTAATGCAATGCACATGAGTTAGATGAATTGTCAAAAGGTCACATCAAAGTAAGTCAATTGTGACGTCCCCGGATTTCGACTTCTCCAAACCCTATTGGGAATGAGAGCCCATAATCCGAAGACATCAAACAATCATATCAGAAAGCGATGCGGAAGCATAATACGCATACATGAACGTACAACCATAACATTTCTCAACAATAACCTGTATATTTATGTTACAACATGAATTACAATTGCATATTGAAGGAGAATTTTACAAGTCTAAACATGTATGCTAATAGGATCTTATACAATAGGTACAACCTATACAACTTGCTCACATCTTATTATTTTATCCCATTCTAGCTCTGGACCTAGAAAATATGAGAAACAAAAACATCAACAAAAGTTGGTACGTGGAATTAAAAGCTATACTATGTTGGCATATAAAATACTTAAAATTGAAGAAAGAGAAAGGAAACATTATTTAAGGCGGAGAATCAGGTAATCCCAAGTTATTAGACATATTTCAATGGACATGTATTACTATGGTGGACTTAGCACAAACATAAATATTGGGCCCTATCCCTGCGTACCTTGTACCATTAGGGATCTCCCCGCGTACCTTGTACCATTAGGGAGGTGCTAGTCAACATTAATACTTTCCCTATCTAATAGGGAGATTAATGAACCATCAGTAACTACATTCCATTTTCTTTCTTTAGTGTTCTTATTGTTCGAGGCGGAAATGACAATACATATAGATCTACATCCAACAATGTATTTCAAGTACAAACAAGCAAGTACATATAATTAACATCCAGCAAATCTAGTCATATAATTATATCCACGTACCTGAGTTCAGAGATTTCTTAGACATCCATGGTCATCTAGATAATCTGGTCATAACCTGATCAAGACAAGATCATATACTATCATCAGGTTCTTATCATCATCATATCTCATCTTAACCCTAATCGTATCCATTTTAGGGTTTTCTTAAATCATTAGAATATTCTCATCATTACTTGCATTCTTGTCTTAGAATTATCTTAATGATGTCATTTTCCAGATTATGATCCATTATCTGAATATTAGGTTCCATATTCTATTTTTGTGCACATATTAACCCTAGGTTACATCATTAACCTAGATTAGGGTTTTAAACCATGTATTAAGATTCATCTTCATATAACATAGATTCTGTTCATCATTATGATCTCATAATTATATATTATATCCCAGTTACAGATATGAGGGTATTCTGTAAGTTTCATCATTTATCGAGTACATATGCATTAATTACAATTTTATTTAGGGTTATTAGCCCAAAATAGCTACATGAAGTAAATTACATGATTTTGTACATCAACATGACCATAACTAGCATCATATGCATTATTAACATAAATTATGATTTACTGGTATTTTCTCATAATTTTGGGTCACTGTTTGATATTTATTATCTATCAATGAAGCATTTCACAACTAATAAGATATCACTATTATTCATGCATCAAATGACTGATATAAAGGTTCCATGTTGTTCTACAAAATTTTCTAAACGTTTTGGTACCTTGTTTGTAATTTTCAGATAAACGAGCTATTTTCTATGATTTATACAAGATCTTGGAATTCTGGGAGTAAATTACCTTTTTGGACCAATCCTGATCCGCCACGTGGCCGCTACAGCTTACAGCTCACGCCTCCTAGGCTCAGTTGAGCTGGCGGTTCTTGCTGGTTGACCTATGTTGGGCCGGCCGGTCTGACTCGTCTGAACCCGGTTCTGTCTCCCCTTTCTTTCTCCGTTTCCACGCGGTGTGAGTCCCAGCGGAACTCCATCTCACGGCCGCCGTCGACTCGACCTCTCTTCCAATCCTTCTTCCCTTGCTCTCCTTCTGGATGCCCAAAACATGACACCGGTGTGCATTGTCACCTGGCACACATTGCCTCCGCCCGCCTGGGATCTGTGCGAGTGCCGCCGTGGGGCATGGGGCTGCAGCAGGCGTCGTCTCCTCGCCTCGCGATCTTGCCTGTCAGTTCTCGCACGGGACCATCAACGCTTGCTTCTCCGTCGAGCACCTCCAGTCTCTCTGGATGGCCACCGAAGCCTCTTCCTCACTTGAAATCTACACAGAGCTTCAGCTATGGATCTGCCTGCTCCTTGTTTCGCAATCTCCTCTCTGCGCTCGAAGCTCGACGCTGATGCGCTTCATCTCCTGGACAACGACCACCGCTGTGGGGCCTTTCAAGCACCGCCCAAGCATCGATTTAGGCTCGCCAACCTCCTGGGATTTCCTCTCTTGCCATCACCATCCCCCGGCCATATTCTTCCTCCTCCATTGGCTAATCCTTCCGCTCAGTGCCCGTCTGGGGAGCGCCGCCGCTTGGTTTCGCCGGTCTGCCAACTCAGTGCCTCCACTCCGTCGGGTGCAAGTCCTTCTCTGTCTCGCTTCTCTACTGCGGTAGGCGATGGAGGGACTGGGGTGTGTGGGGGTCTCTCTCTCTCTCTCTCTCTCCGTCGGCTTCCACTCATCCTGCCTTTGCCTGCCACTGCGGTTGGAGAAGGCAGGGTCGTCTTCGGATCTTGGGAGTGTTATGAAGTAACAGCCAATCCGAGTTATCTGGAATCATCACCTTGATTCGATTCTTGTGTGGGCGTGGTTGAGCTGGGTCAAGGCTGCCTCCTCCGCAGAAACAGGAGGTGCAAGACGTAGTCTCCATTCTCAGATTAATATAGAGGATTATAGTAAGATTGCGTCACGTTGCCGAGCTTCGGGTCATGCCCAAGAAAAAGATAGTAAGGCAGCGTGACACCAATTTGATCATAGCCTAGATATTGAACGATTAAAAGACCAAAGCTCTTCAATTTAAAATTTAATTGAACATCAAATCTTCATCAGTTAAATCTCAACAGACTTTTTATGATCCTCATAACCTCACCATTCCTCGAATTTTCACTTGAGTTCATCAAGACTATTAGATACGGGCCCTAGCCTCATAACTACACAAAAGATAAGTAATGTGTATAAATCTCGTCAACATATATTCCATGATCTTAGGTAAAACCTTTTTATAACAAAATAGGTATCCATCCCTACATCTAGATCATATATCATATATGAATCTTACATAGTTTGAATATTGAGAATCCAAAAAAATCTAGGTTATCACATTCACCCCACCTTATATGGAATTTCGTCCTCGAAATTCAACTAGTCTCAGAATTAAGGTGATGTCAAGGAGTTTTATGCCTCTAGGCCACCACTTCTAAGTTTCAAGAGTACCATCATTCTAGATTCACCCTAATTAATCATGTAGGGTGTGTCCACCCCACCTTATATAGGTTGAAGCATCATTTTTCTTAAAAGGAATTGTAGCATCACTTAGTGTCTTAGTCATCACATGACACTATTATATCTTAGGATTACATCACCTCTAAGGGTACATGTTTGTTCATAATTTTAATGTTCAGGAGGAAATTCGTTTATATGCCATGATATTCAGATCGTTCAAATCTAACATCATTAACATTGTATAATGATTTCTGCATTAGAGGAGATTTATCTTCATCCTTGATATTAGAATTTTTTTTTTCTACTTAAGAAGGGATTACGTAACATGTTTGACCATTAGGGTATGGTGTGATATTAATATCCAACTTAGAGGCATACATTGAGAAGGATCAAAGTTACGAACTATATTTCTGATCATATATCTTATGATCCAAAAATATCTTTATATCAAGCTCATGAGTTCAACTTTTTATGTCTTGCATGTATTATGTGAAGGGAAAAAGAGAATACACTAAGTTATCCCATGATCTCAGCATCATACCTTTCATGTTTCATATGAAGGGGAAGAGAATATTTTAATGTCAAACATATCATGATTTCAATCTTGGATACTACTTGTATGATATAGGGGGGTATAGACTAGGTCAAGCTTATACGAGTGACTCCTCATATATATAAATCATCTATTTAGTTCAAGTGAGGTTTCTATCATCATATATTAAGAAAGAGAAGAAGAAGGGAGAACATGTATTTTGAGTATCTTTTGCACAAAGCATCATACCCTCGTAACTAAAGTTCATATATTACCTCACTTGCAACTAATGATGAGATTCACAAAATATGTCACTCTAGCTAGGACCTAACTCAGCCAAAGGATTGACTTTATCATATGGGTCATCTACCCATCCTTTTATTTTACCCAATTCTCACATATAGATTTGAATCATGCATAACGACTCAACTCAACACTCGACAGTAATCTAGTGTAGGATTTTTTTTTTAACACATATCTCATATATTGGAGGCTAGGTCCTATGACCTTCTCCCTGTGGGTCTTACTCTCTCTAGAGTTCACCACATATCTCATCCTACCACTAGACGTCCTCCTTGTATATGAGCTTGAGGCTCATGCACACTCATCTCTATCTTAACTAAGCTTATCTTGAGTAGGAAAAGGGAATGTACTTTCATCATCGCGGCTTTTCATAGATTCTCCAAGAGTGGATTCGGTTCATATATAACTCAAATATTAATAAGGAACTTATACCATCATAGATCAAAGTTTGATAAGATTCTATATGCTTATTTCCTTCATCTTTCTTTTGTCTATCTATGTATCACATAACCTTATGAGGCTCTAGACATCTAATCTAGATCTATTCTCTCTTCTAGACTGATGTCACTCCCTTTCACTTAGGTTGCATGAACACTAACTACTCTACAGTGTGAGGGACACATTTTTATATTTACATATATAAATAATAAAATATTATATAGTTTTTCTCCGAGAAAGAAGATGTCAGAGGAAACTGTCGAGGCTCGAGCCGATTGGAAAACAAAACCAAATCAGCAAAACGAGTGTCCATCACACGGTAGATAGTCTAGTATCATGTCACCTAGTGAAATGGTGAGAACATGGTGTAGATTAGTGTAGCTACCCCATACATATGAGCTCTATATGGAAAGGGTCTCACACACTTATCTAAACCTAGTTCTCGAACATCTAGGTTCTAACTTATGGGCCAAGTCAAACCTTATTCCTATAAAACAACTTACTAAGTTTCTAGGGTTTAGAGTGAAAAGGTGAAATTATATTTAACGTTTCATGGTGAGCAATTTTCAGGCGTAGCTATTGTTCATGCTCTGATACCAACTGTGACGTCCCAGGATTTCGACTTCTCCAAACCCTATTGGGAATGTGAGCCCATAATCCGAAGACATCAAACAATCATATCAGAAAGCGATGCGGAAGCATAATACGCATACATGAACGTACAACCATAACATTTCTCAACAATAACCTGTATATTTATGTTACAACATGAATTACAATTGCATATTGAAGGAGAATTTTACAAGTCTAAACATGTATGCTAATAGGATCTTATACAATAGGTACAACCTATACAACTTGCTCACATCTTATTATTTTATCCCATTCTAGCTCTGGACCTAGAAAATACGAGAAACAAAAACATCAACAAAAGTTGGTACGTGGAATTAAAAGCTATACTATGCTGGCATATAAAATACTTAAAATTGAAGAAAGGGAAAGGAAACATTATTTAAGGCGGAGAATCAGGTAATCCCAAGTTATTAGACATATTTCAATGGACATGTATTACTATGGTGGACTTAGCACAAACATAAATATTGGGCCCTATCCCTGCGTACCTTGTACCATTAGGGATCTCCCCGCGTACCTTGTACCATTAGGGAGGTGCTAGTCAACATTAATACTTTCCCTATCTAATAGGGAGATTAATGAACCATCAGTAACTACATTCCATTTTCTTTCTTTAGTGTTCTTATTGTTCGAGGCGGAAATGACAATACATATAGATCTACATCCAACAATGTATTTCAAGTACAAACAAGCAAGTACATATAATTAACATCCAGCAAATCTAGTCATATAATTATATCTACGTACCTGAGTTCAGAGATTTCTTAGACATCCATGGTCGTCTAGATAATCTGGTCATAACCTGATCAAGACAAGATCATATACTATCATCAGGTTCTTATCATCATCATATCTCATCTTAACCCTAATCGTATCCATTTTAGGGTTTTCTTAAATCATTAGAATATTCTCATCATTACTTGCATTCTTGTCTTAGAATTATCTTAATGATGTCATTTTCCAGATTATGATCCATTATCTGAATATTAGGTTCCATATTCTATTTTTGTGCACATATTAACCCTAGGTTACATCATTAACCTAGATTAGGGTTTTAAACCATGTATTAAGATTCATCTTCATATAACATAGATTCTGTTCATCATTATGATCTCATAATTATATATTATATCCCAGTTACAGATATGAGGGTATTCTGTAAGTTTCATCATTTATCGAGTACGTATGCATTAATTACAATTTTATTTAGGGTTATTAGCCCAAAATAGCTACATGAAGTAAATTACATGATTTTGTACATCAACATGACCATAACTAGCATCATATGCATTATTAACATAAATTATGATTTACTGGTATTTTCTCATAATTTTGGGTCACTGTTTGATATTTATTATCTATCAATGAAGCATTTCACAACTAATAAGATATCACTATTATTCATGCATCAAATGACTGATATAAAGGTTCCATGTTGTTCTACAAATTTTTCTAAACGTTTTGGTACCTTGTTTGTAATTTTCAGATAAACGAGCTATTTTCTATGATTTATACAAGATCTTGGAATTCTAGGAGTAAATTACCTTTTTGGACCAATCCTGATCCGCCACGTGGCCGCTACAGCTTGCAGCTCACGCCTCCTAGGCTCAGTTGAGCTGGCGGTTCTTGCTGGTTGACCTATGTTGGGCCGGCCGGTCTGACTCGTCTGAACCCGGTTCTGTCTCCCCTTTCTTTCTCCGTTTCCACGCGGTGTGAGTCCCAGTGGAACTCCATCTCACGGCCGCCGTCGACTCGACCTCTCTTCCAATCCTTCTTCCCTTGCTCTCCTTCTGGACGCCCAAAACATGACACCGGTGTGCATTGTCACCTGGCACACATTGCCTCCGCCCGCCTGGGATCTGTGCGAGTGCCGCCGTGGGGCATGGGGCTGCAGCAGGCGTCATCTCCTCCCCTCGTGATCTTGCCTGTCAGTTCTCGCACGGGACCATCAACGCCTGCTTCTCCGTCGAGCACCTCCAGTCTCTCTGGATGGCCACCGAAGCCTCTTCCTCACTTGAAATCTACACAGAGCTTCAGCTATGGATCTGCCTGCTCCTTGTTTCGCAATCTCCTCTCTGCGCTCGAAGCTCGACGCTGATGCGCTTCATCTCCTGGACAACGACCACCGCTGTGGGGCCTTTCAAGCACCGCCCAAGCATCGATTTAGGCTCGCCAACCTCCTGGGATTTCCTCTCTTGCCATCACCATCCCCCGGCCATATTCTTCCTCCTCCATTGGCTAATCCTTCCGCTCAGTGCCCGTCTGGGGAGCGCCGCCGCTTGGTTTCGCCGGTCTGCCAACTCAGTGCCTCCACTCCGTCGGGTGCAAGTCCTTCTCTGTCTCGCTTCTCTACTGCGGTAGGCGATGGAGGGACTGGGGTGTGCGGGGGTCTCTCTCTCTCTCTCTCTCCGTCGGCTTCCACTCATCCTGCCTTTGCCTGCCACTGCGGTTGGAGAAGGCAGGGTCGTCTTCGGATCTTGGGAGTGTTGTGAAGTAACAGCCAATCCGAGTTATCTGGAATCATCACCTTGATTCGATTCTTGTGTGGGCGTGGTTGAGCTGGGTCAAGGCTGCCTCCTCCGCAGAAACAGGAGGTGCAAGACGTAGTCTCCATTCTCAGATTAATATAGAGGATTATAGTAAGATTGCGTCACGTTGCCGAGCTTCGGGTCATGCCCAAGAAAAAGATAGTAAGGCAGCGTGACACCAATTTGATCATAGCCTAGATATTGAACGATTAAAAGACCAAAGCTCTTCAATTTAAAATTTAATTGAACATCAAATCTTCATCAGTTAAATCTCAACAGACTTTTTATGATCCTCATAACCTCACCATTCCTCGAATTTTCACTTGAGTTCATCAAGACTATTAGATACGGGCCCTAGCCTCATAACTACACAAAAGATAAGTAATGTGTATAAATCTCGTCAACATATATTCCATGATCTTAGGTAAAACCTTTTTATAACAAAATAGGTATCCATCCCTACATCTAGATCATATATCATATATGAATCTTACATAGTTTGAATATTGAGAATCCAAAAAAATCTAGGTTATCACATCAATACACACTAAGATGTATGATTAGTTTGTTTCACTTATACGTGGATACACATAAGGGGGTTCTCTATCTTTTTACTTGTTCATTTAGTTGAATGGGTCTCTGTATAAAGGATTAAAGACAATTGGTTAGAACATTTTATTTTATGAAAGTAAGATATGCTTCATGCAATTGGAAATAGATGGCTTTCCCTATATATCATTTCCTATTTGTATTTGCAATGCACATTGACAATCACCTATTCCTTTATTTCAGGTCACCCAATACCAATACCAAATGTAAATAAAAGTTAAAGACAATTGTGTGAAGATATGACCACAGAGTTGTGGCAACATGATATTAGACCCCTTGAACTTACCCCTTGTTTCTAGTTCAAGCAATCCAGATCATTTGGACAAGTCACCACCAATCACATGTTGGAGAGGGTAAGAATGGTGAGTTTGCTCCAAGTAGAGATTCTAATTCAGCCTCATAGGGGTGTTAGGAAAGAGAACTTCAGGTATTTACTTCTATTCTAACTAAGCATACTTTTTTATACTTTTATTTCTCTGTATGAAGACACAACTGACCTATGCATGCAACCAACTTTTTATTCTTTTAGCTTTATGTCATCATTGTCTAGTTTTGAATCGGAATGGTGTGGTATAAGCCTAATATATACTGAACACATGAGATTCAATTTTAGTTAACATCATGATATAAGAGAAGTCTATTTGATCAAGATGAATGATGAGAATAGACATATATTATGAAATGGGAGTGTCCCATTCTCATGGTCAATATTCCAAGGTAAAATGTTATGTTGTGATTATTTGCAGTTTATTCATTATTGATGGCATCAATGAGTGACATTGAGTTCGCGTGTAGAGGTAATTTAAGCATGTAATGATAACTCTTATTCATGAAAAATATGTTACAACCTCACCTCTGTCTTACAATCAGATTCCTATCCAAGAAGTCCCGTAGTTTTCCCATTAAAGCTCATCTCGTTATGATTCTTCCAACCATATAATTTATTGTCTTTATGGAGATGGGGCTCTACATAGTTTTTTAATTCTTTTATCTCATACACATATGTTGATTTTGATTCTTTTCAAACATCTTGTGGATTTTTGGGTATAGCTCAATCTGTATGTCTTTGTTGTCACTGTCCATTCCTATGTTGTATTTTGTTGTTACACGTATTACTCACTCTTTGAGCTTGTTGCTCTTTGTTATTTGAGCATTGTGCCTATTTTGGTTCTTACAAAGATATGTACTTTCTGAATTTCTGATGGTCCTCAATAATCGTGGAGTTGTTATTTTCAATACACATGTTTTTAGTCTAAGTCTAGTCCCTGCTTGAAGGCTTCTTCCCATTTAAGCATTGTTTGAACAAGCTATCTATCTCTTTTTCTGATTTAGCAAATGTTGGAGGTTTCTATTTTGTGTGGATGAGAGAGAAGGCAATATAGACTCAATCCAAAAATTTCTAAGACTATGGAGTTGCTGCCACCTTTCTTCTTTAGTTTCTGTGACTGAACTTGGCTCAAGTGAAGGCCTTTGTTGGCTGAAATTCTGCTATAGATCTCTTTCTTTCTATTTCTGACGAAGTCAATCTTTTTAGTGTTTGGTTTTAACTATCATCCTAGCTATGAGCTTAGTGTTAATCTGTTTGGTGATGAAGTATTCTTCCTTAATGAAAAGTTTTTTTGCTTATACACTAAGTAGTAAGTAACCAATAGAAGTAGTTAGCCATATAGCTGAAGTTACAGTATATCTAAGAATACTATAAGGTGTTGCACATTTCCTTATATTATATTATTGTAATGTCATGCTAGTATGCAATTATGAATGTATTACCGGCGATGCACATTCTATTTTATATTTACTACTTTTATTCTTCATGTTATCCTATAACTATCATATGAAATTTTAGATTTTTTTATTTCAAGTTGCAGGATGAAATTGTAGAGAATTATTGCAGCACAAATGATGTACCACTCTTTCTATCCTTGTCTAGATAATGATCGTCAACTCAGTTTCTTGGAGTCATCAAAAACCAACAATAAACAATGGAAAGAAAAAGGGATATTGTACAAAAGAAGATGAACTATGTGGTTGAATGTGATATTGTACATCTTGTCCCTGCTTTCTGATTGCTTCCGGATCTTGAAATCAAGTATAATGACGATGAATACTTCCATAGCTCTTGGTGGGAGATGAATTGGCTGGGAGCTTAGTTGATGCTAGGATCTATATTTTTTAATGTTAATTCTCAGTATTGTCATGATATACGGAAATAATGGACGTCCTTGCACTGAGATATGAAGAGAAAAATATGGATGTTACAACATGTGAATGTTGCATATTGTTGAAGAAAACGTATGTATGAACCATGTTGTTTAGATATATGTACTTTTTTAAGATAAGGGGCAAGGTCAAATGTCCTCTCTATGTAATGAACTTCTGATGTAATTCACTTTATTTATTAATGAAATAAGATTTTGTTCTATACCAATTTGTATTAATTTTGAAAGTCAAGTACATCTTCACAAAGATAATTAACATAGAATGTTTAATGCGTTAAAATTATATATTTTTTGGTTGTTATAGCTATTTACAGCCATAAAAGATGTCTCTATTATCAATAGCCATCAAATTGATAAATTTGTCATTGTTAGTATATGCGACGGAATTGTGTGATCACGAATACCATTAATGATTGATAATTTATGTTGTCATTATTAGTATATGTGACAAAATAATGTGATCTCTAATACTATCAACGACGAACAATTTATTTTGTCGTTATTATTAATAAAGACAACATACTCAACTCGTCGTAATTACTAATAATGATGGAATGAAATTAATTGTCACAAATTTTATTTACGGAAAGACCAGTAACGACAACATGTGACGACTTATATTTCTTGTCGTTAGTAGTTATAGCGACAAACTTTTCCACATCTACGACAACTATATTTTGTCGTTGTTGTACAATTTTCCTGTAGTGATTCCACCTGACTTTTTGGCTGACATCCTATAGCGTCTGATGCCTTCTTGAGATAACCTTAGTCTAATTTTGTTTACATACACATTTTATGAATATGATAATTTGTTGTGATATTAAATAAAGCAAGAAATCTCTTATGGTTATCTTTCATAATGTTTTTTATATAACCACTTGGATGGCCTTTTTCACTCTTGATTTGGGAAGTCTAGTTATATGTGATGTCTTTTTTTCAAAAGTTTTCAAATTTATATTTTTATTCATATATCGACTTTTATGCTAGTAACATCCATTTTATCTTTTCTTATGAAGTATGCTTCCAACCCTTCAGGTGAAAGAACATGGAAGAATCGATATGATGACATCAACCTGGATTAGAGGAGTTGACTCTTGGGAGATATACTTGAGATAGTTTGGATATTCCCCTACATAGATCTTAAAGTTGTTGCTTTCATGTAAACCCATTACTGGGAGATTATTGTGTACTTTTATAAAATTGAATATAGTCATGATTTATTATTATGGTACTATACTTGGTCATTTTATATACCATTATTTGAGAAATGAGAAAAATACATCTGTTCCAACATACTTTTTAGTGCACTTGAATTAGATAAATTATTCTCAAATTAAGTGAGGGCTAGATCTCCTCTCGGGTCTCACTCCTTACAGCATGAAACTATGGTTAAATACTCAGAATTAGAAAATTTTGAGTGTTATCATTTTTCCTCATCTAGAAGGCCAACTTTAGAAGCTTGGCATCATGGGTTGAAGAACAACAACTGATAAGAACTTTCATCACCATGGGTAAGTGGAAGGCAGAGCAACATTTTGTGTGTGAAAGAAGAGATGCCACTCAAACAAGGAAAATAGTCCCTGGTTATAGGGAATGGCGAGGTGCTTGAGGCTCCTCCAAGTACTTTTGTATATCTTTCATGTTTTTGAGAAATATATTTACAAGATAAAAGGCCCACCTTCTTTTATAGGAATAAACTAATTCAATATTTTCGTTAGGAAAATTTGATTTTTCTATCTATTAGATCTTGAGGTCTTCTATTTTTTTATTGTTTATAGCATCTAGTTAGTTTGAGTTTTATCATAAGAAGAAAAAAAAAGTACCAATGATTTTGTAATCATTATTCTGATATCACTTGTAATAAAATTGGTGTTTGATAGTTTAAGTTGGGTCTATTTCAAGGAGAACCATAATGGTTATCATTGACACTAATCGAGAACAGTGGTCCCTACAAAAGTATTTGAGTCTAGTTTACAGCCACGAACCGCAATTGTCATCTCCTCACCACTCCGCTAACTGAGGACATTGATACAAGACTATCACCCCACCACTCCGCTTATTAAAAAGGTGACCAGATTCGTCATGCAAAAAGAAAGGTAGCTCTCATCGTGCTCGCGCAAAAAGGAGATGTAGGAGATGAGATGCAATAGGATTGCACAATGACACACAGAACCTCAATCCCTCACAAAGTCATCGCCAATCCTAACGTCACACGCACGGCTCGCTCTGCGCCGCGTGGTGACGACAACGTACTTGGAATATTTTTAGCCAGAGAGGAATCGGAATTTTGGGAAGGTGGGAGAAGGGGGATGGGACGCCGTTTGCGTCTTTTGCACCAACAAGCTACACGCATCATGTTTAGTGGGCTAGCAATGCCTTTTTTCAAGTGTCTAGTTCAAGTGGCCAAGTGGTGGTGTCGCTTTTTCCCTTCTAAAGTATCCCATTCCAACAAAATGCATGATTATTGTGTGGAAAAGGGGGTGAGGGTGTCTCAACATATGCTTGTTAATTTGGGGGTGGGGGTCTCGCACACATCATTAACATTAAGATGGGCCTTGACTGTTTATGCTCGTACTAGATTTACAAACCCGATTTTGTCAGATCCAAAACACAAAGCCCCTGTTTGGCAACGAACTGGGATTATGAAATCTGGACTGGATTAGAATGGATTAGTCCAGTCATCCGGATCATTCAGATTGAGATTTCTTGTTTGACCCTGTTTGGCAAACCAATCCGACTGGCCTCGTAACTTGTGTTTTTCAGTATGCTATATAAAACAAAATACACAAAAGATAGAGTGAAATCCGGACTGGGATTCCTAATCATGCAGCTAGCATGACCAAGATAATCCAACTTTTAAGATTACGGAATCTCGAAATGTGGGTTTCCAGCCAAACGTGAATGTGCGCAATGCTACAGAATCGCGACTGGATTTGTTGATATGGCACAGACGTGGCATAATAAGACAAGCCAAAATCCGATCGTGATCCGTTGCCAAACAGGGCAAATGGTTCTGGGTTCTAGTCTTGACAACTCCGACCAGTTTTGAGATTGCAAAGTAATCAAATTTAGGCACGGGTTTGTTTATGATGTTAGTTTTTATATTCGGGGTCGGATCTAAGTTTGGACAAATCAATGTCGAAATCAATTCTAAATTAGACTATTGCGCGGGGCGTATCTCAGCATTTGCTTGTTAATTCAGGGGTGGGTTCTCGCACACATCGCTAGCATTACAACGGGCATTGACAACTCATGCACGCTTGTAAAAAATTGGAGTCGTTATACGTCAGAATTTATGAACACAATCTTGTCGGAACCAAAAACCAATAGCTTCATTTGTTAGTATTGACAACTCGATTGATTTTAAGTTTGAAAAACTAATCAATTAGGTACATGCGGTCTGGTTTTTTGTGCTAATTTTTACAATTGGGTTCAGTTTTTTTTTTGACATACAAGGCAAAGCCCTGACTACAGAGATGCTCTTAGGTCAGGATACTACTCGGGATTACATGGAAAAGGAGTGTAAAATTGCTAAAATCACTATTGTAGCTACTTAATAGAAAATGTGGGCAGGATTGCAGTCGGCCACCCAAAGAAGGCAGCTTTAGGCAGTGCTTTGCCAAGAGATCGGCTAGGTTGTTCCAATTCCTTTTCACGTGGATAATGGCTTTGACTGAAGAAATGCCCCATAGATCTGCAATTCCCTTAACTAGTAGTTTGTATTTTGGAGGTGCTTTACGGTGGCCATTAACCCACTGGACTGTTACGCTGGAGTCGCTAAGAATGATGCATTTGGAAAGGTCCTCCTTTTAGACATGGAGGATTCCCTCCAAAATGGCATGAAGTTCACCTCGAGTAGGGTCTGACCCGTTTAGAATGGATGAGGCTCCATCTTGCCAGTAGCCCCTGGAATCCCTAAGGATCCAACTACATCACATAAGGTTTGTTCTGGAGTTTACTGCAATGTCCTTATTCTTGATTAACATATCCTGGGGTATGGTGATCGGATCACAGTCTGGGGTCTTCTGAGCGCCCTTCCGACTGGCTTGTTGCTGGGATGCTAGAATGATGGCGGAGGCTTCTACTTGGCATTGTGTAGCTAGGTCTGGGGGCGGTTTAGAGCGGAGTTCAAAGATGGAAAAATTCTTGTCCTTCCAAATGAGCCAACAAGTAACAGCAAATAGGGTGCGCCAGTTTTCCGCTTGTTTCAGAGAGTTCAAGTTGTATCTTATCCATGTAACCGGTGAAGTAAAGGTGAAGAAGTCAGTCGCTTCTGGTGGTAACGACCTGCTCCATGTGTTCTTGGCCTCTACACAGTCTCTGAGTGCGTGTAGGGATGTTTCCTCCCCTCGAGAGCATCGTGTGCAAACACTGGATGTGGTTAGTTTCTTCTTGTGCCTTAGGACATTCGTAAGCAATCTGTCTTTATGGAGGAACCAAAGGTGGGTCTTCACTCTGTGTGGAATCTGAAGATTCCAAATGGTTCGATAGTGCTCTAGCGGTGTCAAGTCTGAGGAGTCACTGAGGATGTTATAAGCAGAACAAGGGGAATAGCGACCATCACTAGTGTGAGACCACACTATGTCATCATTGCCATAGTGTGCCCTTGGGGGAAGCATTCTGAGAATGTCGGCAGTAGTTTCATCAGTACCAATGGGCTAGGAATTCCACATCTTGTCCGAAGCTAAGCTTGCGATGTTTAGATCTTTCAAATAGTCAGGGATTAGACGACATGTGTTAAGTACCGGCGTGTAGCCCTCTCCTACCCAAGCTTTAGTCCACATGGACATGTCACGACCAGATGCTACTGCTTTCTTTGAGTTGGTGAGTATGAAGGGAATTGCATTCTTGATGCTCCTCCAGGTACGCGATCTAGAAGAGTTGCGATGGTGTTGGTTAGAATATTTTGCGTGCATCAAGGTAATCTAGGGAATCGACTCTTTTGCTAGAAATTGCCATGCCATCTTCATGATCAAGGTCAGGTTGAACTCGCATGCTTGTCTAACGCCCAGATCACCCCTATGAAAAGATTCGGTCAAGTGTTTCCATGCAACCATGTTCATTCTCTTAGTGGGATTAGAACCGTTCGATATAAAGTTGATGTCATACTATGACACCCTGACGCGCCACAGAGAGCGAGATTACTCAAAATCAAACACGGAATTAATACTAACAAACCAGGTTACCAAAAATCACAGAAAATTAAAACCATTTCACATATCCACCTCAAGTGGAAACATATCACATCAGAGTCCACAAAAGCCACATGTATATATAAGACTTGCCAAAGAATATTACATATCATTGTTCATAAGCTCACTGGCCACAACCTGTGCATACGGTAACCTGTCACATACATTCATGCCATATATGTATAACAAAGGCATAAATCTCAAAATGTCGTCTTGATATACAACATATACAAAACTCCCCCAAGGACCTGAGAGTACAGGGATGACACATAGGACTCTACTACAAAACACGAGCAACTCATCCAACCTTTACTAAGCTACTGCTTCTCTTGCTTCTCAACCTCAACAACATGACATCTACCTCCTCGTGGTCGACCACCTGAAATATGTAAACATAGTGGGTGAGACCAAACGTTCCAGAAAAAGATATAACTCTCCGCCAACATCTATTAAAAGCACATATACTAAAGCCGGTGGATAACATTCTTATCATGTTGAGCATATTCAACTAAACGATATGTATTAATCGGATAGAGCAGGTTAAACCAACTAGGAAGTTACCACTGAGTAGTAGATCAATTAATATTCTAAGAAGGAATATGAAGAACATGTATAATAGTTAATTTCTCTAACCACGGTATAATTCAAGAAATTAGTACAAAGATAAGGCAAAGGGTTCAACCAATGTGAAGTGTATTTGACCCTAAGCAAAATATACTACACGACTATGTTACATCTTTTATTATTGCTTGAGGATTTGAGTTGTACCACCCAAACCCAACCGACCACTGCTAATTAGAAATTGGTACCATACAAGGTCAATGGAAGAGTCAGAATCCACGACCTCTCCAACACTTCTTGGCCAATACAAGAGAAACACCGCAAAGACATATTAGTCAAATGCAAACAAAGACATATAGTCAAGCTGAAGGATTATCTCATGTTTGGCCATCCATATAAAACACATAGCCCATCTTGGTACATGTCACGACACTAGAGGAATAGGCTCACGCATGGCCATTCTTAAAAGAAGGAGTGGCTCACTCATGGCCATCCATATGACAAGGAGATTAGCTCACACATGGTCATCTCACATAACTTCTAATTGTGGACGCATGGAGATATTCATCTTGCACCCCGCATATTCAAAAATACGCACTCTGAGTTTCCCATAGGAATGACTCCATTCACCATCTAGCACTAAAACTAACACTAGAATGGATCTATATCACAAGGCTCCTACATGATTAGGGTTTCACTTGATTAGTTAACCCAATTGGATGTCTTTTAGCATCAATCAAGTTACAACATACATGCTATAAACAAACTCTATAAAGATAAGGGAATAAAGGAACTCCATAAGATATAAAATGTATAAGGTGTGAACTTGTCACATCACCACATGATACTTGTAGCACTGCCATTCACAAGGTCATCATCAATGTCACACAGCCATACAAGGTTATCACCCATGTCAAATCACTATGGGATATCAATCCCTCAATCATATCACTAGAGGATATCACCTCACAATAGGCATTAATCCCTCACCAGGTCATAGGACCCATTACATCAATAGGATCTCATTATGTCTCATCAAGGCTCATAGACATCACCCTGTGCCACATTATCACCACCATAGAATACACAAGCTATGACATTTATTACATCTACAAGATTAGGGATACATAAACAAGAGAGAGAAAAAATCATAATGTGGTAACCACTTCAAATTATACAATTAAACACATCATATTCCCCGACATTAGGGTTACAGTTACATGTATATCCAATTAGAGTTTCATAACATTACTCAAGCACCAAACCTTAATCTCATCACCTCCCACTTTCTTAGAGCATTATAGGATTAGAACCTCATTACTTAAACATGATTAGAGCATTATGTCCACAACACTAAGTGTCAACATCATTCACATGTGCATGTGTACCATCTCATTATGTTATGCATGTATTATGACCATGCACTCAAGTGTGTGTATCAACCACTCAAGCAAACATGTGTCATGACCATAACTATCCATGTGTCTCGACCTCAAGCCAACTAGGTGTCTCGACCAAGACAAGAACATCTGTCTCAACCACCACAAAAGTAGGTGTCTCGACCATGCACAAAACAAGCATCTCGACCAAGACCAAAACACATGTCTTGACCATCCATAAATTAAGAGTCTCGACCACAACAAAACCATGAGTCTCGACCGCAACAAAACCATGAGTCTCGACCACAACAAAACCATGAGTTTTGATTACTACTAACATGGTGTCTTGACCACCAACTAACATGGTGTCTCGACCACCATCAAGGGCATGTCTCGACCCAAAAAATAAAAACATAGGTCTCAACCATGAACAACGCATATGTCTCAACCAAGACAAGGTCACGGTGTAGCTCCACCAAGGTCAAGCTACCCTAAAAACACTTAGCCAAAATCAAAAAATAGATAAACCTCGTGCAAAATAGAAGGTTAACATCAAGGAAGGTCCCCATCAATAAGGTGGAAAAACTCCATGCAAGATGGACATTAAAATATTGAAAATTGAACTTCAACATAAACCTTCAAGGGACCAAACCAAGGTAAAGAAGATCAAGCTTCAACCCCAAGAAAACCAACTCAAAAACCTCAAGAAACACAGCATGGTGAAGAAACCAAGAAACATGATGCATGTATCGAAAACACCTCCACCAACACATAACAAGTCGGGTACCAGAAATTTAGGGTTTAAGAAAGAGTGTAATCTACACGAGAATACTACAAAGTCTTAAACCTTAGATCTTGGAAGCTTCATATGTCATATTGGCATCAAGTTTAGAAATCAAAGTAGTAGCATGCATGCATTATTAAGGTGCAAGTAATAGAAGAAGGTAGAGAGTTATATAACCCGCATTAAGGAGAGAACCTAGCTCCAAGATCAAAGGCTCCAATGAAGAAGATGAAGCTGCAACCAAGGTCAACACTTAGGCCACAATATCACCTCCAAAGAGAAGAACACCATGGTCAAACGGATGTTCAAGAAAGAGGGTAAGAAACCCTAGGACAAACCAATAAGAAAGAAGAAAGACAAGAGAAGAGAGCTCCTTCTCATTTGGGTGTCACCACATCAAAACATAGTCTATGACCCCTTTGTGAGGAGAAGATCTTCAAGGAAGCCACCATGTCAAAACATGGAATTAAGGCCAAGAAAGGAGAAGGAAGAATATGGGGTTTCAAAGGAAAAATGTGGTCAAGGGAAAATAATTACTTACCAAGAGGAGAAACCACCAAGAATCACCACAAAGAAGGTGATCAAGCTCCAAAGCACCACATGCACAGTTGGCCGACCTCCAAAGCACCCAAGATCAATCCTTCTTGCTCCACCAAGATCCAAGGACGAGCACAAGAGAAGGGAGAAGTAGGAGGGCCAAAAAATATACTTGCATGAAGAAGAGAGAGGTTATATACTCTAAGAGGGAAGAAGTAAGGTAGGGTTGAGGTGTCAATACAAGAGATCACCAAAGGGATACTTATCTACAAAAGAAACCAAGATGCAACTACTATATGCATGCATGCAACCTATAGTGATAGAAACTAGGTGGGGTATCGACCACTTGGGTCACCACTACCCTATAGGTCAAAACAAACACCAAGACATCTTATCTCGACCACAACAAAAGGTCACCACACCACCCTGGTCGAGACACACCACAAGAAGACAACCATCTCAATCAAAAACACTCCAAGACAACCAAGGTCGAGATAAACCAACCAAGGAAGGTGTCTCAATCGATACACACCCAAAACACACCAACATGGTCGATACAAAGGTCACAACACTCAACCAAACTCAACATGGTCGACACCATGTACAAAAACCAAAACCCTAGCATCACCACATGATGCCACCTCATCAACTAAGGTCCAACAAGGTGCCCCATAGAATCATTCTCTTTCTCTCATGATGCTAAATCACTATGAACACACTGGACATGTGACAAATTGCAATATAACCCCTCAACTTTGGTAATTTGCAATTTTATCCAAAATAAGCATACAAAGCTCAAACATCATCATAACAGGACCAAACTAAAACATAAGATTGTCATATGTTAGATAAGCATCTCAAAGGATTAGATTAACATTATAAGCATCTTATTAAGTAAATCAAGCATACTCAAGCACTAAGCTAGGTCAGGGGCCTTATAACCATAAACTCCTAACAAGGATTTCGCTCCCAAAATCCTATGTGAAAAGAGAAGGGTACTTCCTACGCATCTCTTCCTTAAGATACCATGTGGCTTTGTCAATGCTAAGGTGATGCCACAGGACCTTCACCAACACTATATCCTTCCTATTCAACTTCTTGATCCTCCTATCTTGGATCAAGACATGACTATCTACATAAGATATGTCCTCATCAAGCTCAGCCTCCACTTTTTACAAAACCAACTTTGTATCAGGGTGGCACTTCCTAAACATGGACACATGGAACACTACATGCAACATGTGCAACTCAGGTGGAAACTCCAACTTATAATCCACCTTCCCAATATGTGCCACCACAGGGTAAGGTCCCATATAACTGGGAGGCAACTTACCCTTCTTCCCACATCTCAAAAAACCTTTCCAAGGAGAGACCTTGAGATACACTGTCTCCCACTTGGAACTCCAATGGTCTATGTCGATTATCTACATACGACTTCTTCCTGTCTTGGGTTTCTTTCAACTATTGCTGAATCACTTTGATCATATATGTCATCTGCTTCACAAGCTTAGAATCCAAAAGTTTATACTCACTAGTCTCATACCAACACAATGGAGGCCAACAACGTATTACATACAACACCTCATAAGGTGCCATATCAGTTCTCCTTTGATAAGTGTTACTATAAGCAAGCTCTATCAAACTGAGGTGCACATCTCAAATGCCCAAAAACTACAAGACACAAGCTCTCAGCAAGTCCTCCAAAGTCTACATTGTCCTCTCAAACTGTCCATCTGTCTGTGGGTGAAATGTAGTGTTGAACCTCAATTGCATACCCAAAGTTGTGTGCAAGCGCTCCCAAAAGTGACTGGTGAACTGAGGATCTCTGTCTGACATGATGGTAGCTTGGATACCATGCAAACGCACTATCTCATCAACATATATCTATGCAAGATTCTCTATTGTGTATCTCGTCTTCATAGGAAAAAAGTGTGTTGACTTAGTCACCCTATCAATGATCATCCAGTTGGAATCATGACCTTTGTCTGTCCTAGGTAGACTAACCACAAAGTCTATCATAACATGATCCCATTTCCACCATGGTATGGGCAACGGCTGCAAATTTCCTTCCGATTTTTGATGCTCTACTTTAACTTGCTGACACACTACACCCTTTACAACAAACTCCACCACATAATGCTTCAAACCAGGCCACCAATACAAATCTTTAATATTGTGGTACATCTTTGTTCTACCTGGATGCATAGCATATGTCAAAGAGTGAGCCTCTTCTAGAACCATCTTCCTCAGATTATCAACATTAGGAACCACAATTCTACTGCGGTAACACACTATCCCATCATGTGCCTTATGGAAGCAATCACACTTCTTGTTGCCAAACTCTACTCGGATCCACTATACCACAGTATCACTCTATTGTGCATCTTTAATATGCTACCTCAATGTAGGATTGACATGCAATTGTGCCAACAAACCTACCAACATAGATACTTTGAACTTCACATTCATCTGACACAAGGAGGACAAAAAGTCTCTCTTATGGAACACTAAGGAACATAACTGTGCCTTGTCTATAGATGACGATGAAAAAGACTTCCTGCTCAAGGCATCTACCATGACATTCACCTTCCTTGGATGATAATCAATGGTGTAGTCATAGTCCTTGATTAACTCCATCCAACGTCTCTTCCGCATGTTCAACTCCTGTTGTGAAAATATGTACTTCAAGTTCTTGTGATATGTGAAGATCTGACACCTCTCACCATAAAGGTATTGCCTCTAGATCTTTAAGGCATGAACCAATACATCTAACTCCAGCTCATGGGTGGGATAGTTCTCCTCATGCTTCTTCAATTGTCACGATACAAAATAGATCACATTATTATCTTGCATCAACACACAACCCAAACCATTCCTTGATACATCACAAAAGACTATGTATCCTTTCCCCTTCTCTAGAAGCATTAGCACTAGTGCACTTGTCATCTTCTTCTTTAACAACTACAAGGCACATTAACACTTATCATCCCAGATGAAAGGCACAACTTTGCTTGTCAGCTTGGTTAGGGGTAACGCCATTGAGATGAAGTTCTTGATGAACCTCCTGTAGTAGCCTGCCAAACCCAAAAATCTACAAACTTTTATTGGTGTCTTTGATTGTTCCCACTCACATATATCACATGTCCAAGAAAGGACACTTCCTTCAGTCAAAACTCACACTTGCTAAACTTAGCATACAACTGATGTTACCTCAACAAAGTCAACGCCTAGCATGGATGCTATTCATGTTGTTGACTATCTTGACTATATATCAAGATATCATCTATGAAGATCACAATAAATTGGTGCAGATATGAATGGAACGCCATGTTTATCAATTCCATGAACAATTCCAGTGCATTGGTTAGCCCAAATGACATAACCACAAACTCATAGTGACCATTCCTTATCTTAAAAGTTTATTTTGGTGTGTCATCTGCCTTTATCCACAACTGGTGATATCCAGACCTCATGTCTATTTTGGAAAAGACTACAACACCTCGTAACTGATCAAACAGATTATTAATCCACAACAAATGATACTTGTTCTTTATCGTCACTTTGTTCAACTATATGTAGTCTATGCACAACCTCATAGATCCATCTTTCTTCTTCACAAACAACACGGGAGCACCCCAAGGAGACGTGCTTGGTCTGATAAAAACTTTGTCAAGTATCTCTTGCAACTATTTCTTTAACTTTACCATCTCAGTTGGCGCCATCTTGTATGGTGTCTAAGCTATCAGTTGTCTACTTGGGATGAGATTGATCTCAAAGTCAATCTCTTGAGGTGGGGGAACACATGAAAACTCATCTAGAAACACATCCTCAAACTCACAGGCAACTAGAACCTCTTGGATACTGGGATTCCTCACCTTAGTATCCACCACATGTTCCAAGAACACTTCATATTCTTGCCTCATCATCTTCTCTACCATCATCACTGACACCAGACATGTCGAAAGAATCTTCCTATCTCCTTGGAAGATCCATGTCACATCACCATATGCAAACATCACCACCTTGGAACTACAGTCCAAGACCACCTGATACTTCTTCAAGGTGTCCATTCCAAGGATCACATCAAATCCATGCATGTCAAGTGGTATGAGATACACTCGAATGCTATGCCCTAAAAAAGAAAGGATATACGAAGTACACACCTCTCGCAACTCTACAGAACCAACCAACGAGGTTTCTAAATGAATACTATCACATCTACGACTAACATATAAAGAACAACTATCAATCACTTCTCGAGTGATAAAAGAGTGTGTCGCACCAGGGTGAACCAAAATAGATATAAAGTAAGAAGAAGACAAATCATAATAAAATAACTCCATCTGACATGTCACTACTCACGGGTTGACCACTCCTTCCGGCTGACTCATGGCATAGAATCGAGTCATTTTCTATTATTGTTCCCATCCTCTACTAGCTAGTCTAGAAGATCTAGCATGTGACACATTTTCGCATCCTCAGCCTCCACCACTGCTAAACTATTGTCTCTAAGAGTCCTACTGACTCTACCTCAACCACTGGATCAACTCCTCATCTCTCATAGGGCAATATGGTTGGTATGCCCGGTCTGCCCACACTTGTAGCAAATCTTGTTCTCATACCACAACTTAAACAGCCTATCACAGACATTGGGGAAGCACTATCGTCTCCCGTAGGGGGAAATCTATAGCCTCTGCCTCTACTAGGTGACCACTGAGTCTGACTCACTGATCTTTGTTGTGTTGGCGGCGCTGAGAACCTAGGATTCTTGAAGCCTCCAGATGACTGTCATTGGTACTGTGTCGACCTCTTCTTACTATTCTTCTCATGTTTCTCAACAAGGGATCATTCCATCCTCCTAACTGACTCCACAAATGTGGAGAACTTATCATGATTCTCCAAAGTTGACACTGGTATAGTCAACTATGTGCTCAATCCCTTCTCAAAATGTTTGATCATCTCCTGGTTTGTTGTTTCCATGTGAGGATATAGCCTCAACAACTACATAAAATTCACCTCATACTCATTGATCAACATGGAACCTTGTCAGATCCTTTCAAACTGACTAATCTTCTTATCTAGGTAGGTCATAGGAAGGTACCATCTCAGAAACTCCTGTCAGAACTCCTCCCAACCAATCTCAACACCAGGTCTTTTCTCTTACTCAATGGCCCACCAATGGCCATAACTACCCTTCAAGAGATACACAACATGCTTCACCTTGTCTACCTCAGGGGTATTGAGGATCTTAAAGGCCTTCTCTAGATCCGTCAACCAAAGGTCAAAATCCACTAGGTTTGCCATACCAGCATACTCAACAACCCCAACTCGCTTAACATTTCAAAGGTCTTCCCAGAATTCAAAGATTCCACAATAGGGACTACTGCTCTCGCTTGAGGAATGGGCGTTCTTTTTTCCATATGTGTAATCAGGGCCATAAACTATCCAAGCGTGGATTAAAAAGTAGGATTGGCCACCACTGCAGGGTCTAATTGGGGCATCTCAGGCACAAAATCAACCCTATCCTACCTTCTTTATAAGACCTCTGACATGTGTTTTTGGTTAAACCTATTTTCTTTGGCTTGATCATGTGCTTATAACCTTGCTCTAATCCTTTGAGATGATCTTATACCTTGTAGAGAGCTTAAGTCTCCATTTTGAGTTTGTTTGGATGATGTTTGTACTATATGTGCTTATTTTGGGCTAAATTTCATTTACCCATTTGTGAGGGTTATCTTGCAATTTGCCATCTCTAGACTGTTCCTTCTCTTTCTTGCTTCATGAGAGAGAACATGATGCCTTGGGGCACCTTGGTTGAGTGTTGGCATCACTTGTGGTGATTAGGGTTTCTAGGGCTTGATGAGTTTCAACCATGTGTACATGTATGGGTGTAGCGACCTATGTCGCGACCTAGAGTGTGTTCTTGGTGTGTCTCGATCGAGACACTTTTCCTGGACATGTTGGTTTTGACCTAGGGTGTGTGGTTGAGGTTGAGAAATTTGTCTTTTAGTGTCTCGACCTAATAGGTGTAGTGAACCCTTGTCTCGACCGGGATGTGTGGCTTGGTTTGTCTCGGCCCCTTTTTTTGGGATGTCGTGACGGAGACCATATGTTGGGCTGACCTAAGTGGTCGATACCAAACATAGTTTTTATCACCATCTTATGCATGTGTGTTTTAAGTGGTTGCATGTTGGTTTATTGGGTGGACAAGTGTCCCTTTGGATCCCCATCTTGTTGACACCTCATCTCTCACCCTACCTCTCTCCTCCTTTTCTATATAAACCCTCTTCTCTCTATGCAAGTGACCCTTTTTGACCCTTATCATTATCCTTCCTTGACTACTTATCCTTGGAGCTTGGTGGAGCAAGGAGAGTTGATTCTTGGAGCTCTTGATGGTTGAACTTCCCTTGCAGGTGGTGCTTGTGGCGACCTTTGCTCATCTTCAACATTAGTAAGTATATGCCTTTCTTTTGCAACATTTTATTTGGATCCCCTACTCCATCTTATTCTCCTACCTGGCCTTAGACTATTTTTTGACATGGTGGTCATTCTTGAGAGAGAGCTTCTCATCACAAGGGTCATAGGCCATGTTTTGACAAGGCGACACCCTAATCATGTCCTTTAACCCTAATATGCTCCAAGAAAGTGAGAGGTTGTGTGCCTAGGGTTTGCTGATTTCTTATGCTATAAAATCCTAATCGACCATGCATGGATCCCTACCCTAATGTTGGGCAATGTGATGTGTTTTCTTTTCTCCCTTGAAGTTGTTATGTTATTATGGTATTTTCTCTCTCCTATTTATAAATCAATAACTTTGCAGGTGAAACAAATGCCATGGCTTGTGTATGTTGTGGTGATTATCATATTATATAGAGTGGTGATTATGCACATTGTTGAGGTATATTGTGGTGATATACATGCAGCACTACTACAAAATATGCCTTTGGCGTCAGTTGTTTAACCCCTTTTGGCGACGGTTTTCAAGCGACGCCTATGTGGGCGCCGCTAAAGGTCGAACTCTTCGGCGTCGGTTTTATAACCGACGCCTATATGATCTATAGGCGTCGGTTATATATAGTTGGTCGATGTCTATAGGGTTCGCGCCACAAAAAAGGGCACTACCTAGGACACTTTCTGCGTCGGTTAACAACTGAACAACGGACTCCATACTCCCAGACGACACGGCTGTGCTTCACTGCACGGCCGTGTTTAGTACTATAGGCATCGGTTTTATACGAATAAGCAACGCCTTTTCCACCACGGCCGTGCTTTCCTACACAGTGGGGTTGTTTGTCATATTAGGCGTCAGTTTTTACCCAATAACTGACGTTGTAGGCCTTTGATGACGGTGTTCTATAAATAACCGACACCTATACTTTAATTTTTTTTTCTTATCAGTTTGCAGGCCTGCTGTGGCTGGTCAACAGGATGAGAACCTGCAGTTCAGTTTTCTGAACTGCAGGTTTACGACATCCATTGATATCAGCCTACAAACATGCCACAAACCTGCAAAATCAACAAATATTTTTTCACACAAGTAGATACATTCAGACATCAATTCAATTCACACATTCACACATGTAGAAACATTCAAATACATGTAGAAACATTCAGACATGTATAAACATTCAGAAATATTCATTTACAAAATATCATTCAGCATCGCTATCAGCATCCCAATTATATCTTACAATCGCCACTACTTGTATGGCTTTTGCCCATTCTTCTCTTACTTCATTTAATGCTTCCATCGTATATGGAGCATGTACATTTTTTAAGCATTTACCTATAGTGTGGTCAGTTTTAAACACCTGCAAAGAGAATGATGTATATATATAAGTAATAATATAAAAATAAGATTGATATATTTCATACTAACTAATGAGACTATATATAATACCTCATGTATGGTATTAATATCCAATGCGGCATGTCGGATACTCATCTGCATAAATTGCATCACATAGTATGTGCATGCCCAACCGTTGTCTTGTGTAGCGCACTATAAATTGAAACATACAAAATATTAAAAAATACAACGAAGCACAGTTCACATAAATAATATATACATTGGAGTCGGGAACTTACATTTACGTTCTCCCAAATTATTGGTTGGTTCTTTCTCCTTGGGACATTTCCTCCATAATTTTTGAATGCATCTAAACCCCTACATGTTAATGTAACACAGTAAATTGCATAATTAAATAGTAATGTAATAACATATGTTAACGGATCTAAAAATGAAATATTTCTCACCAGAATAATGGCATTCTCAATATGTGTCCAATTTTAGTGTTCAACGTACTTCCCGCAGGATCTAGATAATAAACAATGAACGTCCCGGGGACAATAACTAGCAACTCCCAATGTCTACCGCTAGAGGTAAAAAAGTTAAAATTTAATAACTCAAAATGCACAATAAAAATGGAATTTTCTTAAGTCCAAATTATAAATAAAGTAAACTTACTTGACATTGAATGGAACTATTATTATCGTCTTCTTTTGCTGACCGAAAATTGTAAAAGCATCTATACAGTATTGTTGAACACTATCAGGGTCTTTAGCTACCATACTAATCAATGATGGAGTCAAAAAACCCACATGATCAAATGCAAATTGTTTGCATTGATCTTCGACTAAGTAGCTGCAAAACATGTATTACGTATGCATTAATATATAAGAAACCAGATCACCGGATCTTACACAAGGTATATGGATGTATAAACAAGATCTCACCTTATCCATGTCTCTATCATTGATGTATTCATCCAATCATACATAAAGAGCTCAATAATATCTTATATAAATAAAGAGCTATCGTATGATTGACCTTCATAATCTGCTTCTAAAGAAACAATTATAGGGCAATGTATATTATGTGCCCGTAGCCAACATGGCATTCCCCTACAAGCAGGACGTAACGGGTATTTTAGGTCAGTTGGAACCCAACTTGGTAATGCAGGAGGTGGAGGTGGAGTGCTAGGGGCTCCGGGTGTCTTCTTTTTAACCTGTATATATAATTTCAGATCAGTTGAACTCATATATACACATTAACAATCTAAAGTAATGTAAATTTATCTTACAATTTCAGTAGTGTAGACGACATCTGCTTTGGGCAACAATATCACCTCGCCTTCTGCCTCACCAAGTGTATCAATATCTGGGTGGGCATATGGCAATGCAGCTTCCCTCCAATCGGGTAATACACATATCGGGCTCACACGAACGTAGCCATGCAGCATTGGAGTCCCATGAAATGTTGCCCCAGGAAGGGACTGGTAAGCCTGCACCTCTGCAACAACATAGTCTTGCATTCTTAAGCGGCATGGCTTCAATGCCTACAAATTTATGTAAAGAATGTTATACATATATACATATCATCTTGAAAACATATCATCTTGAAAAGACTAGCTACAATGTCATAAACAATACTTACAGCAGACGTGTTAGGTGATGGGTCTCCAGGATTACTCGCAGTCTATGCATCAGAAGAAGAGTGGGTCACCATAGGCTGATTGGAAGCCTGAGATGCCTGCCACCGCACTATTTCTTCCTTGACCTTCTCAGCAACTATATCATTGACCTTCTTAGCAACTATATCCTCGACTCTCTTATTCTCCTATACATGGATAAAAGAAACATTAGCTTCTTATTATTGAATTCCCTTTTGCAGTAACATTCTAAAAAAAGAATAGGTTACCTCTTCTTGTGAAAGTCCCGCTCTGGGTTTGCGCTGGGATGGTCCAAAGAATGCTTTGATGCCCACACCAGCTCCTGCACCCCTAACACGTCCAGGATGCTATGGGTTACCCAGAGCAACTGTCAATTCATCCCTTGTGCCCTGAGGGATGAACGTGCCTTGTTTCCTCTGCTCGTGCAGCTCCCGCTAATCACCATCAACAGAAATTGCTAAGTTAACACCACAAATAATCAATATTCAAATGATTGCTCTAAGAGCTGTATTTTACCATTTTCGCAGCCGCCTTAGCAGTTACGGGCTTCTTTATTTCACCCTTCTTGTTTTGCCTCCCAGCTATCCGGATATCATGGCGAGGCATGGGTGTGGCAAACTCCTGAGTAGCCGCATACTCCGCCTGTAGTCTTTGGCGAATGCTTGCATAGCCCTTTTGACCCATAGTGTGGTCATGCACATTCAGTGCACGCCTTGCTTTTTGTGCGTCACTAAGGGCCTAGTTAGTATGCACATTAATGATTTGGTTAGTAGCACTAAATGTTAATCTTGAATAGGTGAATACAACGTATATTAATTAAATTAGGAGTGACGCCTAATACCTTGAATTCTTTAGATTTTCTTGAAGCAACAAAATTGTCCCAATCTTCTTTGTCCAAGAAGTTCCACTGTTCAAGGGCTGACTTCTTCTTCTTATCACCATCTTTTATGTATTCTCTGTTGAGATTTGTCCTATAGTTCCTAAGCATCTTTCCAGCGCGTTGCATCATGCTTTTACGATGCAGCTTCTCATCCAATGCAAACAGATTATGTAAAATAGAATTCTTATTAACTAGTATCCAAAAATAGAATTGCAAATAATATAATTTGTAATCTACAAAATAGAATTGCAAATAATAATAACTCACGCATAAATCCTTCCATATCAAGTCTTTCTTCCCCTGAGGAACTTTATGCCAATTATCATACTTAACACCACAATGGCTTCGAGTGACACACCCAAGATAGTTTACAAAATTATTGCGGTTCACTCCAATTGCATTTCCTCCATTATCAAACTCCATAACCAATTTGGATCCACTACCACTTAGCGCTATTAACTTCTTCAACAGAGTGATGCCCCTTTTCTTGTTAAGTGTTTGGTGCTGCGCATCAAGTTGCTCCAGTGCTTCAGTGGGTACATGTACATCATCAACCTAAAATTTGAGAAAAATAAACCCACTGAATTAGCGCAATATAGAAATATGGGATATATGACATAACTAGAAGATAATGAATTTTATAGAAATAGAGGATATGTTTTTAGAACTTACATTGGTATCCTCTCCATGCTCATCATAGATAGCATGCTCATCATGGACTTCATGCTCATCATGGACATCATGCTCATCATGGTCAGCCATCTGAAAATGTCATTAAAAAGGCAAACATTTAGCATTTGTATTAACTAGAAAAAGGCAAACATTTAGCATTTTTATTAACTAGAAAAAGGCAAACATTTAGCATTTGTATTAAAAAAGCAAATCTGAAAATGATATTGATATTAAAAAAGCAAATATTTAGCTTCAATAAAAAAATATAAACATACATGCCTCTAAAATTGTGATCTTTTATCAATTAACAATCCTTCATTGTGATCTCCGCGCACATATAAGTCATCATTAGCTTCAATATTTTGTGGAGTTGGAAACCCAACTGAGAATGGACTGGAGTCATCATACTTATCATAGTACTCTTCTTCATCTATAGGATCTTCAATGAACTGTCATTTACCATGAAGAACAACCGACCATTTATCATTTGCAGGATCATCGATATAGAATATTTGTTTCGCCTGTGATGCCAATATGAATGGTTCACCCTTCTCTCCAATCTTTTCAAAGTTCACCAAAGTGAAACCCAATTCATCCACTATAACTCCTTTGGTGTTATCAACCCAATTACATTTAAAGAGCGGAATTATGAAATCTATGTAGTCAAACTCCCATATGTCTTCAATGACACCGTAATATGACATTTTAGCTTCACATGGACTCTTATCCTTTGCACTTGCAAAATACATAGTCGACGCTTGAAGAGTGACCCCACTGTTTTGGACGACACTCTTATCATCTTGGCGCTTTGTGTAATATGTGAACCCATTAATGTCAAACCCTTCATAAGACATAACATTCGGTTTTGGTTTAAAGGCGAGGCATTTGATAGTTTCTGTAATATCATTTGGTGTTTGAGATTGTTGATGTAAGACTTTATCTTCAAACCGCTTAGTAAAAGTCTTATTATGCTCTCTAGCAAGCCACATTGAACTTGCTCGAGGATGTTGTCTCTTGATGAAATTGGTATGTTCCTCGATATAAACACTCACTTCGTCCATGTTGTGTAAAATATACAAGTGAGCTTGTTCCAACTTCTCACGGCTGATTACTTTCACCCGTGATCCCAAAATTCCTTTGCCCTCCTCAATATTCTTGTCATTAACATGAGCGTTATTACCACTCAGAAAGTCATTGCAAAAATCCATAACCTCTCTCGCCACATAACCTTCAATAATACTCCCTTCAGGCCGATAACGGTTTCGAACATCACCTTTAAAAATGCTCATGTATCGTTCAAAGGGATACATCCAATGCAAGAAAACTGGTCCCAACATTTTCACTTCCCTAGTCAAGTGGACAACAAGATGTACCATGATATCAAAGAACGAAGGAGGGAAATACATCTCAAGCTAAAATAGGGTAACAGCCACTTCTCTTTGCAAATTATCGAGAGTATCAGGGTCAATAACTTTGTTGCATAGACTGTTGAAAAAGAAACAAAGTCTGGTGATTGCAAACCTTACATGCTTCAGCAATATAGATCGAATTGCCACGGGCAATATTTGTTGCATTAGAGTATGACAATCATGAGATTTAAGAACTATCAACTTCAGATCTTTCATTGATACCAATATATGGATGTTGGATGAGTAACCATGTGGCACCTTAACATTTACCAAGCATTCACAAAAAGCTTTCTTCTCCTTTCTAGACAACGTGTAACCAACGGGAGGTAAGTATGTTCTTTTATTACCCATTTCAAGTAATTTTGTTAATTCTGACCTTATTCCCATTTCACGTAGGTCCAGTCTGGATTTTATCCCATCTTTAGTCTTACCTGGTATATTTAACAGAGTACCAATGATGCTATCATAGACATTTTTCTCAATGTGCATTACATCGATACAATGCCTGACTATGAAAGAACTCCAATAAGGAAGATCCCAAAATATTGACTTCTTCTTGAATGAAGAATTGTCACTCCGTGTGGCCATAATACATTGTGATTTTATTACCAAATTCATTGACAATGTCTTTTACTCTTTCATAAACAACATCCCCTGGTATAGGTTTAGGTGCACTCCATTCATCATTCCATCCATTGAATGCTTTGCACTTCCTATGATACAGATGGAATTTTGAAAGAAACCTTCGATGAGAAAGATATACATTCTTGCTGCCATGTTTTAGTCTTATTGAATCAGTGTTTTCTTCACATATAGGACACGCTTTAGCTCCTTTGACACTATATCCAGACAAATTCCCATATGCGGGAAAGTCATTAATAGTGCAAAACAACATAGCGTGCAAACGAAATGTCTCTCTTCCTGAAGCATCATAGGTTATCACACCTTCAGCCCAAAGTTTCTTTATGTCATCAATCAGAGGTTCAAGATAAACATCAATATCATTTCCGGATTGTTTAGGGCCCGATATCAACAACGACAGCATAACGTACTTATTTTTCATACACAACCAGGGAGGAAGATTGTATATAACAAGCATGACTGGCCAAGTGATATGTTGGCTGCTCAATGTCCCGTACGAATTCATCCCATCTGTACAAAGCCCAAGTCCTAGATTCCTATCTTCTTCACCAAATTTGGGGTACAATAAATCAATCTTCTTCCACTGTGGGGAATCAGACGCATGTCGTAGGATCCCATCATTATTTTTCTTAACATATGCATGCCACCTCAAATTCTTCACATCTTTCGGATTTGTAAACAAGCGTTGAAACCATGATATTATAGGTAGATACCACAACACCTTGGTAGGGAAACCAGTTTTGGACTCCCCCGAAGTCGTCAATTTATACCGCGACGCACCACATTTTGGACAATCTTTCAAATCTACATAGTTCTTTTGAAATAATACACAATCATTCGGGCATGCGTGTATCTTCTTGGCCTCCATTCCCATTGGGCACAACATTTTCTTTACCCGGTATGTTGAGATTGGCAGCTCGTTTCCTTCAGGAAGCATTTCTTTCAACAAAGTCAACAATGAATTGAAGCTTTTGTCGCTCCATCTATTGTTAGCTTTCAACTTATACAATCTCAATACAGCGTTAAGCTTTGTAAACTTAGCACAGCCTGTGTATAACGGTATCTCAGCATCATGCACAATGTTTCTAAAGATAGGAGGTGGATCGGTGTGCTCTACCCTACAACTATCTAGCATCGCATCAACGATGTCTACTGGAACTGGTTCGTTCACATCTACGTCATCAGAGGAAATTTATTCTTCCACCCAAGCACTGCTATCGACATCTACTGGTTTCGAGTTTGAAATCTCTCCATGCCAGTGCCATTCTGTATAGCCTTGTACAATCCCGTTGCACATGATATGACTTTTGATTTCCTCAGCAGTGTTGACTTTCAAGTTGTTACCGCAATGCCTACATGGACAGTAGAACCTATCTGTAGGTTTTTTCCTATGTTCCTCGGTAAATCTAATAAACTGATCAAGACCAGATATAAACTCTGGGGTGCAGCGATTGCGAATGGACATCCATGATCTATCCATTCTATGATCAAAGATAAAACAAGTATATATTAGGAAAAGATTAGGGTATACACTTACATCCTATCTAAGATTTACTCCTATTATCTACAATGAAGCCGGACTCCATACAAATAGTCCTAAGTGAGATTAGGTGTTCAAGAACAGTCCTAAACCGGGGACTATCCAATATTTACTCCTAATGAGTAAATCTTGGACGGGTTTCTAGGCCAACAAACACATGTGATGTCATTCTTATATATAATAAATGTGTACCACCTATCCCATCCTTGAACACCTAATCTCACTAGTAAGTGTATAATGTGTATTGGGTTTTCAAGAAAATTTCGGCAGCATTTCCCTGTTGTTCTCTAAGTACATATGTACTTAGAGAACAAATAGGGAAATGCTACTGAAATTTTCTCGAAAACCCAATACACATTATACACTTACATCCTAAGTGAGATTAGGTGTTCAAGAACAGTCCCAAACTGGGGACTATCCAAGATTTACTCCTAATGAGTAAATCTTGGATGGGTTTCTAGGCCAACAAACACAATAATAGATATGTACATGTTAGGGTTTCATCACAATTAATGTTAGGGTTTCATCACAATTGATGTTAGGGTTTCATCAATGTTAGGTTTAATCAAATCAAATTAGAATGCTAGAATTGACAAGTTTAAATCTTATTTCAACATGCATCAAAATTTACTGAATTAAGTCAAACATTAGGATTAGAAGCACAAATATATGCAAGCAAAAAATTTGTTCATATCCTAGGATTTACATAAAGCATTACATAATAATTTGTTCATATCCTTACCAACAGCAAGCACGGCCGTGGCTGTGTTGGCCTACCATGGCCGTGCTATCCAGCACGGCCGTGGTAGGGAAACACAGCCACGGTCGTGTTGTCCAGCACGTCCGTGGCAGGCCAACACAGCCATGGTTGTGCTTGCTGTTGGTAAATAGCTAGGGAGAAGGAAGCAAAGAGTTAGGACTACCTGGAGCTAGCGTGCAAAGCGCAGCGGCGAGCGGCGGCAGCAGTGGCGGTGGAAGAAGAGATAGCAGAGTGGCAGGCGGTGAACAGCAGTGGCACCGGGAATGAGCAGAGCAGTGCGCGGCACACCAGCAGCAGCGGCGGCGGCGAGTAGAGGTGCACTAGCAGCAGTGGCGGTGGCGAGCGGAGAAGCACCAGCAGTAGCGGCGGCGAGCAGTAGCGGGGTCGTCGGGCGATTTCAGGAGAGCGGCCGCGAGCAGTAGCACAGTAATATCATGATGAAACAGGAAGAAAGGGGGAAGAGTCGGGTGATCGGGTCTATTAAGTTGGTCAACGACATCGGTTATCTACAAAACCGACGCCTATTATGATTTAGCGTCGGTTGATAGTAAACCACTCACGCCCAACTAGACAACCTTTACCCTAAATTATTTGGCGGGAACCATTATCAGTGTCGGTTATCAAAGGATAACCGACACTGAAAGTGGGACTTTTCGTGCAAATTTTCATCTTAAATAGGCGTCGGTGAATAGTTAAAAACCGACGATGTAGGTGACCTAAAATGTTTTCGCTCGAAATTGGATTTCATGGGCGATTTTAGGCGTCGGTCTGTTATAACCAGCCAACGCTGAATACAAAACGGTACCCGTGTCTGGCTGGTCTTCGAATATAGACGTCGGTTTGCATAAATAACCGACGTCTAATATTATAGGCGTCGGTTTTCCTAAATAATCGACACCCAGAAAAGTGACACTGAATGCTATTTCTGTAGTAGTGCAGGTTTATGTGATTGGTTACTATGACCTGGTGATGGTTTAACACCTTTTGTGAGGTGGTAACCTCTAGTGATGTGATTGAGGGATTGATACCCCACAGTGATGTGACATTGGTGATGGCCTTGAGAATGGAATTGTTACAAGTATCATGTGGTGATAGTTTGACAAGTTCACACCTTATACATTTTTATATCTTATGGATTTGTACTATACTCTTATTCTTGTAGAGTTTGTTATGGCTTTATACGTTGTAACTTGAATGATGTTAAAAGATACCCAATTGGCTTGATTAATCAAGTGAAACTCTAATCATGTAGGATTCATGTTCCATAGATCCTTTCTAGTGTCACCTTAATTGTTGGATTGGTGAAATGAGTATAACTCAGAGCGCATATTTTTTAATATGTGAGGGTGCAAGTCGAGTGCCTTCTTGCGTCCACAATTACAGGTTATGTGAGATAACCATGCATGAGCTTATCTCCTTGTGATATGGATGGCTATGAGTGAGACAATCCTTCCTTTTAGTATGGCCATGTGTGAGCCTATTCTTCTAGTGATGTTACCTATACTAAGGTGAGCTATGTGTGATTATATAAGTGGATGTCCATGTGTGAGACAATCCCTGAGCTTGACTATATATCACTATTGTAGTTGATTGATAAGTCTCTATGGTGTTTTCTCTTGTACTAACCAAGATGTGTGGGAGTTCATGGATTATGGCTCTTCATTGACCTTGTACGACACTAATTTTGACTTAGCAGTGGTCAGTTGGATTTGGGTGGTACGACTCTAATCCTCAGGGAGAATAATAAAAGATGTCATACAACCTTGTATCATATTTGCATAGGGACAAATTCAAATAATATTGGTTAATCCCTTGCCTTACTTTTATATAGATTAGTTGTTAGAAGATATACATGTTCTTCGTATTTCTTCTTAACTTATAAGATGTTCTACAACTCAGTTGCTATTGCTTTTAACTGCTTCAATAATATTACCTTCTTAGTACTTTATCTACCTACTTAGTTATCTTTGCTTTAATAGATGTTTGTGGAGAGTTATATCTCTCTCTGGGACGTTTAGTCTAACCCTGTGGGTTTCCACATCTTTTTGGTGGTCGCATACAGCGTGGTGGAGATCGTGCAACTGAGGAAGAGCAACAACAAGAGAAGTAGTTGATCAGGTTGGAGGTGTTGTTAGTATTTTGGTGCTAGAGTCCTAGAGTCATCCCTACACACTCAGGTCCTTGGGGGTGTTCTCAGTGTGTCTGTGGTTATGCAATTGTCACGAGTTTTTTAGCATGTGTGTCTTTTGTTGTATAGTTATGGCAGATGTATATGTATATATGTGAAACAGGTTCTTCATGTAACAGGTTGATGACAAGAATGTTTGAGAATGATGATGTAAGCAACTTATGTTATGTGTTATGTGGTACTGGTGTCCTGTTAAGGACTTATATGTGAAGGTTTTCAGCTTGTGGTGCTCTTGCAAAATCAATTTTAATTTCCTATGTTTTTTGGTAGTCTGCATAGTTATAGTTGTTTTCGCTTTTGATTTTGAGTAATCTCACTTTGTGTGGCATGGGGCATCACAGTTAAGGTTGGTATCAGAGTTGTATATTCACGGAGTCTATAGGGACCTAGGACTAGGTTTTGTGTCTATTCTAGTGTCCTCCAGTATGCCTTATAGTGACTTCTGCTTATGCAGAAGAAGAAGAAGAGTAGAAAAGGTGGTTGGAGAACATGAAGAACACACTATAGAGAGTAGTGTTGTTGCACCTAAAGGTGGTGCAAGGGTTCAGACAATAGAAGATCAGGCACATGATGTTCCCTAGTTTGACCCAGCCATGATGGAAAACCCTACTTTGTTCTCTTTGTTTGGGAAGTTCATGGCAATGATGACATACATGGTAGATAGGATGCCTACACCACAATCTAGGACAGTTGTTACCAGTGTCGAATACTCCATATAATGGAAGACCTTTGAGCAGTTGAGGCATGTTGGATCTATTGAGTATGTTGGTACGACGGATCTAGCAGATGCAGATCTTTGGTTGACAGAGTTAGAGAAGTACTTCAAGATCCTTAGTATCCCTGAGGCTGACAAGGTGAAGCATGATGTGCATCTCCTGAAGATGAGTGTTGGGTATTGGTGGGCCATAGAAGAGGAGAAGAGGCTTGGTGTTGCTATCAGTTGGGAGGAGTTTAGACAAGAGTTTGTCAACAAGTATTTTCCACATACCTATCTAGATAAGAAGATGTCTCAGTTTGAGAAGATCAAACAAGGACTCATGACTATCAACAAGTATGAGGCGAGGCTCATGGAGTTGTTGAGGGTTGTCCTCACATGGCTACTATAGATGAGGATAGGATTTGATGTTTTGAGAAGGGGTTGAATGCTGAGATGTCTACCCCGGTGGCTGCTTTTGAGAATCGTGATAAGTTCACCACATTTTTAGAGTCTATCAGAAGGATTGAAAGGTTTGTGGTTGAGAATTGTGAGAAGAGTGCCAAGAAGAGGTCAACATAGTACCAGGGACAATCTTTAAGAGGTTTTAAGAGGAGTAGGTTGTCAACACTGCCAGCATAGCAGAGGTCAAGTGCACAGACACAGTGCCACCAAGTAAAGGAAGAGCTTGCAGTCTTCCACCAATAGGAGCTCACAGTACAACTTCACTGTCAGTGATAGGGTCATCTAGGCCATGGTATGAGAGCAGGACGTGCTACAAGTGTGTCCAGGTTGTTCATACAAAGCTATACTGCCTCACGAAGAATGATGAGGTGACCCAGCAACTAAGGCAGAACCAGTAGGGCTCACAGAGATAACAGTTTAGCAGTGGTGGAGGCCAAGGACGTGGACATGCATCACAAGCTGGTTCTTTTGGATAGGCGAGCAGAGGACGGGGACGACAACAAGCAACGACTAGATTCTACGCCATGAGTCAATCGGAAGGAGTGGTCAACCCGAGAGTGGTGACATGTTAGATAGAGTTATTTCATTATGATTTGTCTTCTTCTTGCTTTATATCTATTTTGGTTGACTTGGGTGTGACACACTCTTTTATCAAACAAGAAGTGATTGTTGTTGTTTTCCTATTAGTTGTAGGTTGGATATACTTTGTTTAGAAACCCTGTTAGTTGGTTCCGCCAATTTGTGGGAGGTGTGTCCTTCATGTGTCCTTTCCTTTTCAAGACTTAACATTCAAGTGGATCTCATACCACTTGATATGCATGGATTCCATGTGATCCTTGGAATGGAGATCTGGGAGAAGTATTAGGTGGTTTTGGACTGTAGTTCCAAGGTGGAGATGTTTGTAAATGGTGGTGTGATGTGGATCTTCCAAGGTGATAGGAAGATTCTTCCATCGTGTTTGGTGTCGGCGATGGTGGCTGAGAAGATGATGAGATAGGGTTGTGAAGAGCATTTGGCACATGTGGTGGATACTAAGGTGAGGAATCCTAGTATCCAGGAGGTGCATGTGGTCTGTGAGTTTGAGGACGTGTTCCCAGACAAGTTTCTAGGTGTTTCTCCAGTCAAAGAGATTGATTTTGAGATCAATCTAGTGCAAAGTATGCAACCGATAGCACAGACACTGTACAGGATGGATCCAGTTGAGATGGCAAAATTAAAGAAACAATTGCAAGAGATGTTTGAGAAGGGTTTCATCAGACCGAGTGCATCTCTATGGGGTTCTCCCATGTTGTTTGTGAAGAATAAAGATGGATCCATGATGTTGTATATATACTATAGATAGTTGAACAAGGTGACGATAAAGAATAAGTATTTGTTGTTGAGGTAATATGATTTGTTTGATCAATTGTGTGGTGCTATAGTGTTCTCAAAGATAGACCTAAAATTGGGGTATCACCAGTTGTGGATCAAGGTGGATGACATACCTAAGTTAGCTTTCATGAAGAGGTATATTCATTATGAGTTTGTGGTTATGCCATTTAGACTAACCAATGCACTAGCAACGTTCATGGATTTGATGAATAGAGTGTTCTAGCCATTTCTTGACCAGTTCATGGTGGTCTTGATGGAGCTTCCACTTACGTGGAATTACGTGCACCAACTAAAAATCCTAAAGATGGTAAGTCTTTAGGTTTAGCCTTGCTTATACTAGATAGAGAACTCCACCCACGTATGCTAAGATACATGGAAGTCTTATCGTAGTATAGTTAAGGGTCGAATCCACTGGAAAATGGTCATGTTGCAAGCAACAAGATGGAAAACGTTAGAATTTCACTTAGTCACTTAGTAGAAGGCACTTAAATCGAAAGGTTGGTTTTGTTGTTTATAAACTAAGAACATGTAAAATAAAGCAAGTGAGTAAACTTAAAGAGGTTAAACAATGATAAGAAGTCACTAGGGCGTGATCAGTTTTTCACCGCCACTACGCATGGATCAATACATGCAAAATAAAACATAACCTGCAACAAGAGTTTATTCAGCTAGTATCTTTGTAGACTTAGTTTCCTTTCGGAGAACTAACTACAAGAAGTGTAGGAATGATTCAATGCCAGCCATCCTCGAATGAATGGTCAATTGCTTTGCATCATTCCCTTCTTGAAGTATGTTCCTCGACTTACCAAGGTTGTACTTTTATACGTCAACTGATTCCATTTCATAGTATGAAAGTACAACATTTGGAAGTGAGTTTACTCCACTTCTTGAAAGCACTCCTAGATACCGAACCAAGCACATGGTGGATACATGCACCAAGAACCAACATACAAACGAGTTTCAAATCTAATAGTACAAACGTAGACAATTCATACTAAAAGATAAAAGATAACACAAGTTGGTGATCAAGCAACAAGCATTCATTAAACGTTTGATGTTGAACTGAAAATATATAAACTCTATATTACAAACTATGGATTACATTTACATGATATGAAAACATGGGTAGCGGGGCTACTCCCCGCACCCTAGTGAGAAAGACTACTCGCTCATAACTAGGACAAAGAAGGAGGCAAGAAGAGAGAGAGAAAGAATCATCCCCACAAAGGAGAAAGGAAAGTCAACCCCTTGGAGAGAGAGAGACGGTCCACTAGCTTCACAGGTTGCGTGATGATGAGATCTCCCTCTTCCCACCTTCTTTGGCAGAGAGAGAGAAAGTAGCTTCGAGATGGAGTGTGGGTCTCAGACCGGCAGCCCCTGGGCGGAGGATGGAAGTCGGATGTGCTCTGGAGTGATTGAGGCAGCCTTTGGACGTCTGAAACTTCTCTCTTTGGGAGGACCCCTGGGGTCTTATTTATAGGCCTTAAGTGAAGTCCAAACGGTTTGGAGACCGTTTGGACCTCAAGACCGTTTGGGTCTCAAGACCGTTTGACTTCATGCGGTCTCGGGACCGTGTGATTCCATGCGGTCCTAGGACCGGTTGGCTTCATGCGGTCTTGGGACCGTGTGACTCCATGCGGTCTCGGGACCGGTTGGCTTCATGCGGTCTTGGGACCGTGTACTTCATGCGGTCTCGGGACCGTGTGATTCCATGCGGTCTTGGGACCGTGAGACTTCATGCGGTCTCGGGACCGTGTGATTCCATGCGGTCCCGAGACCGGTTGGCTTCATGCGGTCTTGGGACCGTGTGACTCCATGTGGTCTCGGGACCGGTTGGCTTCATGCGGTCTTGGGACCGTGTGACTCCATGCGGTCTCGGGACCGGTTGGCTTTATGCGGTCTTGGGACCGTGTGACTCCATGCGGTCTCGGGACCGGTTGGCTTCATGCGGTCTTGGGACCGTGTGACTTTATGCGGTCTTGGGACTGGTTGAGTCTTTTATGATTGTTTTGTGTCTTTTTCTACCAATATGAAAGGGAAAAGTTAGTCTAATAGTATATTTACAATAAGAGGGAATGTTTGGGGATTATGTATAATTATAATTAAGAAAGAGTGTGAAAAAGTAAAGAAAAGACTAAGATAATCAACCCAAAATTGGAGGTTATCACCCCCCCTAATTTAGAGTCTAGCTTGTCCTCAAGCTAGATAGAGCTGAGGCATGTAATGATGAGGTGATTTTATTTAGTTAAGATTTCCATAGTCTTGTTTCAGTTCTAAATCAGAGATCTCCTGAGGTCTTATTAGAGCTTCTGCTTGCCTTAACTCTTTCAGGTATAGAGAGTTGCGCGGATCTCAGGTTTCCTCCAAATCATGTAGCTCGTATTGGGACCACCTTTTTCCTGATGTTATTATGTACATGTCATTAACTCTAATCAGCTTTGTACTTCTTTTGGAAACCTATCAGAAACTAGAGTGGTTATGAGGGTTGGCTAAGGGCTTTTGTGTAACTCTCCCTTTTAGCGAGAGAGGGTTTATTTATGCTTTTAGGAACTCACTACCGGGCACGACACATCTGCCTTCATGAGGGCAGCTGAATGTACCAGCCGGGTGAGCCCTTTATCAACCTTTTCATTTATTTGGAGACCTTAGGATCTCACTACCGGGCACGACACATCTGCCTTTGTGAGGGCAAATGAATGTACCGGCCGGGTGAGACCTTTATCGGTTCTTCATATAAGTCCTAATGCATGGCACAACTCTCATGTTTTTATTCAACACTCTGGCTTTTATTCAAAAACTCACAGGCATGGGATTTGGATATTTGGGTTTTTGGTTGGGCGGCCAGGCCTCTTTTATTAACAAGAAGAAAACTGTTCTTAGAATTTCCCGACATGCACTTGTTTTCTGGTTGGTGGTCCACTTGTGAGGTTCCTTGATTTGGATTTCACTGATTTCCCTCCTATCCTTGAGAATATTTGGCTTGCTTCGGCTTTGATATTGACTTGTTGAAGAGTCTGATGTAGAACTGAAGCAAAATCATGAAAGTCAAGTGTGAAGGAAATTTATTAACTCACTGTTACATGCCTTTATGCTATTATTATTCTTATTCTTGAGGACTACTGGATTCTTAAGTTAGCAATGGTTGATTCTTGTTCCAAGAGGGATGCTATTCTATATGAGTGGGGTTTAATGTTAGGAAATCTAAAAATAAAAAAACAAAGACTAAAAGTGTAAAAGAATTTGTACAAAAATAAAGAGAAGGGAGAATTGAGAAGAAAGGTTTGTAGAAATGATACCTCGCCCTTGTCCAGTGTACTCCCCCCCTAACTTATCACTCACTCTGTCCGCAGAGTGTCAAGGTGATAGGATGAGAAGTATACGGACAAGGGCATCAGGCTTCTGTTAATCCTTTGTTTGCGCCGTGTGTGCGAAGTAGGTTAGCAGTGAACTTTTCGTGAAGGGCGTGGTAATCCACATCTGTCATATCCTCTACTGGTCTTTGAAGGGCCATGATGGTGTACATCTAGTAGAGGACATGGAAGCCGCAGTCATTTGACTGGCGAATTTGCTGTGGACATTTGTGGTTCAAGGTTGGGCGATGAAAATGTTCTTTGCCATAAGCCCTTGAATGCTGACTTAAAAAGGCGATTAATTTTTCAGCGCATTCCTTCTCTACTACCTCTGTGGGCATCTTTGGTGTCACGACATAATTCCTCTATCATGGATTGTACTGGCTGTCTGAACTATTATAGATTGTAGTTGTTCCTTCTGGTAGGTTTGTTGCCGGGAGCATCCAGTGCTCGTGATAAAGGAAGGGTAGCATGATGAATTTCGGCGTTGTGTGTTGTAGAAAGGAGATCAGCGCTTCAGTTGTTTCGAAGTTCTTTAGCTTTAAAAGATCATACTTCATGTATGGTGACGCCATATATGTTGTGGGGTTATTTTGGCCGAGGAGAAATTGATAAGCGGCCATTAAGCTGATGGCGAGAGATCCTTTAAACTGTATAGTCTCTCGAAACGTGTCTGCCATTATTAGAATGTCACCATACATGAATACAAGTTCATCTTTCTCGGCGGAGAGCCTCGACATGATGAGGTGTAGTTCAATGTCGGAGAGACCTTTGCAAGCACTGAGGTCGAAGTCCGGGAAAGTTAGTTTTATGGCAGACAAAGGATCTATGTCACTTTTTCTTTGCTCGGGAGTTGTGGCTGTTGCTTTGGATTTCTCCAACTCTTTCAAAGTTTGTCGGAAAGGTCACCTCTGTGGCCGTTGTATTGCTGAAAAAAGGTAACGAGGGACGTCATCTGGTGCCATTGTCGGATCCTTGAAGAACCTTCTATCACAAATGAGCTCCATGGCGTAACGTCCTCGTAAGGAGTGAAAATCTTCAGCGACTAGATCAGCAAAAGGGATTTCTTGGTTCAGTGCTTGGATGTGACATATGGTGCAAAATGTGCAGTCCCCAGATCCCTCAGCAGCTTGAACATGTGGGTTAATAATTTGGAACCAGGGTTGGCTCCAGTCTTGGCGGAGAGATGGGCGCGCAGCCCATATTAATTTGAGAAGCCGGAAAGGTATGCATCGTGCTTCACCTGCTTCTTCACCAACAAAATTTATTGTAACGGAAGGTAGCTCAGTTCCACAATTATTATAGACCTTGGCGTCCCGAGCCTCGGTGTCTACTATCATAAAAAGCCAGTGGTCCAAAACTTGGAAGGGCACTATGAGATAACATGCCCTCCGTGCTAAACCAGCACGCAGCCGCTCTATGGATTTTACTCAGATGTCTTTGTATAAAAGGCCGATAGATAGAGCAGGCGAGGCGTTAAAAACTGGATGATGCCTCTTAGAGCTTCTGTACACTTCTATGCAGTTGGCGAGTAGGACACGGAAGATTGCCATTGGCATCGTGGACCGTGGTCGTAGGATGTTGCAGAAGTCTTCTCGTGTTAACTTGCGCTTAGTTTTTGTGTTATGATAGATAATGTCTTCCCCCACTTTTGCATCGTCGACAATAGTGTTCAGTATAAAAATATCCTGAGCATCTAGTATGGAGATGGCCGCCATATCTAAATCGTGCATTTTGTGCAGTAAAGGTGGTGGCGGGGGAAGCTCCTGCGGAGGGGGGGAAGAAGGTTGTTCTAGGACTTCTGCATAGCCTTGCAGATCGTCATCCGAGTCAGAAGAATAATTGAGTTCTTCATCCGTATCTAATCGCACTCGTTCTGACTCGTCTTGGTCATCGTGGAAAGGTACTGATATGTCAAGGGAGAAAAAAGGTTGAGCGATAGTTGTGGGTGGGCTTGCGCTGGTTCCTAATAGACATTGGTGGAACTCAGTGAAAGCCACATTTTTAGCAGACTCCCCAATGGATCCCAAATTAGAGTAGTCAAGGAATTGGTCCCCATATGACATGTTCACATTGTCGTTGTGGGTGGGGGACTTCGGAAGGTGTCCACCTTCTTGGTGATCTTTGTCAGAACCTTTTTGAGAAGGTTCTGCTGCTTGGCCAGGATCCTCTCCATCATCAGATTTGTCATCTGAGGAGGTAGTATCATTGTTAGAGTCGACGGAGGAGTCGGAGTCTTCTTCTTCGTCGTTTTCGCCATCTTTGTCATCCACTGCCTTTTCTGCTGGCTTCTGGTGTGCGGTCTTTTTGCACCGCCGATGGGTGGCTTGTAACTCATTGAAAGCCACTTGCACATGCTCGTGTGTTTCGAGCAATGCGTCGTGTGTTTCTTTGAGGTCTTTATATCGGCCCTCGGCGGAGAGGAGTCGTGCTGTGAGATCTGTTACTTGAGCGCGTAGGTGCTGGATTTCATTATTTGTTGACTCCTCTTGGTGATTGGTTAGGTGTGTGAGGGTGCTACTGATGGTGTCCAAGTGTGTGCTAAAAGCTACTTGTTGCTGCTGGAGCTCGCAGAGAGTCTCGGGCAGAGGTTGAGTCTGCGTAGAGATCTCATCAACTTGCTTAGCCATTGCTTCTTGTTGGCACTTCGCTTCAAGGACCAGCTCGGGCAGGTTCTTGTAGTGGATGTTGATGTAATCAACTTGCTTAGCCACCTCATCTTGTCGTTGTTGAAAACCTTGGAGGATGGTGGGCAAGGCGCGGATCTGTTCGTCGATTGTGGCCACCTGTTTAGATAATCTCTACATACAAGAAAAAATAGAATGTAAAATGTTAGAAGGATCGGTGAGGAGGTTTCGGATGACGTCAAATTGACGTCTGAATTCCTCACCGATATTGGGTAAGGGGACCCCAGAAGCGGAAGGGTGGGGTGGATGGGGTCTATGCGGGAGGGTGGTAGTGTCTTGTGGAAGAGACACTGATGGTGGCATGAACTGTGTGGTGACTATGGATGGGGTCACCAGCAATGTCAGGGTGGTGGTGGATGAGAAAGGTAGTGGTATCTCTGGTGAAAGTGGTGGAAGTGATAGTGATGTGGTAGAGACTGTGGAGGTGGAGGGGAAAGTGGTAAAGATGGGTGTAGGAGTGGAGAAGGGAGAGCCCGAAGGGAAAATGGGTGAAGAAGAAGATGTGGTTGTGGGGAAAAAAGGAAGGGTGGTGGATGTGGGAAAGGTGGAGGATGGGGAGGTGGTGGCGGTAAGCTCAACATTTAAACTCATAATGAAGGAGTCTAAAGATGAGGTGGTGATGTGATATTCGGGAAGGGGGTTGTCTTCTGGGTGTGGTTTGGAAGTTGGCATCCCAGACAACTGTTGATTCTGCAAAAGTCTTGTGGATGGTCGTTTCATTGGAATTTTTGGTATTCTAGTTGTCGGGGCGCTGATGATAAGCTCAGTCTGCCCTACTTTTATTTTCTTTGCTGGTGCTTTTACCGTAGCTAAGAGTTTGGTAAGCTCCTCGTTAGTGAAGAGGAGCTTTTCCTTATTGTAGTCTGCGAGCTCCGGGAGCGGTAGCAGGGTTCTGGATGACTTGACTGTAGGGAAGAAGACGTAATGTATCTTTGCATCCTTTTCCTTAATAATGAAGGAGTTCTTCAATGTTTGTTCATTAGTAAGGACGTCGCCCTTTATTTGTGTGCAGCGAGGTAGAGGTTTGTCCATCTTGAGGTATTTGATGATGGATGTGACATGACCTCCCATGCAGATTTCCTTCCCCAGGGAGTAGGCAGATAATTTCTGGATCAGATGTCATCCAATGTTGACTGGTATTCCGTTTAGAATGGACCAGAGAACAAAGAGATCTGAGATTGTAACATTCCCTCCTTCTATCCTGCGGAAGAGTGCGCCTACTAGGATTTTGTGTAAGGTGCGCACTAGTCCAGAATGTATATTCGATGCTTTGCATGTCTTAGCATCATAGGTGGGGGGCCCAATCAGAGATTTCCAAAAGTTGTGCCTGTTGAAATTAGGATTCTCAGTTCCCACAGCCTTGGCTTTCTTTAGCTGCTCCTGGTTGTCAATAAAGGCTTCATTCAGTATGTTTTCTGTTATGACAACCTTGCTGCCGAAAAGGTTGGTGACCAGCCTACGATCACCTCCATCCCGTGATCTATCCATGATTTCGATGGGCTCTTTGTTAAGAAAGGTGAAGAATTCCGTTGTTGGTTCATAGTAAGAGATCTCAGGTACTAAACATAGCCTTGCAAGGTTGGCTTTGTCTAGCATGTTGAAAATTCGGTCATAGATCCCCATCTTAAGTAGTATGCTGGAGCAGGCATACTTAGTAGGTTTTAGGATTTTGTCGGTGGAGAGGGTGGTGTTTATGTAGAGGTTTTTTGGTGGTGGTGCCGTGGTGGTGATGGGAGGGAAAGTGGGGACAGTGATGGTTGCGGGAGTGGCAGCGGAGATGCTGATTGGTGGAGTGTTTTTTGCCAGGATTTGCTCCCTTGCAGTGGCAAGACGGACTTGCTTTCTGGCCCGTTTCTTGGAGAGTTGTCCGGTTGCAGTATCTTGGACTTTGTGTTTCCCCTTTGATTTTTCAGTTGGGGATTCCTCCTCGGAGTTTGGCTTGTAATCCGAGCCTTCATCATCGTCGGAAGAAATTTCTTCCACTTCTTCCTTAGGTGCCTCGGCCAGGCACCTGGTGATGCGGTCAATTTCGCACAGAACCGCCATGATTTTGACATTTTGTGGGGCCTTTCCAGTCCTGTTGTAGTCGTCTACGATCTTCTGGAGTTTGGCTTGATCTTCCAGCATTTTCTCCTTTGTCCAGAAAGGAGCATCTTCGGATCTTGTGGCATGCTTAGCTTGTGATGCCATTTCTGAAAAAGTAGAATATATTCTACGTAAGAATACATGCTTAGAAAAAAAAATGGCTTTTTATTTGTATTTATGTGGTTTTATATTTTTATGAAACTTAAACGAATGTGGAAAGCCAAACGGTTTGAAGACCGTTTGGTCCCAAACGGTTTGGAGACCGTTTGGTTCCAAACGGTTTCGAGACCGTTTGGTTCCAAACGGTTTGAGGACCGTTTGGTTCCAAACGGTTTGAGGACCATTTGGTTCCAAACGGTTTGGAGACCATTTGGTTCCGAAAGGTTTGAGGACCGTTTGGTTCCAAATGGTTTGAGGACCGTTTGGTTCCAAACGGTTTGGAGACCGTTTGGTTCCAAACGGTTCGGAGACCGTTTGGAAGGTGAAACGTCAGGTGAAGCGGCCGGCGAAAACAGGGATCGCAGCGGAGCCGGCGACGATAAAGACGAAGGCAGCGATGGAGAGGGTGGAGCAGACGGCGATAAAGGTGATGGTAAAGATGATCGCGGTGGAGTCGGTAGTGATAAAGATGAAGACGGCGATGGGAGGTGCCACGGCGGCACCGAAGATGACAGCAAAGGTGAAGAAGATGGTTGCGGAGGCGAAAAGATTGAAACGGTTGGACATTGCCGCGGTGGCTCATGCAGGCGTTGCGATGGTGGTTGGACTACCTTGCAGTCGAAGGTGGAGATGACGATTGTGAATTGGAGAGCAGAGGTGAGGTCGCCGTGCAGGGGCACGGAACGAAGTCGACGGAGGTGAGCCGCGCGGGGGCAGGGAAAATAGAGGAAATGGAACAGCTCTTGCGCAAAGGTTTGAAAAAACTCGAGAGTCGAAGAGAGGAGAAGGAGGGGGTAGGGTTTATATTTATAGGGATTGGGGGTTGACCCTACAAAAACTCCAGGTCAAACGGTTTCAGGACCATTTGGTCCCAAACGGTTTCAGGACCGTTTGGTCCCAAACGGTTTCAGGACCGTTTGGTCCCAAACGGTTTCAGGACCGTTTGGTCCCAAATGGTTTGGAGACCGTTTGGTCCCAAACGGTTAGGAGATCGTTTGGTCCCAAATGGTTTGGAGACCGTTTGGTCCCAAACGGTTTCAGAACCGTTTGGGAGGGTTAAGGTCGAAAGGATTTTTATATTTTTATGTTTGTTTTGGTTATGTGAAATTTTATATTTTCAGAAGATAAACCTAAGGAAAATAAAAGAACGGAAAAATAAAAGAAGAAGCTGAAATCTTATGTTGCCTCCCAAGTAGCGCCTGGGTTTTACATCACTGGCTCGACGAAGCTTTGATGTTTGTTATGCTGACGAGGTGGCGTCTCTGACTTCGATGGTGTGTCTTGGCATTTTATCTACTGAGGTGTGAAAATTTTTCAAACGATGGCCGTTGACCGTCCTTTCTCCTTCGTTATTGTCTACAATTATGACAGCTCCAGTTGGGTATATATGCTTTATGGTGAAGGGCCCGGACCATTTTGTTCTGAGTTTTCTGGGGAACAACTTGAGCTTGGAGTTGAAAAGGAGCACTTTGTCGCCGATGGCGATGTCTTTCCTTTTAAGATGACCGTCGTGCCACATTTTAGTTTGCTCCTTATAAATCCTGGCACTTTGATAAGCGGTCATTCGAAGCTCCTCGAGCTCCTGCAGCTGGAGTTGTCTATTTTCTCCGACACTTTTAAGATCAAAATTTAACTGTTTGATGGCCCACCAAGCTTTGTGTTCTAGTTCTACTGGAAGATGACATGATTTTCCGTATACCAAACAGAACGGGGTTGTCCCGATTGGTGTTTTATAGGCTGTTCGGTATGTGCCCAAAGGGCATCAGGAAGCTTGACTGACCAGTCAGTGTGGTTTCTGTTGACTGTTTTTTTCTAGGATCGCCTTTAGTTTTCTATTAGATACCTCAACCTGACCACTGGTCTGTGGATGGTAAGGCATTGCTACTTTGTGGTTGACTCCGTACTTTTTTAACAGGGCTTCAAAACTTCATTCCAGGAAATGGGTCCCCCCATCTGATATGATAGTTCTGGGGACTCTAAATCTGGGGAAAATGATATCTTTGAACAATTTAATAACTGGTTTGGAATCGCTGGATACAGTGGGTGTAGCTTCGACCCATTTCGAGACATAGTCCACCGCAACCAGGATGTAAGAGAAACCATAGGAAGAAGGAAAAGGGCCCATATAGTCTATCCCCCATACATCGAATAGCTCAATTTCTTGTCACATTGTGAGGGGCATTTCGTTCCTTTTGGATATGTTACCAGAAAACTAACATTTGTTGCAAGATTTCACAAAATCATAGGAGTCCTTTGCTATGGTTGGCCAGAAGAAACCAGATTGCATAACTTTTATAGCGGTTTTCTTTGCACTCATGTGCCCCCCGTGGGTCCTGAATGGCAATGCTCTAGGACGGGGGTAATCTCTTCTTCCGGTAAGCAGCGACGGAAATGTCCGTCAGCACATAGGTGAAACAGGTAAGGTTCATCCCAATAATATTGCTTTATATCATGGAGAAATTTCCTTTTGTCATGATAGGAAGCGGAGGGGTGAATGATTCATGTAGCTAGATAATTGACAATATCCGCATAACAAGGGAATCCGTGGGTGGCCTTCATTAATTGGTCGTGTGGAAGAGAGTCGCGGATAGGGATTTAATCTTCGTCTTCTACTTCAATACGACTGATGGTCGGCTACAACGTTTTCCACCCCGCTCTTGTCTTTAATTTCTAAATCAAATTCCTGAAGCATCAACACCCAACGGATAAGTCTAGGTTTGGCATCTTGCTTCTGAATCAGGTATCGAATGGCGGAATGGTCGGTGTAGACGATGACCTTGGATCCAATTAAATAGGAGCGGAATTTCTCAAACACGTAGATGGCAGTCAGGAACTCCTTCTCTGTGGTAGTGTAGTTCTTTTGTGCTTCATCTAGCATTTTTGATGCGTAGTAGATTACGTAAGGTTTCTTGTCAATCTATTGTCCTAATACAGCCCCTATAGCGTAATCGCTTGCGTCACACATGATTTCAAATGGTTGCGACCAATCTGGGGCTCTCAGAATAGGTGCGGAAATTAAAGCATTTTTTAGGGTGGAGAAACTTTGCATGCATTCTTGGTTAAAGATGAACTCAATATCTTTGTTCAGGAGTTGGGTCATGGGTTTTGCTATTTTTGAGAAATCCTTAATGAATCTTCTGTAGAACCCCACATGACCCAAGAAAGCCCTTACGCCTTTTATATCTTTCGGTGGCGAAAACTTTGAAATAACATCAATTTTTGCCTTATCGACTTCGATCCCTCTGTCACTCACTCTGTGCTCGAGGACGACACCTTCAGTTACCATGAAGTGGCATTTTTCCCAATTCAGTATAAGGTTCGTTTCCTCACAACGTTGTAAAACTTGTCCAAGGTTGATTAAACAGTTATCGAAAGAATCTCCATAAACTGAGAAATCATCCATGAAAACTTCCATTATGGATTATGTTAATCCTGCAAAAATGACGGACATACACCTTTGGAAAGTAGCGGGTGTGTTACACAACCCAAAGGGCATTCTTCTAAAAGTGTATGTTCCAAAAGGGCAGGTGAAAGTAGTTTTCTCCTAGTCGTCCGGGTGTATGGGTATTTGGTAGAACCCAGAATAACCATCGATATAGCATAAGTATTTCTGATGAGCTAAACGCTCTAGGACTTCATCGAGAAAGGGCAGGGGGAAGTGATCTTTCTGCGTGGCTTTGTTCAGTTTTCTATAGTCGATACACATCCTCCTCCCTGTCACCGTCCTAGTAGGTACTAACTCATTTTTGTCGTTAAGCACGACAGTAGTGCCTCCCTTTTTAGGAACTACTTGGACGGGGCTGATCCACTGGGAGTCAGAAATCGGGTAGATTATGCCGGCTTTTAGTAATTTAAGGACTTCCAGGCAAACTACCTCTTTGAGATTAGGGTTCAGCTTCCTCTGATGTTCGCATGATGGCTTAAATTCTTCGACCATGGGTAGTCTGTGCATGCATAGGGCAGTATTTATGCCCGTCAAGTCAGTTATCTTATATCCAATGGACTTTTTGTGTTTCTTCAGCTCATCCAGAAGTCTTGCTTCCTAGTTTCTGTTAAGGTGGAACTAATGATGACCGGGCATAATTTTTCCTCATCCAAGAAGGCAAGTTTGAGTCCCATGAGCAGAGTCTTCATCTCAGGAGCTTTAGGTGGCTCAGTTGCTTCTGTAATGGTGACAGCTTTGAGTTCTTCAAAGGTGGTCGTCATTCCTTCTTCGGCCTTCTCTAGGTGTTGCAGACACTGTTGAACCAACGCATTTTCAGAGAATTCGACTTCTGGGTTGGTTAGGACATTCTCTAACTCGTCTGCTGGCTCAGATATTTCTAATTGAGACATTTGTTGCATTGCGTCTAAAAGAAAAACCTCCTCTTGGATGTTGGGGCCTTTCATGCTGTTGAGGACTCAGAATTGAATTGCTTCTTTTCCGAGCCTTAGAATGATGGTACCAACTTCAACATCGATACGCGCCCTGGCAGTAGCGAGGAAGGGTCTGCCAAAAATTATCGGGTATCTCAGATCTTCCTTAATATCCATGATGACAAAGTCGCACGGGACATAGGCATCCTTGCCTATCCTAACTGGAATGTCTTCAATAATTCCAAGAGGTGCGGTGATTGTAGAGTTAGCTAATTGAATTGTCATTGATGTAGGCAGCAATTCGGTGAAACCTAATCGTTTGCACATAGAATAGGGCATAATGGATATGCTGGCCCCTAGGTCCGCTAATCCCTTTTTGTTCGATGCATTTCCATTGCAGCATTGAATTCCAAAGGAACCTGGATCCTTCTTCTTCTTTGGCATTTTATTCAGGATGATATCAGAGGTGGTTTGGGCAAGCTTGATAGTTTCTTGTTCCTCAGTGATGTACTTCCTTGATAACAGAGTTTTGAGGTATTTTGCCCAAGCCGGTACCTCAGAGAGGGCATCAAGGAGTGGGATATCGATGTAAAGTTTCTTCATCGCCTCCTTGAATTTTTGGAACATGGTATCCAGTTTCGTTTCTCGCAGTCTTCCTGGATACGGGATCCTTGGTTTATACTGTAAGATTTCCGGCTCTGTGGCCACTTGTTCTTTTCCTTTGCCCTTTGCATTCTCTGTGGACTTCTCCGTTCCTGGCTTCGGGCTCTCATTTGTCATGAAGGCAGGTGTATCATCATCATCAAGAGTGATCCTTGTAGTTTCATGAAGAGTGCATCTAGATCTCATGGTAACAACATTCAACTATTCAAGCCTATTCTGTCCATGTCTGGGATTCGATTCAGGCTGCCCTGCAAATGTGCCTGCTGGAGCCTTTCGTTGTGCAGCAATTTGGGCAAGTTGAGCCTCTACTGCCTTTTGCTGAGCTTGTTGATTAGCTAGCATATTCTGTTGGGATTGCAGCATCTGCCTTATCAAAGTCATTTCGTCTTCCGGCTGAGAAGGAGTATTCTTCTGAGGGAGTTGTTGTTGTCCTTGTTGAGGTTGTTGCGAAGGCAGCGCTAACTGAGGTTGTTGCAACTGAGGGTGCAGCTGTGGGTGGAGAGGGGGATGATTATACTGATAGTAGGTAGACGGATTCCTGGGGTAATTGGATCTCGGAAAGTTATTCCTGGGGTTCCCTTGATTTTGATTGAAGTTGCTTGGGAACCCAGGTGGCAACCTACTGGAAGATTCACCCTGCGTCTGGTGTTGTGGATTTGCGGTCCCAGCAGGGTTCCCGTATTGGAATCCCGGGTGGTTCCTTGGCTGATTAGGGTTATAATAGACTTGTCCAGGAATGATATGAATAGAGTGGACTTGTTCTGGAAATTGCTCTTTAGACTGGTCAGTGATATGTTCATACTGTTGTGGTGGTGGATGCAGATCCATCATCACATTATAAAGCATTCCGCATGAAAGGGTTGGATGATCAGAAGCATGACAGGCTTCACAGGTCCCTGTGGCAGCCTTGACCTGTTGAACTAGAGGATTTTTCTTCTTGTCAAACTCTCCAAGAGAAGTTTCGAGAGCTTGTTGCTTATGAGCTATGGTTTTCAAGGCTTCAGCAATAGCCTTCATCTCTATTGATTCTTCGGCTTTATAGACCTTGAGGACTCCTTTGCTAGCTGATCGTCCCCAGTTGGACTGATTCTCAGCTCCGAGTGTGACTATTTTCCAGGCATCCTCGTAATTCTTTCTCATAAAGTTTCCTCCAGATGAGGAATCTAGAAATTGCTTTATGTCATCACTCACTCCCTGATAGAATGTTTCTATTAGTTGTTTTTGGGAGATATCGTGATGAGGGCATTTTTGCAGAAGCTCTTTGAACCTTTCCCATGCTTCAGCAAGGGATTCTCCGGGAAGTTGAGAGAAGTGATTAATCTTTCCCCTGATCTCGTAAGTTAGTGAAGGGGGGAAGAACTTCTCCAAGAACTTTTCTTCCAGGGGATCCCAGGTGGTGATTATTGGCTCCATGTCAAGTGAGTTATACCAGCTCAGAGCTCTCCTAGACAGAGTGAAGTGAAACAGATGAAGCATTATTGCATCAAAGGCAACTCCGGCTTGTGGGACCAGGCGGCACAGTGCCTTAAACCTCTTCAGATGATCCATGCAGTCATCTCCAGAACCTCTAGAGAATGAAATGCCCTGCATGATCTGGATCCATTGGGTCTGAATCTCAAAGTTGGGAATGTTGATGATCGGAGGTCGGACTGGATGGTTGTCTTCATAGTTCTTTGGGACAGCATAATCCCTCAACTGCTTGTTCCTTAGTTCCAACTGGGCAACTTGGGTTGCTGCCTCATTTTCAGCTCTGATGCGGGCCTATTCTTCCGCACGAATCTCCGCTTGAATTGGGCACGAGTATCAGTGATGAGTTGTGCCCTTTGAGCGGCGATGGCGGCATTGACCCTCTCCATCACCAATGCAGCCTGGCGTTGATCTTCAGCCATTTGCCTGGCTCTTTGGCGATTGAGTCTATTGCGGCGATGGAAGCTTCTCTCTACCTCAGAGTCAAACTCCGGATCAGGGGAGAATCCGCGGTTATGCGATGATCGCATACACAGTTTCTACCTGAGTAGAGAAAAGAAAACACCTTTTATATAATGGTAGAGATATAATGGTTTCAAAATGATATAGACTAATAATTAAAAGAAAGTGTAAAACCCTAACCAACTAGCAAGATACTAAATGAAATTAAAATGTTCCGTTTTCCCCGGCAACGACACCAATTTTTGATGGAGCTTCCACTTACATGGAATTGTGTGCACCAACTAAAAATCCTATAGATGGTAAGTCTTTAGGTTTAGCCTTGCTTATACTAGATAGAGAACTCCACCCACATATGCTAATATACGTGGAAGTCTTATCGTAGTATAGTTAAGGGTCGAATCCACAGGACAACGGTCTTGTTGTAAGAAACAAGATGGAAAACATTAGAATTTCACTTAGTCACTTAGTAGAAGGCACTTAAATCGAAAGGTTGGTTTTGTTGTTTATAAACTAAGAACATGTAAAATAAAGCAAGCGAGTAAACTTAAAGAGGTTAAACAATGATAAGAAGTCACTAGGGCGTGATCGGTTTTTCACCGCCACTACACATGGATCAAGACATGCAAAATAAAACATAACCTGCAACAAGAGTTTAGTCATCTAGTATCTTTGTAGACTTAGTTTCCTTTCGGAGAACTAACTACAAGAAGTGTGGGAATGATGCAACGCCAGCCATCCCTGAATGAATGGTCAACTACTTTGCATCATTCCCTTCTCGAAGTGTGTTCCTCGACTTACCAAGGTTGTACTTTTATACGTCAACTGATTCCATTTCATAGTATGAAAGTATAACATTTGGAAGTGAGTTTACTCCACTTCTTAAAAGCACTCCTAGATACCAAACCAAGCACATGGTGGATACATGCACCAAGAACCAACATACAAATGAGTTTCGAATCTAATAGTACAAACGTAGACAATTCATACTATAAGATAAAAGATAACACAAGTTGGTGATCAAGCAACAAGCATTCATTAAACGTTTGATGTTGAACTGAAAAGATATAAACTCTATATTACAAACTATGGATTACATTTACATGATATGAAAACATGGGTAGCGGGGCTACTCCCCGCACCCTAGTGAGAAAGACTACTCTCTCATAACTAGGACAAAGAAGGAGGCAAGAAGAGAGAGAAAGAATCATCCCCACAAAGGAGAAAGGAAAGTCAACCCCTTGGAGAGAGAGAGACGATCCACTAGCTTCACAGGTTGAGTGATGATGAGATCTCCCTCTTCCCACCTTCTTTGGCAGAGAGAGAGAAAGTAGCTTCGAGATGGAGTGTGGGTCTCAGACCGGCAGCCCCTCGGCGGAGGATGGAAGTCGGATGTGCTCTGGAGTGATTGAGGCAGCCTTTGGACGTCTGAAACTTCTCTCTTTAGGAGGACCCCTGGGGTCTTATTTATAGGCCTTAAGTGAAGTCCAAACGGTTTGGAGACCGTTTGCACCTCAAGACCATTTGGGTCTCAAGACCGTTTGACTTCATGCGGTCTCGGGACCGTGTGATTCCATGCGGTCCTAGGACCGGTTGGCTTCATGCGGTCTTGGGACCGTGTGACTCCATGCGGTCTCGGGACCAGTTGGCTTCATGCAGTCTTGGGACCGTGTACTTCATGCGGTCTCGGGACCGTGTGATTCCATGCGGTCTTGGGACTGAGTGACTTCATGCGGTCTCGGGACCGTGTGATTCCATGCGGTCCCGAGACCGGTTGGCTTCATGCGGTCTTGGGACCGTGTGACTCCATGCGCTCTCGGGACTAGTTGGCTTCATGCGGTCTTGGGACCGTGTGACTCCATGCGGTCTCAGGACTGGTGGGCTTCATGCGGTCTTGGGACCGTGTGACTTCATGCGGTCTCAGGACCGTGTGATTCCATGCGGTCTTAGGACCATGTGACTTCATGCGGTCTCGGGACCGTGTGATTCCATGCAGTCCCAGGACCAGTTGTCTTCATGCGATCTTGGGACCGTGTGACTCCATGCGGTCTCGGGACCGGTTGGCTTCATGCGGTCTTGGGACCGTGTGACTCCATGCGGTCTCGGGACCGGTTGGCTTTATGCGGTCTTGGGACCGTGTGACGTCTGAAACTTCTCTCTTTGGGAGGACCCCTGGGGTCTTATTTATAGGCCTTAAGTGAAGTCCAAACGGTTTGGAGACCGTTTGGACCTCAAGACATTTTGGGTCTCAAGACCGTTTGGGTCTCAAGACCGTTTGACGTCATGCGGTCTCGGGCCCGTGTGATTCCATGTGGTCCCGGGACCGGTTGGCTTCATGCGGTCTTGGGACCGTGTGACTCCATGCGGTCTCGGGACCAGTTGGCTTCATGCGGTCTTGGGACCGTGTGACTTCATGCGGTCTCGGGACTGCTTGGCTTCATGCGGTCTTGGCACCGTGTGACTTCATGCGGTCTCGGGACCGTGTGATTCCATGCGGTCTTGGGACCATGTGACTTCATGCGGTCTCGGGACCGTGTGATTCCATGCAGTCCCGGGACCGGTTGGATTCATGCGGTCTTGGGACCGTGTGACTCCATGCGGTCTCGGGACCGATTGGCTTCATGCGGTCTTGGGACCGTGTGACTCCATGCGGTCTCGGGACCGGTTGGCTTTATGCGGTCTTGGGACCGTGTGACTCCATGCGGTCTCGGGACCGGTTGGCTTCATGCGGTCTTGGGACCGTGTGACTTCATGCGGTCTTGGGACTGGTTGAGTCTTTTATGATTGTTTTGTGTCTTTTTCTGCCAATATGAAAGGGAAAAGTTAGTCTAATAGTATATTTACAATAAGAGGGAATGTTTAGGGATTATGTATAATTCTAATTAAGAAAGAGTGTGAAAAACTAAAGAAAAGACTAAGATAATCAACCCAAAATTGGAGGTTATCAGGTCTTCATAGATAACATCTTGATATACTCCAGAGATAGTGAGCATCATGAACAACATCTTCATCAGGGATTGACTCTATTGAGACAACATCAGTTGTATGCCAAGTTTTGTAAGTGTGAGTTTTGGATGAAGGAGGTGTCCTTCCTAGGATACATGATATCAGTTGAGGGTGTATGTGTAGAACCCAAGAAGGTTGAGTCCATGCTGGAGTGAGAACAAATTCAGACATTGATGGAAATTTATATCTTTCTGGGTTTGAGAAGCTACTATAGGAGGTTCATTAAGAACTTCAGCTCAGTGGTGTTACCCCTAACAAAGATGACAAGGAAGGATGTGTCTTTTGTTTGGGAGGATAGATGTTAGCGTCCCTTTCAGTTGTTGAAGGAGAAGTTGACAAGTGCACCAGTGCTAGTTTTACCTGACTAGGGGAAAGGATACATAGTTTCCTGTGATGCGTCGAGGAATGGTTTGGGTTGTGTGTTGATGTAGGACAATAATGTGCTATATTTTGCATCACAACTATTGAAGAAGCATGAGGAGAACTATCCAGCCCATGATCTAGGGTTGGCTACAGTGGTTCATGCTTTGAAGAACTGGAGGCACTACCTTTATGGTGAGAAGTGTCAGATCTTCACAGATCACAAGAACTTCAAGTATGTCTTTTTGTAGTAGGAATTGAACATGAGGCATCGACAATGGATGGAGATAATCAAGAACTATGGCTTCACCATTTATTACCATCTAGGGAAGGCGAAAATGGTGATGGATGCCTTGAGAAGAAAGTCTTCCTCGTCGTCTTCTACAGATCAGGTGCAGTTGTGTACCTTGGTGTGCCACAAGAGAGACATGTTGGTCTCCTTACTTCAGATGAATGTAAAGTTGGAGGTGTCTCTGTTAGCAAGTTTTCTGGCATAGCTACAGGTGAAGCCTACGTTGAGGTAGTAGATCAGAGAGGCACAATAGGGTGATATCGTAATACAATAGATATGATCAGTGTTTGGCAACAAGAAGCGTGATGGCTTCCATGAGGCAGAGGATGGGACAATGTGTTATGACAATAGAGTTTTGGTTCTTGATGTTGACAATATGAGGAAGATGGTCTTGGAAGAGACTCACTCTTTGATGTATTCTATGCATCTAGGTAGTGCCAAGATGTACCATAATCTTAAATATTTGTATTACTGCCCTACCTTGAAGTGTGATGTGGCTGATTTTGTGGCCAAGTGTGCAATGTGTCTGTAAGTCAAAGTAGCATATTAGAAGCCTACATGGACGTTGCAACTGTTTCCTATACCACAGTGGAAATGGGATCTTATGATGATGTACTTTGTGGTTGGTCTTCCTAGGATAGCCAAAGGTCATGATTCCATTTGGGTGATCATTGACAGGTTGACCAAGTCAGTGCACTTCTTGCCAGTAAAGACTACATATGATGAAGCGAATCTTACTCAGATATATGTTGATGGGATAGTGTGTTTGCATGGTGTTCCAGCTACTATTGTGTTAGATAGAGGTCCTCACATTATAAGTTGCTTTTGGGAGCATTTGCAGATAGATTTGGGTATGTAGTTGAGGTTCAACACTATCTTCCACCCACAGATAGATGATCAATCTAAAAGGACCATGTAGACCCTAGAGGATCTATTGAGAGCATGCATCTTGTAGTTTTTTGGAAGTTGGGACATCCAACTCAATTTGATAGAGTTTTCTTATAATAATAGTTATCATTGAAGCTTTGACATAGCACCTTATGAGGAGTTGTATGGGAGACATTTCATGTCTCCTTGTGTTAGTATGAGACTAGTGAATACCAGCTTCTTGGTACTAAGCTTGTGTAGAAGATGATAAAGAAGATCAAAGAGATTCAACTATAGTTAAAGTTAGCATAAGACAGGCATAAGTCATATGTAGATAACCATCGAAGACCCTTAGTGTAACGACCAACAAACAAATGGTTACTAATTAAGAGGAATTAAACATAAATAGTGGATTAAAAAAAATCACTAAAAATTAAAACCATTTTGCAAAGAGATCCATTTCTAGGAAAACTCTTTAAGGCAGAACCAAAACTTTATATACATCATTGTTTACATTGTACATACATTGTACCATCTCTTCTCGAGGATAACATATAACAGTTGCTCTCTCAAAACATATACTTAAAGCAACATAAAACCTCAAGGCATACAAGCCAAATTCTCATATCGATCATAAAACAAACACATACTAAATCCAAGGACCTGAGAGTAAAGAGACGACACATAGGACTTCTATCTACAAGACATGACAGACATTACACTCAACCTGAGTTGTCACTATTGTCCCTACTATTGTTGATGTACCTCTACAAAAAGATATTCACCACCTCGTGCATGTTCACCTAAAAAAAATGTGGATACCACAGGGTGAGATAATTGTCCTAGTGAGAGATATAACTCTCCGTTGACCATATTATTATCACATATTAAGTATTTATAAACTGAGCAGAGGTTCTTTATTTATTAATAGGAAGTATTAATCATTTATGAACAGAATAAGAAAATCTCCTTTCTTAAGGAGAACATTGCATCTACCCATGGTAGAGTTATAAATCATCTATCTACTTTGCAAGGAATGTAAAGAAACATAAATAACATCTATCCACTAAGATGTATAACTGCATTGTGCATCAAACAGTGTTTCTCGTATTCGATCCTTAAGTAGATATGCTACACGGCTGAACATATTTTTCAATCACACTTATGCCCTAAGGAGATGGAGCATACCTCGACCATCTCCAACTAACCACAAATTTCTCAAAAGTCAGTACCATACAAGGTCAATGGTAGAGCCAGTTTCCATGACCTCTCTTATCTCGGTCAGTACGAGACCACATGTAGGACATCTCATGTCACTGCTAACGAGTTGTGCTAGGGTACATAGGCATCGACACTTAGAGCTACAACGTCAACTGCACTCTCTTAGGGGAAACATCTACACACAACCATTCCCATTTTGAGTAATGGCGACACAAGCACCATACTCCGAGCCACGAGCCAGTTCACCGTGCTCAACATAGAGTCTACGACCGAAGTCGCACTCGATCTAGGATAGGGCATATAGCCAAATCCCCATTCATCTTGGGCTCGTAAGGGGATTGGCTCAAGTCTGGTTGTCCGTACTTACGCCCCCACATACTCAAAAGTATGCATTCCAGGTTATTCCACGGAGCAACCCGTTTCACCATTCAACAAGTCCTAACGTTGATGGATCTATGGTCAGGGTAACATTTTATAGTTTCTAGTGATATATTATGTGTATTACTACATTCTTTTAGCATCAAACAAGTTATCATTATCAAACACAACAAATGCTACAAAGAAAGGTGTAATACATTTATCACTTACTTTTCCAAATCTTTAAAACACATGATACTTATCACATTACTGCGAATTCTCATTCCTTCACATAATCATTATCAGGATTATTAGATTTGGGTATTCAAACCCTTAAATCATCACATAGCACTGTACCACTTATCAGGTAACTATTACCTCTAGGTCCTCAGACCAAAGTATACATGACACTTGTTGCACAAGCATCTCACATGGCTCACAAGGCCCATTAAGTATCTTGTCACCTCTCACTAGGCAACACGTTATCACATGGCTCACAAGGCCATTCCACATCTTGTCACCTCTCACTAGGAAACAAATTATTCACATGGCTCACAAGGCCAGTCATCATTATACTTTTCATACAAGTATTTAACATGCCTTACAAGGCTTATGCAATAAGAGAAATACAACCTTCCCATAATTAGGGTTAGGGTTTCCCTTTATAGCCGATTAGGGTTTCATGTTCATTTTATTAATCCAAACCCTAATTCATTGCTCCAAACATCTAGGAGCATACTTTGATATCATAAGTATTCAATCATACTTATTTATTATCATCATTTATCATTAAATGATTATCAACACAAGGTATGAGTTTCTCTCTCATCCTTACTAGAGTATGAATACATCATACTTTATTAACTTGGCTTAACCCTTTCTCAAGGTATGTTAACCTACACTTATCAAAGTGCATTAAGCTCATAACATCTCGATGTAATAATTAGCATGACACACTTCATGTGTTACTCATCCATACATATTGGATTTAAGGTGCATCAAGGTGTAACAACCTTAAAGTGTTGGATGTGATATTTACCATGCCTTGGTGTATCACTTCCCTCATCACTTTTAACTTACTTAAGTTCATAAACTTATCTTGTATTAGGGTATTTCCCGTCCTAATACTTTATCCACTATTCCATCATATTAATGTTGTAATGTATTGGCCATAAGTCACACACTTGAATTACCCACCTATCATCAATGATATGGACTCATCTCGGGTTAAGGAATTGTTAATATAAGGTTGTCCATTATCAACCACTTTAGTTGTTTAACCTATCAAGGAATTAGCCACACCTTGGTGTTACACTCATCACTCCTAAGAGTGCCTTGCCCTCACCTTTACAAGCTATCTCAGGTTAGAAGTGTGCATATGTTCACCATATCGGGTTGTAAGTATATGCGCACTCACCATATCAGGATAGAAGTATATACACACCATTCATATTGGGCTAGAGGTGTTTGTATGTGTTACCCATGTCATGCATGAGGTATTAAACCATCACCATGTCGGGTTAGAGATGCATTCAATCACCATATCGGGTGGCTCACCATCTAGGGTTGTCCGTGACGGGTTAGGGTTTGCCATATCGGGCTCAACCCAATATATATATTCATCTCATTACCCCCTTCAAGGGTACCATCCTATATTAAGGATTAGTAATAAGTTAAATAATTAGTTAAACTCTTCTCAACCCATTACACAAGTTGATAGGAGTGAAGGGCACCAAGCCATATCGGGCTACACCATTAAATGTTGGGTTGCAACACCCATGTCGGGTTAGGGTTGGTTGTGACGGGCACATGGTACATGTATGTGTCACCCATGGTGTTTAAGAGGTATCAACTCATTACCATGTTAGGCTAGACATCAACTAGGGTTGTGTATCGGGCTACCATATCGTGCAATAGCACTTACTATTCTTCTCTCATATCGAGTTACCCAAATTAGGGTTTCATGTCAACTTATAAGTATTCATTTAACCTTGTATCGTGCATGGAGTCTATCATTGACTCCCTATCGTGCTATAGGTGTATACTACACCCCCATATCATGCAAGAAGGTATACAATCATATCCATATCATTTTAGTGAAGTAGGTGCATCATCATAACGGGTTAGAGGTGCTTGCTTATGTGCTTGCACCCGATATCACTTTTATAAAGTGATACCATCATCTTCAAGCTCTAGACCTTTGTTCTAACTATTATAGTTCATGGAAACAGGTCTAATAAAGTACTAGAACTCATAATTTCATCAACTATTTCAGGAAATTTCGGAATTAAAAGTAATTCATTAAGTGTAGCAATTTAGGTGATGAATAATAACATGGTTGAATTCAAGTTATATAGCCCACCTTAAGAACAACTTCAAATCTCCAAGCTCCAAATCTCCACGTTCCTAAGGTTAAATATGAACTTAAAAACACCTCTATATACAAAGAATCACCATGGATAAGAAATTGGTGAAGAAGGAAAGAAAGGAATATCATAACCCTAAAATCATGCTTCAATCCAAGGTTGAAGATGATCGTTGCCTCACCTTAGGGTTAAGTATGAGCTGCTTCTTGCTCCTTAGCACCCTTTCACAATACCATACTAGTATTGCACGATCTTCCACCACCCATTCACGATATTCCACTCACTTGCACGATATGCCACTCACTTATGATCAAAACACTTCACTATGGGCGATATCACCCTATATGGCCAATATCACCTACTTGGCTGATATGCTCTTGCTATGGACGATATACAAGGCCCTATGCATGATACCACTTCACTCCTACACTATACAAGGATCATATGCATGATACCTTAGGGTAGGAGGGTGGTAAGGATCGAAAACTTCCACTAAGGGGTGAAACTAGGGGTATATATACTTGTTGCTCATGAAGGAAGGTAAAAATGAGGTGTCATCAATTTGAGCTAGTAGGTGCCACGTGTCCATGCATAGGTGACACGTGTACATGCATGCATAAACATTTATATTGACATGCAAAATAGTTGAGGGTGATCTAGGGATAAAGATTCGTCCATTACATATCCCTTTGATTACGATATATCAATTAATTCATCACTTTATTCACAACCCGTCACAATTTTTCTAAGGAAGTTGTAACCCGACACAACCCACCTCCTTGAGGTTCTTTCCACGATATGGCCTTTGCAAAAAGTTCAAAAAACTATATGAGTCTCCTCCTATGGCTCCTTGGCTGATAGGAACTCATATATAAGATTTTCAACTTGATACAACTCAAGTTAAGCTTTCATATTTAACCCTTTTCTTGGTCATTTCATCACCAAGATTACCGTCACTCATAATAGATTCAAGCATGATGTCTCATTCATTATCTATCCTCTAAATGATACATAGAGGAAGTAGTAACACTATAGAGGTGGTAATTTTCATATCAACCCCACATTTTGGGTAAATTACAATTTGTACCAAAATTGGTCACAATGCACTAACATTATTCAAACAAGATGCAACTTGTAATTTAGGCTTTCCACAAGCCACCCCTTAGCACCAATCTCTCTATTATGATGCTAAAGAAATTAATGCACATTCAACATGTGACATTTGCAATATAACCCCTTATCTTGGGTACATTGCACTTTGGTCCAAAACAAAGGAAAATTGCTCAAACAACATTCAATCGGGACCAAACTTGAAACGTAAGTGTTTTACATGATAACAAAACACCTTAGAGGATTATATTAAAGTTCTAAAAAACTTAATTAGACAAAACAAATAGGGTTACCTCATAACCTGAGTCAGGGTCATTACAAGTTATAAACCCCTAACAAGGATTTCATCCCCTAAATCCCAGGTAAAGGGAGATAGATATTATTTATTCATTATATCATCAAGTCTCCACATAACATCTTAATTTCATGGAGATGCCATAGAACTTTTATCGACACAAAGTTCTTCCACACAGGGTTAACATAGAATCTGTCACACAGGACACACTCTCCATTGTCCTTTTAATTATTGACTGTAGAGTCAACTCTGTGTCAGGTAATACTTTTCTTAGTCAGAGAAACATTATACATACCTTATTTAATTCAGGTGTCAAACCTCACTTATTTGTTACCTTTCTCAACTTACAATTTTATTTGACAAGATTCTTGATTTTGGGGAGTCTCCCATACTCCTCATTCAGTTTAGCATTTCACTTTCAAGGAAAGACCAAAGTTACGTTCTGTCACCCACTTGGGACTACAAGTCTTATCATACATTTGTTGTGCCATCTAATATGTTGACACAACACTAAACTTTCTTACTACTTGTACCAACTATCTCATTAGTCGTACATTCTCTTTTCATAAGGGGAGGTTACTTATCAATTAATGACTTATCCTAGAGGTATCTTTAGATGTTATGTATAAGTTGCCTTAATAGATCTAGATAAGGGTATTCTAAGGAATTATTTTTAGCTTGATAAGCTCTTCCCACAATGGTTTTTACAATTGTTCCTTCAATTAGTACATCCTTATCGATGTTATGTTTATGCACAACATAAACCCCTAACATGTGATGTCCATACGATTTTATGTAACTAGACTGATTTTACAGTTGGCCATTCTAGGTAACCAACATTAATCATCTAATTAGGATTTATGTTTTTACTTTGCTATATCACCTGATACTTCTTAGATACCAGAATTACTTACCTTGGTATCCATCACATGTGTCGAAAACACATCACATCCTCATCTTTCTTTCATCTTGAGACATTATTTATTATACATATCTTTATCTCATAACCAAGGTCCAAGATGAATTGATACTTTTCTAAGTATCCATCAATTGAACATTTTTAACTCATGCACATCAAGTGTCATAAGACCCATTTGATTGCCATGTCCCTGAAAGGAAAGAACACAAAGAAACATATTCCTCTTATCACCCCATCATTACCCGAGGTTGTTTATCAAAGAGAAGAGATTATCATCTCCTCTAATTATTACATGAACTTTCAACTGTCCATGAGTCATTTACTCTTATTTCATCCTAGGTTCCTTGCCATCAGCATAGGAATTATAAGGTTGATTACATGTCATCACTCCTTTATTTGTTATTGTCTAACATGTTCATCAACATTTTGTGATTTTATCACATTTCCCATTTCCACATCATGGGAAAAGATCTTTACTATTCACACAGGCTTTATTAGATAGGGATCATCTCCCTTGTTCTCATTCTCTTATCATGAGGATTATACTTTTCATTTCCTCATACATACAAATTGATCTGAGATCATCTCAAATTCCATTTAATGCACTTAGTATGTGATGCAAATGTCCATACCATTTTTCCAGTTTCATTATACTCACTAGATTGTCTCAGAATGACTACTTGATCAGAGTAATCAGAAAGATAACAATCTAAGAGTTCCATACTTGCCCTATCTCCAATAATTATATACCTGGCCAGGGTATACAAGTACAGATATTAGGTAGTATGCACTTTAATTACTATCATGTTCCTTACTTTTCATATCATTATAAACACATGATTTAACATTCCTGGATTTTCTCCAGGCATCACTTCTATATCTCATCCTCTTTCACACAGATAAGAGAAATTATAGAACATTTAAAAGAATACTGAACAGAATATAAATTCTAGTTCTCATCATTTCTTCCCTATGTCCCCATAGTACAATAAATAGGGAAGTCCATAACAGCAATCCTTTTTAGGATTATCAGATAGCATCAAGATAAGGCATATTGAAATGAAAAAGCTCTATCCGACTGTAACCCCTCACGGTCATCCACCACTCTAGGTTGACTCAACCCATAGAGTCTAGCTATTTCATGTTGTTGCTCTTGCCTTCTTACACTATTGGGATGTAACTTTTGTAAGCCCTACCGAGTCTACCTCGGTTTTTGAGTCATTTCCTCCCTTCTTTTCAAAGAAAAGAGTTTATTATGCTCAACATGTACATATCTATATCATGTCTTGTCCTCGTACCATGGTCTTATCGGTCTTATTACCGATGTAAAGACTAAGCCATGGGTTCTTATAGGTGGAAAGTGAGGACATTTTCCTTTACATAGTGATTACTACCCTGGTGCACTAGGCATTTATTGCACTGGTGGCACCAAAAACTTTGGCTTTTTAGAACAACTAGGAAAATGTCTCTAAAATTGAAGTGACATTTCCTAAATTCTCATCTTATTGCCCCTCCTTGGGAACTACCATCACAGATATACTATCTATCTAAACTTATGGCAGAGTCTACTTTCTCGCCATATGTTAATCTTTCCCACATTTTCCATTGTTCCAACATGACTATGTCATTCAGGAACCCTTTCAGAACTCAAAGTTTCTACATTAAGGACTGGTAACCTAGGTTGTAATGCTAGTATCCAGTCTACTATATGTATCACTGTTGTCCTAACTTTCCCAACAAAAGCATAATCATAGGATTTTCTATTCTGATCGGATCATAATGGGAATTCTCAAGCACTTATTCTTCTCTTGCATGATCCCTTGCACCCTCTCTTGGTGCAACAACATTGCTCTCAGAAACAAGTTCCTCATGTTATCCAGTCATTTTTAAACTTCACCCTTTCTTCTGCATAAGCAGATGTCACTATAGGGTATACTGGAGGACACTAACACAGACTCAACACCTTAGTCCTATGTCTCTGTAGACTCAGCGAACCTTAAGCATTGATACCAAAACTATAATGACTGACAAACAAATGGTTACTAATTAAGAGGAATTAAACATAAACAACAGATTAACAAAAATCACTAAAAATTAAAACCATTTTGCAAAGAGATCCATTTCTAGGAAAACTCTTTAAGGCAGAACCAAAACTTTATATACATCATTGTTCACATTGTACATACACTGTACCATCTCTTCTTGAGGATAACATATAACAGTTGCTCTCTCAAAACATATACTTAAAGTAACATAAAACCTTGAGGCATTCAAGCCAAATTCTCAGATTGATCATAAAACAAACACGTACTAAATCCAAGGACCTGAGAGTACAGAGATGACACATGGGACTTCTATCTACAAGACATGACAGACATTACACTCAACCTAAGTTGTCACTTTTGTCCCTATTATTGTTGATGCACCTCTGTAGAAAGATCTTCACCACCTCGTGCATGTCCACCTTAAAAAAATGTGGATCCCACGGGGTGAGACAATTGTCCCATCGAGAGATATAACTCTCCGTCAACCATATTATTATCACAGATTAACCATTTATAAACTGAGCAGAGGTTCTTTATTTATTAACAGGCAATATTAATCATTTATGAACAGAATAAGAAAATCTCCTTTCTTAAGGAGAAAATCGCATCTACCCATGGTAGAGTTATAAATCATCTATCTGCTTTGCAAGGAATGTAAAGAAACATAAATAACATCTATCCACTAAGATGTATAACTGTATTCCGCATCAAATAGTGTTTCTGATATTTGATCCTTAAGCAGATATGCTACATGGTTGAACATATTTTACAATCACACTTATGCCCTGAGGAGATGGAGCATACCCCGGCCATCTCCAACCGACCACAAACTTCTCACAAGTCAGTACCATACAAGGTCAATGGTAGAGCCAGTTTCCATGACCTCCCTTATCTCGGTCAGTATGAGACCACATGCAGGACATCTCGTGTCACTGCTAACGAGCTGTGCCAGGGTATGTAGGCATCCACGCTTAGAGCTACAACGTCAACTGCACTCTCTTAGGGGAAACATCTACACACAACCGTCCCCAGTTTGAGTCATTGCGACACAAGCACCATACTCCGAGCCACGGGCTAGTTCACCGTGCTCAACACAACATCTACGACCGAAGTCACACTCGCGCCAGGATAGGGCATATAGCTAAATCCCCATTCATTTCGAGCTCGTAAGGGGATCGGCTCAAGTCTGGCCATCCGTACTTACACCCCCACATACTCAAAAGTATGCATTCCGGGTTATGCCACGGAGCAACCCGTTTCACCATTCAGCAAGTCCTGACGCTGATGGATCCATGGGTAGGGCAACATTTTATAGTTTTTAGTGATATATTACGTGCATTACAACATTCGTTTAGCATCAAACAAGTTATCAATATCAAACACAACAAATGCTACAAAGAAAGGTGTAATAAATTTATCACGTACTTTTCTAAATCTTTAAAACTCATGATACTTATCACATTACTGGGAGTTCTCATTCCTTCACATCATCATTATCACAATTACTAGATCTGGGTATTCAAACCCTTAGATCATCACATAGCATTATTACCACTTATCAGGTAACTATTACCTCTAGGTCCTCAGACCAAGGTATACATGACACTTGTTGCACAAGCATCTCACATGGCTCACAAGGCCCATTAAGTATCTTGTCACCTCTCACTAGGCGACAAATTATCACATGGCTCACAAGGCCCATTAAGTATCTTGTCACCTCTCACTAGGCGACAAATTATCACATGGCTCACAAGGCCATTCCACATCTTGTCACCTCTCACTAGGCAACAACTTATTCACATGGATCACAAGGCCAGTCATCATTATACTTTTCATACAAGTATTTGACATGTCTTACAAGGCTTATGCAATAAGAGAAATACAACCTTCCCATCATTAGGGTTAGGGTTTCCCTTTATAGACGATTAGGGTTTGATGTTCATTTTATTAATCCAAACACTAATTCATTGCTCCACACATCTAGGAGCATACATTGATATCATAAGTATTCAATCATACTTATTTATTCTCATCATTTATTATTAAATGATTATCAACACAAGGTATGAGTTTCTCTCGCATCCTTACCAGAGTATGAATACATCATACTTTATTAACTTGGCTTAACCCTTTTCAAGGTATGTTAGACTACACTTATCAAAGTGCATTAAGCTCATTACATATTAATGTAATAATTAGCATGACATACTTCATGTGTAACTCATCCATACATATTGGATTTAAGTTGCATCAAGGTGTAACAACCTTAAAGTGCTAGATGTGATATTCACCATGCCTTGGTGTATCACTTGCCTCATCACTTTTAACTTACTTAAGTTCATCAACTTATCTTGTATTAGGGTATTTCCCATCCTAATACTTTATCCACTACTCCATCATATTAATCTGGTAAAGTGTTGGCCATAAGTCACACACTTGAATTACCCATCTCTCATCAATGATATGGACTCATCTCAGGTTAAGGCATTGTTGATATAAGGTTGTCCATTATCAACCACTTTAGGTGTTTCACCTATCAAGGTATTAGCCACACCATTACTTGGTGTTACACGCATCACTCCTAAGAGTGTCTTGTCCTAACCTTTACAAGGTATCTCGGGTTATAAGTGTGCATATGTTCACCATATCGGGTTGTAAGTATATGAGCACTCACCATATCAGGCTAGAAGTATATACACACCATTCATATCGGGATAGAGGTGTTTGTATGTGTTACCCATGTCGTGCATGAGGTATTAAGCCATCACCATGTCAGTCTAGAGATGCATTCAATCACCATATCATGTGGCTCACCATCTAGGGTTGGCCATGATGGGTTAGGGTTTGCCATATCGGGCTCAACCCAATATATATATTCATATCATTACCCCCTTCAAGGGTAGCATCCTATCTTAAGGATGAGTAATAAATTAAAAAATTGGTTAAACTCTTCTCAACCCATTACACAAGTCGATAGGAGTGAAGGGCACCAAGCCATATCGGGCTACACCATCAAATGTTGGGTTGCAACACCCATGTCGGGTTAGGGTTGGTTGTGACGGCCACATGGTACATGTATGTGTCACCCATGGTGTTTAAGAGGTATCAACTCATTACCATGTCATTCTAGACATCAACTAGGTTTGTGTATCAGGCTACCATATCGTGCAATAGCACTTACTATTCTTCACTCATATCGAGTTACCCAAATTAGGGTTTCATGTCAACTTATAAGTATTCATTTAACCTTGTATCGTGCATGGATTCTATACTTGACTCCCTATCGTGCAAGAGGTGTATAATACACCCCATATCGTGCAAGAAGGTATACAATCATATCCATATCATTTTAGTGAAGTAGGTGCATCATCATATCAGGTTAGAGGTGCTTGCTTATGTGCTTGCACCTGATATCACTTTTATAAAGTGATACCATCATCTTCAAGCTCTAGACCTTCGTTCTAACTGTTATAGTTCATGGAAACAGGTCTAAGAAAGTACTAGAACTCATAATTTCATCAACTATTTCAGGAAATTTCGGAATTAAAAGTAATTCATTAAGTATAGCAATTTAGGTGATGAATAATAACATGGTTGAGTTCAAGTTATATAACCCCCCTTAAGAACAACTTCAAAGCTCCAAGCTCCAAAGATCCACGTTCCTAAGGTTGAAGATGAACTTCAAAACTCCTCTATATACAAAGAATCACCATGGATAAGCAATTGGTGAATAAGAAAAGAAAGAAAGATCATAACCCTAAAATCATGCTTCAATCCAAGGTTGAAGATGATCATTGCCTCACCTTAGGGTTAAGTATTATCTCCTTCTTGATCCTTAGCACCATTTCACTATATGCCACCACCCATGCATGATATTCCACTCACTTTCACTATATGCCACTCACTTATGATCAAGACACTTCACTATGGGCGATATCACCCTATATGGCCAATATCACCTACTTGGTTAATATGCTCTTGCTATGGATGATATCCAAGACCCTATTAATGACATCACTTCACTCCTACATGATACAAGGATTATATGCACGATACCTTAGGGTAGGAGGGTGGTAAGGGTCGAAAACTGCCACTAAGGGGTGAAACTAGGGGTATATATACTTGTTGCTCATGAAGGAAGGTAAAAATGAGGTGTCATCAATTTGATCTAGTAGGTGCCACGTGTCCATGCATGGGTGACACATGTACATGCATGCATAAACATTTATCTTGACATGCAAAACAGATGAGGGTTATCTAGGGATAAAGATTCGTCCATTACATATCCCTTTGATTAAGATATATCAATTAATTCATCACTTTATTCACAACCCGTCACAACTTTTCTAAGGAAGTTGTAACCGGACACAACCCACCTCCTTGAGGTGCTTTGAACGATATGGCCTTTTCCAAAAGTTTATAAAATGATATGAGGCTCCTCCTATGGCTCCTTGGCCGATAGGCACTCATATATAAGCTTTTCAACTTGATACAACTCAAGTTAAGCTTTCATATTTAACCCTTTTCTTAGTCATTTCATCACCAAGATTACCATCACTCATAATAGATTCAAGAATGGTGTCTCGTTGATTCTCTATCCTCTAAATGATACATAGAAGAAGTAGGAACACTATAGAGGTGGTAATTTGCATATCAACCACACATTTTGGGTAAATTACAATTTGTACCAAAATTGGTGCACAATGCACTAACATTATTCAAACAAGATGCAACTTGTAATTTAGGCTTTCCACAAGCCGCCCCTTAGCATCAATATCTCTCTTATGATTCTAAAGAACTTAATGCACATTAAACATGTGACATTTTCAATATAACCCCTTATCTTGGGTACATTGCACTTTAGTCCAAAACAAAGGAAAATTGCTCAAATAGCATTCAATCGGGGCCAAACTTGAAACATAAGTTTTTCACATGATAAAAAAACACCTTAGAGGATTATATTAAAGTTATAAGAAACTTAATTAGCCAAAACAAATAGGGTTACCTCATAACCCAGGTCAGGGTCATTACACTTAGAGTTCCAAGCGGGAGACATGGTGTATCTTAAGGTCTCTCCTTGGAAGGGTGTTTTGAGGTTTGGGAAGAAGGGTAAGTTGGCTCCCAGGTATATGGGACCTTACCCTATGGTGGAATGTGTTGGGAAGGTGGCTTACAGGTTGGAGTTGCCACCTAAGTGGCACAGGATGCATCCAGTGTTCCATCTGTCCATGTTAAGGAAGTGCCACCTTGATACCGAGTTGGTTCTACAGTCAGTGGAGGTTGAGCTCGATGAGGATATGTCCTATGTTGAAGGACTCATGCTGATCCATGATAGAAGAGTGAAGAAGATAAAGAAGAAGGACATAGTGTAGGTGAAGGTTTTGTGGCATCACCTTGGAATTGAGGAAGCTGTGTGGGAGCTTGAGGAAGGGATAGTAGGATGTACCCATCTCTTTCTTCTTAGGATTTTGGGGGTGAAATCCTTGTTAGAGGTTTATGGATTTAAGACCCATGAAATCTGTTTTGAGTTAACCCTACTTAATTTGGCTTGATCATGTGCTTAGAACATTTCTCTAATCTTTTAAGTTGATCTTAGACCTTGTAGAGAGCTTAAGTCTCCAGTTTGATCTTATTTGGATGAAGTTTGTGCTTTATGTGCTTATTTTGGGCTAAATTACAATTTACCCATTTGTTAGGGTTATCTTGCAATTTGCATCTCTAGAGTGTTCCTTCTCTTTCTTGGATTCATGAGAGAGAATGTGATGCTTGGGGTGCTTTGGTTGAGCCTTGGATGAGTGTTGACATCACTTGTGGTGATTAGGGTTTCTAGGACTTGATGTGTTTCGACCATGTGTACATTTATGGGTGTAGCAACCTTGTCGTGACCTAAAGAGTGTTGTTGGTGTGTCTCGATTGTGACACTTTTCCTGGACATGTTGGTTTTGACCTAGGGAGTGTGGTTGAGGTCGAGATAGTGTGTCTTTTAGTGTCTCGAGCTAATAGGTGTAGTGAACCCTTATTTCGACTAGGATGTGTGGGTTGGTTTGTCTCGACCCTTTTTTTGGGATGTCATGACCAAGACCATATGTTGGGGTGACCTAAGTGGTCAAGACCCAACGTAGTTTTTATCACCATCTCATGCATTTGTGTTTTAAGTGGTTGCAAGTTGGTTTCTTGGGTAGACAAGTGTCCCTTTGGAGCCCTACATTGTTGACACCTCATGTCATATCCTACCTCTCTCCTTCTTTACTATATAAACCCTCTTATCTCCAAAAAAGTGACCCTTTTCAGATCTTATCCTTTTCTACTTTCTCATCCTTGAATCTTGGTGGAGCTAGGAGAGTTGATTCTTGGAGCTCTTTGTGACCGAACTTCCATTGGATGTGGTGCTTGTGGTGACCTTTGATCATCTTCAATCTTAGTAAGTAGATTCCTTTCTTTTGCAACATTTTCTTTGGATCCCCTACCCCGTATTCTTCTCCTACCCTTTCCTTAGACTACTTTTTGACATGGTGACCGTTCTTGAGAGAGAGATCCTCATCACAAGGGTCATAGGCCATGTTTTGACAAGGTGACACCCAAGTGAGAGGAAGTTTCTCCTCTCTTTCTCCCTTCTTTCTTTGGTTCAATTTAGGGTTCTTTCATGCCCTTCCCTTGAGAAAAATTTGACCATGATGTATTCTCCTTCATGAGGTGCTTTTGTATCTAGGAGTGGAGCTTTTGGTGGAGCTTCATCCTCCCTTGGGATCGTGTGCTTGGAGCTTGCAATCCTTGGAGTGATCTTCCTCAAGGAGGGTTATATAACACTTTTCCCTCTCTTTTATTGCACTTTTAGTATTTGCATGTTACTATTTTCTCTCTCTAAAATGTTCCCTTATATGTTAAAAGATAATATCATGCTCCAAAACTTGATTTGTGGTAGTTATTGTGCTTAGTGTTCTTGGAATCTGAAACGGTTATTTCTATGTACCCGATTTTTGTAATGATGGTGATATGGTGATTTTCTCCTATCTTTTGACTTTGATTTTTCTCACATGTATGTTGGTCGTGTGTCTTGATGTTCTATGGAGGTTGGATTCTATTTTGGAGGTATTAAATGTGGTTTTCTCTATCTTACATAAGGCTCTTTCATGGTAGTTTCATGATGCAAGTTTTAGGGTTCATAATGACCGATTTGCATGAAGTTTCTCCTCCATGTTAAGGATGGATTTCCTTGGTTTTGTCTTCTATTTTGGCCAAAGGAATCTTATACTTTGGTCATGCTTAATCCCTATTTGATGAAGGTCCTTTTCCTCAGTGACAATCTGATCATTTATGGTCACTACACCTTATTTTACCTTGGGTCGAGTCACCTTGACATGTTTGGTTTTGGATCGAGACATATATCCTTGTTGTGGTCAAGACATCACACCTAGTGATGGTATAGACCTCTACATTCAGGTTGGTCATGACCTAGGTTTGATTTAATTCGAGATGCTCTTGGTTTGAGGTCGAGACAGGTCCTTGTTTCTTGAAGTCGCAACATGTCGTTCCTTGGGTGGTTGAAACCCTAGTTTTGAGATGGTCGAGACAAGTCTTCCCTTGGATGTGTCGCGGTCGAGACACCATGGTTTGGTCACAGTTGAGACACCATGGTTGTGGGTGGTCACGATATGTACATTGTGGATAGTCACGACCCATGTGTGATGTGTGGTCACGACACATGGATGGTGAATGGTTGATACATATATTTGAACACTTAATTAACACATGCATATGAGTAAGGATATGGTGATTCATGTATAGTGTTGTTTGGATAGTTGTTTAATCAACCCTAATCGTGTCCTTTAACCCTAATATGCTCCAAGAAAGTGAGAGGATGTGTGGCTTGGGTTTGGTCATTTCTTATGCTATAAAACCCTAATCCGCCATGTATGGAGCCCTACCCTAATGTTGGGCAATGTGATGTGTTTGCTTTTCTCTGTTGAAGTGGTGATCTCATCATGCTATTTTCTCTCTCTTATTTATAAATCCCTAACCTTTGAAGTGAAAAAATGCCATGGCATGTGTATGATGTGGATACAGAGTGGTGATTATGCACATTGTTGAGGCATATTGTGGTGGTAACATGTACGGTTATGTGATTGGGTCCTATGATTGGTGATGGCTTAATGCCTTCTGTGAGGTGGTAACCTCTAGTGATGTGATTGAGGGATTGATACCCCACAGTGATATGACATTGGTGATGGCCTTGAGAATGGAAGTGTTACAAGTATCATTTGGTGATAGTATGACAAGTTCACACCTTATATGTTTTTATATCTTCTGGAGTTGTACTATACCCTTATTCTCATAGAGTTTGTTATGGCTTTATGCGTTGTAGCTTAATTGATGCTAAAATATACCCAATTGGCTTAATTAATCAAGTGAAACTCTAATCATGTAGGTATCCTTGTTCCATAGATCCTTTGTAGTGTCAACTTTAATTGCAACATTGGTGAATTGAGTATAACTTGGAGTGCATATTTTTTAATTTGAGGGGGTGCAAATCAAGTCTCTCCTTGCGTCCATAATTATAGGTTATGCGAGACAACCATGTGTGAGTTGATCTCCTTGTGATATGGATGGACATGAGTGAGCCAATCCTTCTTTTTAGAAAGGCCATGTGTGAGCCTGTTCATCTAGCACTGTTTCCTGTACCAAGGTGGACTAAGTGTGATTATATATGTGGATGGCCATACGCGAGCCAATCCCTGAGCTTGACTATATGTCATTGTTGCAGTTGACTAATATGTCTCTGTGGTATTTTCTCTTGTGCTAACCAAGAGGTGTGGAGAGATCGTGGATTTTGGCTCTTCCATTGATCTTGTATGGGACCAATTTCGACATAGCAGTGGTCAGTTGGATTTGTTGGGTACGAATAAAATCCTCAGGGCATAATAAAAGATGTAATACAACCATGTAGCATATTTGCATAGGGACAAATGTGAATAACATTGGTTGATCCCTTGCCTTGCTTTTGTGTAGATTAGTTGTTAGAATAATACATGTTCTTAATATTTCTTCTTAACTTATAAGATATTCTAAAACTCAGTTGCTATTGCTTTTAACTGCTTCAATAATATTACCTACTTAGTACTTTATGTTCCTGCTTAGTTATCTATGCTTTAATATACATTGGTAGAGAGTTATATCTCTCACTGGGATGTTTGGTCACACATCGTGGGTTTCCACATTTTTTAGGTGGTCGTGCACGCATGGTGGAGATTGTGTAGCTAAGGAAGAGAAGGAACAAGAGCAGTAGTTGATTAGGTTGGAGATGTTGCTAGTCTTTTGGTGCTAGAGTCCTATAGTTGTCCCTATACACTAAGGCCTTTAGGGGTGTTTTCCATGTGTATGTAGTTATGTTATCGTCGTAAGGTTTTTGGCATGTGTGCCTTTTGTTGTGTAGCTATGGCAGATGTAAATGTATATATGCGAAATAGGTTCTTCATGTAATAGGTTGATGACATCATTGTTTGAGAACAATGATGTAAGCACCTTATGTTATGTGATATGTGGTATAGGTGTCCTGTTAAGGACTTATATGTGAAGGTTTTCATCTTGTGGTGCTCTTGCAAAATTAGTTTTAATTTGATGTGTTTTCTGGTAGTCCTCATAGTTAGAGTTGTTTCTGCTTTTAGTTTTAAGTAATCTAGCTTTGTGTGGCATGGGGCGTCAAATCCTTGGACCACCTCTAGGTGAAGCAACACTACTCTCAACAACAAGTTCTTCGTGTTCTCTAGCCATTTTTTCTTCTCTTCTTCTTCTTATGTGTAAGCATTAGTAACCATTAATAGACTGGAGGACACTAGAACATACACAAACCCTAGTCCTATGTCCCTATAGACTCCATGAACCTAAGTTCTGATACCAATCTTGTCAGACTGTGACACCTCGACACGCCACAGAGTGAGATTACTCAAAACCAAATGTGAAATTAACACTAACAAATAAGGCAACCAGAAAACACAGGAAATTAAAACCATTTCACATATTCACTTCAAATGGAAACAAATCACATCAGAGTCCACAAAAGCCACTATATATATATATATTTATATATATATATATATATATATATATACATATATATACATATATATATACACCTGCCAAAGAATATTACATAGCATTTTTCACATGCTCACTGGCCACAACATGTTCATATGGTAACCCATCATATACATTCATGCCATATCTGTACAACAAAGGCATAGAGCCCAAAAAATAGTCTCGATATACAACATCTACATAACTCCCCCAAGAACCTAAGAGTACATGGACAACACATAGGACTCCACTACAAAATAAAAGCAGCTAAGCCAACCTTTACTCTACTACTACTCCTCTTACTGCTCATCCTCAACAACACGACCTCTAACTCCGCGTGCGTGACCACCTAAAATATGTGGAAACACACGGGGTGAGACCAAACCACACAGAAATATATATAACTCTCTGCCAACATCTATTAAAAGCACAGATTCTTAAGTAGGTAGATAACATACTTAGTTGATTGAGCATATTCATCTAAAGTATATGTATTAAATAGATAGAGCAGGTTCAACCAACTAGGTAGTTACCATTGAGTAGTAGATCGATTTATATTCTAAGAAGGAATATGAATGTATTAAGTAAATTTCTATTACCATAGTATAATTCAAGAAATCAATACAAAGATAAGGCAAAGGGTTCAACCAAAGTGAATCGTATTTGACCCTAAGAAAAATATACTACATTGCTATGTTACTTATTTTATTATTACCATGAGGATTTTAGTTGTACGATCCAAATCCAACCGATCACTGCTAAGTTGAAATCGATGCCATACAAGGCCAATGGAAGAGTCAGAATCCATGACCTCTCCAACACGTCTTGGTCAGTACAAGAGAAATGCCATAGAGACATATCAGTCAATGGAAAACATTGACATATAGTCAAGCTAAAGGATTGGTTTACACAAGGCCATCCATATAAAACACCTAGCTCACCTTGATACAGGTCACAATGCTAGAAGAGCAGGCTCATGCATGGTCATTATTAAAATGTGTCTCATGCATGGCCATCCATATCACAAGGTGTTCAGCTTACGCATGGCCATGTCACACAACATGTAATTGTGGATGCAAGGAGATACTTGACTTGCACACCCACATATTAAAAAATATGTGCTCCGAGTTTCCCGTAGGAATGATTCGTTTCACCATCCAACACTAAGACTGGAAATGGAATGGATATATGGCATAGGGTACCTACATAATTAGGCTTTCACTTGATTAGTTAAGACAATTGGGTGTCTTTTAGCATCAATCAAGTTATAACGTACAAACTATAAATAAGCTCTACAAAGATAAAGGCATAAAACAACTCTATAAGATATAAAACATATAAGGTGTAAAATGATAGGAAATATGGCTGTACAACAGGTGGTGGAATTTAAATTTTTATTTACCATATCCACATAATCAGTAGATCGCACCAATAACTATAATGTAGGAAGGATGGTTTTGAGGATATACCTGATCTTGGAACAAGTTCAACGACAATCCTCGTTGTTGTAGATGTGCAACTCTAAATCATAATTGCTCTAGGACTTTTCTAACTACTGCTCTTCCAGGTCAGCACCACGGACTGCGGCTACGAATGTCATCTTCTTCAGCAGCTCCTCTTGTCACGAACTATTGGTTGACGTTGTCCTCCAAGCGGCAAACAACAAATTTCCACCTCTATGGTAGTCTACACGGACCACTTAAAAATCCTATTGTCTTATTAAGATGATTAGAAAGGAGTCATCCCTCTACATCAGTGTAATAGTCACCGACTTGCTCTCCCATGACAATAATCTCAATTTCTCTTTCCCTTGTTGTTCATCCCTAGTCAGGTAGAACTTACTTGGGATCTCATGGTTACTACAACTAGAGATGACAAGTCAGATCAAATGTTTCTCAATTGTTTGTGTAGTATTCTAGGAAGCCCCAATACTCCCTCTATTTACAGGTGGAGTTTGGGTCTAGGTTCCCAGTCTATGCAGGATTGGAAGGGACCCGAAGAACTAGAATTTTTGCAACAATTTTGGAATTTTTGCAATCTGTGACAGCCCGAACGGTCATGTGGAAACCCAGATGGTCATTCAGCATGTCAGACGGTTTTTTTGGTAAAGACCACACGGTTATTTGGTTGTTTCCCAGTTGTAAACAAATTTGGCAAATCAATTCTCATTAATGTTAGACATTGATTTCTTTGTGCAACAAGTATTGCTAAGAGAAATGAATAGGGAAACATCTAGAATCTTGACATGCCAAAACCGTAAACAAAAACTCAAGTGTATGTGTCATCTAATATAGGCCTATGTGAGGCCCGAGTCAAACTCAGGGATACATAGTCTCAGTGACTACTACTAACTATGGTGCGATCACCTAAGCCGATTAAAAAGTTGAATTTGAGTTTGAACAAAATAAAAGAAAATAAAAAGAAAATAAAAAATGGTTGATTTGAATGAGATGAATTCCTTAGGTTTATCGCTTTCATCATGAGGTCTCGTTGTATCTTATTTCTACTGCATTAATATAAATTCCTACTCCTACCCTGGATAGAAAGCCTCAGAATTGCCCACTTTTGCAGAGCAATTCACTACCTAGATCTAAGATAATTCCATGTATGTAGTAATTTATCTCTTAGCATAGGTGCATTATCAAAAACTTTGGGTTCTTTCCACTAACCGTACGTTGCCTTTCCAAAGGAACACGTAGGAAAGTGTATAGAATATGGTTTTCTAACCTTTAATTCTCCTTCCAGAGTAATTATCGATCTATAATCCTACTGATGGTGATCAAGAAGTGATAATTCATTCAATTCCACAATCATATATCTAGGAATAAAGAGAAATTTATACTAAATCATATAGAAAGTCAATACAATGATTCCTCGGGCTACTCCCAGGTCCTAAGGAAAGGAGGGGTTTATCCCCGCATGGTTTTCAATTGCAAATACATAGAAGGAGAGAAGAAAAATGTGGGAAACATGAAGGAAGTTTTTGTAACCCCTGGAAAGAAGGTGCTCTGGATGATCCTCCTTAAGAAACTCACATTCTGTAGTCTTCTGGAAGAAAAATCGTCCATCATAGGTGCTTGAGTCTCCCAGTTGACATCCTTCGGCTCCATGCTTCTCTCCCTCTCCTCTCTGGATAGCGTGCGGTGCAACGTGATATCCCCCATTAGGTCTGGACATCCCTTTTTAGGTCATAGGACAACTTACGATACAACATAGCGTGGACCGTCAGATCTGGGTGGATCTAACGAATGTCAATTTCTGGAAAAGTCAGTGGCACTAGCTAGGAAGTCGGTGGCACTGATTCTGCTCTCCTATATTGGTTACTGATGTAATCTCGATGGCACCAACTTGAAGGGTCAGTGGCACCAACTCTGCATTATACATAAAGTACCTGAAAAATGCAGAAAAATGCATATAAGTCTGGGGAATATATAAAATCAAATAAATATGATAAAATAAGCATAATTAGATGCAAACAGAGTGTACATGCCAACAATAGTGATTTATGCAAATATAATCAAGAAAATGACAAATAAATGCACAAAACAAGTATAAAATAAGCCTGTAAAAGTGACTCAAAACTCGTGCATCAAACTCCTCTAAGATTAAACCTTGCTCATCCTCGAGCAACAAAACCTTTGGATCTGATTGAGATAAGTCGGCTGAAGGACATAAGTGCATAAAGTACATCAAAAAAGTCTCCACCTTCGGTCCTCATACCTTCCCTTACTGACCACTGAACTCTAACTGCCATCTAGGTGACCTAAAACCTCTATAAAAGATGACCGTCCCCCAATCAATGAAACACAATCAATTAAAGCAGTTAATATGATTGACTCGTTCCATTCATACTTGGTGCATCATGTGATCTCCTATCTACATTGTCCTTTTTCTCTACATACCATCTAGATGGAAGTAGTTCTCCTAATAAATAATGAATGAGGAGAAAACCAAATGAGTTGCCTACCAATAAGAGCAACGGGTGGTCGGGATGGGTGGCTGTAGAAGAATCATGAGCACATAAATCATTCATTCAATCAAAAATTATGATGAACCTATGATGATGAGAATTTATAAAATGCCCCTAATGCCTACTTTTGAAGGTGGAATGATGCATGCAACTATCATTTCATCTCAAAATAAGACAAAATATCTACAAACAACATCATGTAATAATTCATCCTTATGATATAGGTAGGACTATTCCCTTACTCCCTCACTTTATGAAACTATACTCAATCCTTTTTTTTAAGATTTTTCTCTTCTTCTTTTTCATGCCCCTTCTCAACATGCTATTACTATTGTGGGCTTGTACTTACACTACATTTTTCTAATCATGACACTGTTTTCTTTTTCCTTTCAAGGGTATGGGCAAAGTCACTACCTTCTTATGTTTTAGAAGAATAACTTAGCACATGATGATATTATATGCTTTATGTAATGCAATTGTAACTATATGAACAAATATGTTATGCAACTAAATGACATGCACTAAAAATTTTGTTGTGCATGTATGTTTTTTTCTATATTTTTTTTTCATTTTTCACCAATGCAAGCTAAAATAAACAACTATTATGCAAGGTCTATTATGCAATGTAAATGCAATCAAGAGAAAGAATGATAACATGTACTCAATCTTCTTATGGTGGAGTGTAAAGCGGAAGTATGTGGTGGATGAGATCACACGACTAAGATATAGAACCTTCATAGAAAATCATATGTCACTCTCTAATGACCTATGTATAGGGTAATCAAGGGGTTTCTCTCTTAAATTTTAGTTTAAGGTCACGTTAGTGTTTGGTCAATTCGGGTTCAACAACCTTGTCAATCACTTTTCTTAGAAAATTAAGATGGTCATTTTTGTTCTCATGTCCTGAAGCTGACTTACCCATGCACTTCCTCAGTTATGCAACTCGATTACTCACAAGATAGGCTCACAAATGTTTTTGAAATTTACTTATTTTTCATGTGCACCCAACCGCAGAGATAGATATATTCACATGAAACCATACATTTACGTCTCCAAAAATTACACTAGATAGACTGTGGATCCTAAAAATTTCAATAAACAACTACTTTCTTTTAAAAAAAACATCATAAAATAAATAAAGAAAAGCTAAGATAAAAGGCTATTCCAGCACCCCCCGTAAGCTTGAATATGACTATGGCCGCATAGTCAAAATTCCAACTTAAGAGGTGGAACAACGGTACCATTTTCTCTGAAGGGTGGTGGAGGTGGATAGTTGGAGGCTCATTTGACCAAGTTGTGCTTGCTAATCTCCCTCTTCTTAGTGGCCCATTTTTGTGTCTTAGTGGTGCTAAGACGTGACATTCTTTATCCTTCTTTTCTCTACAAAAAATGGTGCTAAAAAAACTTTTCTAGTGTTGTTTACGACCTTTTTCAGGTGGTTGTCTGGCAGGAGTCGGTGGCACTGACTCTGCCAATCATTTTCAATGCATCGACGCACCCACCGAACCTGAAACAATAAAAAATTTCGGTGGCACTGACAGTTTATAAGCTATACACATCCGTAACTTTATGAAAATCTTTAGGGAAGTCGGTGGCACCGACTCTACTTTTTCAAAGCCGATCCAACACTGATCAAATCTCGGTGCCACTGACATAGATATTAGTAGTACCAAATTTGTAAGTTTTGCACACTTCCAAACACGAATCAAGGTACCATTTTTACAAAAAAATATGAAAAATTAAGCAAAACTAAGTCCATAAAATTAAAAGAATATAAAGAAACAATCTAAAAGTTGGGTTGCCTCCCAACAAGCACCCTTGTTTAATATCCTGAGCTTGACATGAGGAATACCTTCAACCTGGGTTGTCAAGAGGTGGCTCTAATGATTTAGATGGAAGCTTAAACTCAACTCTATCATCACCAATCCCAAGTGTCAAGTAACCTTTCCCAATGGTAGTGATCACATCAGCCGTAGCTTGGAATGGCCTTCCCAATAGCATCTTAGATCCTTTCATCTCAGGCATATCCATGCCCAAAAAATCTACAGGAAATGTGAACTTATCTACTTTAAGTAGCACATCCTCACATATACCATGTGGCTTCACAATTGATCCACCAACTCAATTGTCATAGAGGTTTTTGTTGGCTTTTTCAATCCCAACTTCTGAAAAGTAGCAAGAGGCATGAGGTTAATGCTTGCCCCTAACTCACACTGTGCTTGTGGGAATTATTGTCCACCTATAGAACATGGGATGTAGAAACATCCCGGATCCTTCCTCTTTCTTGGTATATTTCCTTGAATAATAGAACTCACTGCTTCATCAACACACCAAACATCTGTATCTTTGATCCGTCATTTCTTGTTGATGATGTCTTTCATGAATCTTCCATATGCAGGGATTTTCTCTATAGCCTCAACCAGTGGGATGTTGATGTGGATCTTTTGGAAGATCTCAAGAAATTTCCTAAAGTGCCTTTGCTCTTTCCTTGGCTTCAGACTATCTGGGAATGGCACACTTGGCTTCTCTATGCACTTGTGCGGTCGAACATAAGGAACTTTGAGGGTCTCCTCCCCTAAGCTTGCTTCAACACCACCTTCTAAGATAGAATTTGGCACATCTTCTGTGGATGGAATGACTTGTAGCTGCTTCTCCTTGTTTGTGGGTGTCTCCTTGTTGATTGTAGCTGCTCTACTATGGAGTAGAGCCTTCACCTACTCTTCCTTGTGTGGAGTTTTACACCCTCCCGGTAGTCCATACAAACTGCGATGGTATGGAACTTTGGGGACATATTCCATATCTAATTGTATGATGTTCTGCTCAGGTATCTCCTCAATAGGGGACTCTGGCTCCTTGTTAATCGAGATGTATTTAACATTTTGATGTTGTGGTGCGGGTGCGACATTCCCAGTAGGTTCCTTTTGAATGGGCTTCTTCATGGAAGCCATCTCCTCCACAATTTGAGAAATTTGATATTGCATGCTTTGTATTTGTGCCCCATGGCTTTGAAGAACCTACTGTGTCTGTCCCATGAACAACTCATTTTGCTTGAGTAATTTCTTGAGCATCTCATTGGTACTATCTTCTTCATTGTTTATGTACCCCTATTGCCTCATGTACTTGGCCTTTTCTTCCTCTTCTTCCTCTTCCTTCTAATATATCTTCTTAGCAATTAAATCCAACTTTTCATTCAATGCATTGATCACCTTTAACTCTGCCACACTGTTGATGTGCTCTGGGCGTTCTCTCTGATTATCCCAGGATTGGTTTTTGGCCATGTTCTGCAGAATCTCCTGGCACTTAAATGGTGAGTTATTAAGAAAGAAACATGTGCCTGCACTGTCTAGAGTGACACGTTCATTGTGGTTGAGACCAAAGTAAAACATCTTGACTTGGTTCTCCTGATATATCCCATGTTGATGGACTTTCCTGAGCATGTTCTGAAAATGCTCCCAAGTCTCAGAATAGAACTCAGCTGCTTGTTGTTTGAAATTGTGAATCTTCCTTACCAGCTCATTTGTCTTCTCAAGAGGGAAGTACCTTTCAAAGAATGTCTCGATCATCGTATACCATGTCTCAATCGACTCCTTTGGCAGGTTGTGTAGCCATTCTTTTGCCTTGTCCACCAGTAATGATGGAAACAACTTCAGATAAATAGCTATCTGTGGAAATTTATCCACTTTCACCATGTCACAACACTCAACAAAGTTGTTGATATGTGCCATCAGGTCTTCATGAGTGTGTCTGTGATAAGCATGCGACTTGACTAGTGCAATCAGCCCTGAATCGATCTTTTATTGTGCTACGTCCATAGCCTGCTTCTTAATCGGGCCCAGTTGAGCAGTCAAAGAGGATGCCTTGATCTTCTCCCATATGGTCTTTTCTTCAGCTGCTGCTCCGTCACCCATTGTTGCTTTACTAGTACCTTGAAATTTCAAATAATAGTGTATGAGCCGGTACTAATAATTTAAAAAGATAAATAAGATTTGCAATTCAGTTCAACAAATTAAAATAAAATAATAAGTGGCCTAGAGTGGCTTCCCGCAACACTCGTAGTGCTGAAACTTGCCATCTCCCCAACAACGGCGCCAAAAACTTGACACGCCAAAATTGTGCGCAAAAACACAAGTGTACGTGTCCTGTAATATAGGCCTATGTGAGGCCTGAGTCAAACTCAGGGAGACGTAGTCTCAGTGACTACTACTAACTATGGTGCGATCAGCTAAGCTGATTAAAAAGTTGAATTTGAGTTTGAAAAAAATAAAAGAAAATTAAAAACGGTTGGTTTGGATGAAATGAATTCCTTAGGGTTACCGCTTTCACCACGGGGTCTCGTTGTATCTTATTTCTATCACATTAATATAAATTCCTACTCCTACCCTGGATAGAAAGCATGTAGTCAGAATTGCCCGCTTCCGTGGAGCAATTCACTACCTAGATCTAAGCTAATTCCACGTCTTTAGTAATTTATCTCTTAGTCTAGGTTCATTATCAAAAACTATGGGTTCTTTCAACTAACCGTACGTTGCCTTTCCCAAGGAACACATAGGAAAGTGTATAGATTATGGTTTTCTAACCTTGAATTCTCCTTCCAGATTAATTATCGGTCTGTAATCCTACCGATGGTGATCAATCAGTGATAAGTTGTTCAATTCCACAATCATATATCTAGGAATAAAGAGGAATTTATACTAAATCATGTAGAAAGTTAATACAATGATTCCCAGAGCTACTCCTGGGTCCTAAGGAAAGGAGGGGTTTAGCCCTGCATGGTTTTTAGTTGCAAATACATAGAAGGAGAGAAGAAAATTGTGGGATACATGAAGGAAGTTTGTGTAACCCCTGGAAAAAAAGGTTCTCTGGATAATCCTCCTCAAGAAACGCACATTCTACAGTCTTCCGACAGTAAAATCATCCTTCAGAGGTGTTCGAATCTCCCGATTGACGTCCTTCATCTCTGTGCTTCTCTCCCTCTCCTCTCTTCTTGTTGTGCAGTGCAACGTGATATCCCCCCTTAGGTCTGGCCGTTCCTTTTTTAGGTCATAGGCCAACTTACAGTACCACATAGCGTGGACTGTCGGATCTGGGCAAATTTAATGAATGCTGATTTCCAAAAAAGTCGGTGGCACCGACTCTGCTCTCCTGGATTGGTTACTGATGTAATCTCAGTGGCACCGACTTGAAGGGTCGGTGGCACCGACTCTGCATTGTACATAAAGTACCTGAAAAATGTAGAAAAATGCATATAAGTGTAGGGAATATATGAAATCATATAAATATGATACAATAAGCATAATTTGATGCAAACAGAGTGTACATGCCAATAATTGTTATTTATGCAAATTTAATCAAGAAAATGACAAATAAATGCACAAAACAAGTATAAAATAATCTTGTAAAAGCAATTCAAAATCCATGCATCAAATCTTCCCCGACGGAACTGGACCATCTCACCCATGTGAGACGACAGTCTCAGTCACTCATACGGTCGTCTGGTGACCCGAGTCGAGCCAGTTTTGTTGGATCGGTTCATCCTTAGACAAATTCAACACAAAACAATCTGATACCCAGACTCCCATCTCAACTCTTATTGGACCGTTTGGCACTTCTAGACGGTCGTCCCAACACTTGAGATAGGCATTTTGTAGTGTTTTCAGCCTATTTGTTGCATGAATTAAATACTGAAACACTATAGTACTTAATTCAAATGTCATTCAAGATACACACTCCTCTTCTAGGTCAAGACCTATGAGTGTGACCCTATAAAGTCCCATATTATGTTGGCAGTGAATGTCCATAACAACTTATGACATCACAAGTAAAGAGTGGTGCCTAGTCGCACATCATTTCTACCCAAGTAAATGGAAAATTTGGAGAACAACTTCAACCTACAATATGTGTATGGTGTTGTAGTGTTTGTATAGTTCCTTTGTCACTAATGTCCAGATTGAACTAGAGGCATGGAGTAGTCACCCTCATTATTATTCAATATTGTTTCTTAAACCATAGCAGGCTGTCTGAGATATATGTAAGCTCAATATCATATATTGACTCACATGTGCATGACCATGCTTTGTTTTCAATCTCACTAAGAAAGAGGCCTAGGACATCACACTCCCATTGGAGGGACAAATCCCATATCCATCACTCATAGTCAATCCCCATGTGTCAAAGCCACCCAATCATCATCATTATAACAACCCATGTTTCAGGAATGTGTTTGATGATGTCAAAGTATACCCAATGACATGTGTTGAGTGCAGTGATTTCAGGTCTAAGAACCACAACCACCACCATCATTGTGAGCGTTGACTATGACTTCCATGTCAGTCTCACAGTGGGTTTGTCCAATACACTATTCTCTAACATGTATATGTGTGCTTTCTTAGATATAGCCATATCATGACTCACAAGATTGCATCATCAACCAACCCACACTCTGATCGTATGTGTTATTGTTGCCTATCAGCATTCCACAATATCAACAAATCAGGGACATAATGAAAATGTGTATATGTACTCTTAACATCCGTATGATCTCATTTTGACAAGGCTAAAACTTGAAGGCATACATCATTATGTAATATTATTCTCTAGACATTTATAATGTTACATCATTATCTCATAACTGAATTAAGAAAAATCATTTGGAAGATTTCCTTTATTTATTATTCAATTCAATTACAAGTTATGCCATTACAATCATCATATGATTGGCTCTCTAGACATACACTTGCATTTAGAGCCAATCACCTACAAATTATATTCCAAGTGATCTTACATTTCCATCATTCTTCTATTGTGAAAGTTCTTTCGTCAATGGATCAACAATGTTGCTTTCAATCGATACTTTGTAAATCTTTACATCTCCATGTTGCATGATCTCTCGTATGAGATTGAACTGCCTTTGTGTATGTTTTGAGCGCAGATGTGATCCAGGTTTCGTAGCTTGCACAATAGCACCATTGTTGTCACAATATAGCTCGATTGCCTTATTGATGCTTGTAATTACCCCAAGTTTTGTGATGAACTTCTTGATCCATACAACCTCCTTTGTTGCACTCGATGCAACAATATACTCGACCTCTATTGTAGACACGACAACTATTTTTTTCTTGGAACTCTTCCAGCTCACATCTCTATTATTGAGGTAGAACATGAATCCGAATTGTGACTTGTAATCATCTTGATCCGTCTAGAAGCTTGCATCAATGTATCCTTTTCCACCAAATCTTCCTCTCTTTCGTAGACCAAGAATTGATCCTTTGTCCTTCTCAAGTACTTGAGGATGTTCTTTACGACTATCCAGTGAGCATCACCTGGATCTGACTAATATCCACTCGTCATGCTCAAAGCATACGAGACATTTGGATGAGTACATAATATTACAGACATGATTGATCCAATTACTGAGGCATATGGAATCTCACTCATGCATTCCCTTTCTTCACAAGAATTGAGACATTGAGCTCTAGAGATGGGGACACCATGGCACGTAGGAAGCTTTCCTCTCTTTGAGTTCTCCATGTTGAACCTCTTCAACACTTTGTAAATGTATGTACTCTGACTTAGTCTAAGAATCCTTCTAGATCTATCTCTATAGATCTTTATCCCTAATATGTAGGATGCTTCTCCCAAGTCTTTCATAGAGAACACATTTCCAAGCCAAGTCTTTATCTTTTTTGAAGTAGGAATGTCATTCTTCATCAATAATATGTCATCTACATATAATATGACGAATTCCACTATGCTCCCACTAACCTTCTTGTACACACAGGGTTCATCTTCATTTTAAACAAAGCCAAACTCTTTGACTGTCTCAGCAAAATAAAGATTCCAGCTCGGACATGCTTACTTCAATCCATAGATTGACCTTTGTAGCTTACAATCTTTGTTTGCATTCTTTGGATTAATAAAACCCTCAAACTGTGTCATGTACACATCCTCAAGTAAATTCCCGAATAGGAATGTTGTTTGAACATGCATTTGCCAAATTTCATAGTCATGATAAGCTGCAATAGCAAGCATGATCCTGATGGACTTAACCATGGACACTGGAGAAAAGGTTTTGTCATAGTCAACACCTTGAACTTATCTGAAACCCTTTGCAACCAATATGCACTTATAGGTTTGAACTTTTCCATCCATGTAGGTCTTCTTCTTGAAGACCCACTTGCACCCTATGGGTTTTACCTCTTCAGGTGGATCCATAAAAGTCCATACTTTGCTGTTATACATGGATTTCATCTCATATCTCATGGCCTCAAGCCATTTCTCAAACTTTGGTCCCTCAATAGCATCTTTATACGATATTGGCTCATAATCTATGACCAATTCACTACCTTCCTGAGTCATAAGATATCCAAATCTCTCAGGTTAAAGGTGTGTCCTATTAGATCTATGAGGTTCCTATGTTACCTGAGGAGTTTGAGATTCCACAACACCTTATGATTCTCGAGGTACCTCTGGTTCATCAATTGGTTCAATGTTCTCTTATTGGTCTTGAACCTCTTCATGTTCTACTTTCCTCCCACTAATTCCTTAAGAAATGAAATCCATCTCAAGGAATGTAGCATCTCTGGCAACAAACACTTTGTTATCATATTGGGAATAAAAGTAGTATCCTCTTGTTTCTTTAGGATATCCAATAAAATAACACTTATCAGATTTCAGACCAAGCTTATCAAAAAACATCCTTTTTAACATAAGCTTTGCATCTCCAAATCCTCATAAAAGACATTGGGACGCTTCCCATTCCATATATCATATGGTGTCTCTTGATTTGATTTAGATGGTACTCGATTTAGTGTATACGCTATGGTATTTAGAGCATACCCCCAGAAGGTATTTGGAAGCTCAACCAAACTCATCATCGATCGCACCATATCTAGACATATGCAATTCCTTCTTTTTGACACACCATTATTTCTATGGTGTTCCAGGTGATATCACTGGGATACGATCCCATGGGATCTAAGAAGGTCCTCAAAGTCTTGGTTTAAGTATTCACTGCGTCAATCAGAACAAAGTTACTTAATACTTTTACCAAGTTGGTTTTGTACTTTATTCATAAACTCCTTGAACTTTTTAAGAGCTTATGACTTATGTTTCATTAAATAAACATATCCATACCTACTAAAGTCATCGGTGAAGGTAATGAAGTACTGAAACCCACCTCTAGCATCTATTCTAAAAGGCCCACATACATCAGTATGTATGAGTTCTAATAGATCACTAGCCCTCTCATTGTTTCTAGTGAAAGGCTATTAACCATCTTGGTCAATAAATAAGATTCACATGTCTCTAATGATTCCAGATCATAAGAGTCTAGATAACCATCTTTATGGAGTTTAGATATGCGATTCTCATTTATGTGCCCTAGACGACAATGCCAAAGGTATGTTTTGTTTGAGTTGTTGAGTTTTAGTCTTTTGGTATTAGCATTATACACATCTGTCTTAAGCACTAACAAGTGAAGACCATAAGATATTGGGAAACTGCCATAAAAGATCCTATCTTTTAAAATAGAACATCGACCACTTTAAATATGGAATACAAATGCATCCTTGTCCAAAAAATATGTAGAATTGAAGTTTCTATTTAAATAAGGTACATAATAGAATTCTTTAACTCTATTACAAGCCCTCTGGGAAGAGATATACTATAGGTTCCAACTATGCTAGCCACAACTCTTGTGCCATTAGCAACTCATAGTTCCACCTCACCTTTTGTAGAGGCCTACTTCTTTTCAGATCATGCATATCAGAACATATGTGAGATCCACATCTGGAATCTAGTACCCATGATGATGAAGTTGATAGATTTATCTCAATATAATATATACCTGAAGTGGAGATCACCATGTCCATCTTCTGCTTCCTGAAAGCCTTCAAGTACAAAGGATGAGTTCCTCTTGTACTTTTCTTTCTCCTTATCTTGAGTGTTGAAGAATTGGACTTAGGCGTGACCATAGAACTATTCTCAGTGTTGCGTTGATCCTTGGACTCAGCCCCACTGATCACCATCATAGGCTTGTCCTTCCTCACTGTTGTTGCAACATTAATCAACATGGAAACAATTTTGACATCTGTCCATCTGAATTACTCACATGTAACATGCAATAAAAGAACTATATGATTTAGGTATAGTCCTTGGAATCATATTAGTGGCCAATTATTATCTCAAAGTGAATCCCAATTCATCAAGATGTTACACATGTACAATCATATTGAGTACATGTTCTTCTACTGAGGTTACCTCTGTCAGCTTTGACTCAAGTAGCACCTTTAAGATAGCGTCCCTTTCTAGCTTGTCAAGGCCAAGTGTTACCTTCTTAAGATGTGTCACCATCTCAAGAACACTCATGTCCTCACATTGATCATGAAACTCATAGTTCATGCAGCTAATCATATGATACTTTATCTCCAAGGCATCATTGGCATGCTTCTAGTAAGCATCCACTTGTGTCCTAGGTGCATCAGGAGGAGGTATTTCAGACACTGGTTTGTCAAGGATGTAGATCTTGCACTCTTCAATGAGAACTATTCTCAAAGTCCAAAACCAGTCATGAAAATTTCTCCCATCAAGCTTGTCCTTCTTCAGTACCAATCACAAATCGAATTTGTTCATCATTGATTCTACAAGAGAAAATTTGCATTTGTCAAAAACCCTTTTTGATTTGAAAACTTTTGATGATATTAATTAGTTCTTTAATTATTATCACTCTCATAATTTTAATCAAATTGATAGCCCTCAATATCAATTCGGAATATTGCAGCATACAATATTCTAGTGGGCCAGATCCAAGATAATTCAACTATGGCCCGATCAACACCGCAAAACACAGTTAACTTTCAAGGTAGGCAACTCTTGCCAATGCATCATATACAATTCTGGATAGATGATATGCACAACCCATTTCCATAATCATTTGCATGCCACTGGGCCCATATGCTATGAGAAACACCATTCAAGCCCAACCCAAAAGCTGACACGATAATAATGCACCCCGCGGAGGCGGAACCTACATTATTACCATCACAATTCCACGAGATAGACGGCGCACCCCATGGAGGCAGAACCTATGCTTGGTCAATCAAGCTTTTCATGTGTTCTGCTTTTGGAAAGCATCTAAGACTTTGATATATTTTAATTGAGGGAGTTTTTATATATATAATTTATCCAATAACCACATACATATAGTATGCATCATATACATGTTATATCACACAACAAAAAGATACAATAAATGAAAGCGATGGTTATGGGCAGTCCTAATGTAATCCCTTGGAGCCACAATGAATTATGTCATCTAGGTCTACATCATATGCAGAAACCTATTGTTGATAAAGATTTGTGCTTGCCAATATGGGTTGATCAATTTAACCCTTGAACTAATCAAATTGCCTCCTAGATGGTTGTTAGGTTGTCTCACCGATTGTCTGGTCCATCTGTCCACCATCGGTTGGTTCCTCCTGTAGATCGGTTGGGTCCACTAGACGATTGGTCCAGCTTATCCACCACGTCCTCAAAGGTCCTTCAGTCAGTTGGCTCATCTTTAGGATGTCTTCATCTTCGTCATAATAGAAAGTAAACTATCCTACTTTTACATGATTATAGGGAAACCTCGAGTTACATTCAAGGGGAGCAAAGGTAGAAGAGAATTAACTTTACATTGGGAAGATAAGATAGAGGCTCAGTACGTAGAATGAGATAAAAGGATAAACAAACCACATACACCCATGCATAGGTAGGGGTTATTGGCCATAACCATGCTACACATCCACCATCAAAACTAATTTTAGGGTGACGCATGTGAATTGCATATATACAGATATATCATATATATTAGTTTGGTATTATCATGGTATTATATTTGATAAGATATTATTCGAATCGCATGAAATAATAGAACGATAAAACCAAAATCTGATCATATAGATTATCCCGTAATATATTAAATCGATGTTGGCTTTGTTACCACTGATGGGAAATATGGCTACAGAGTAGGCAGTGGCATTTAAAATTTTATCCACCAAATTCCCATAAATAGTAGATTGCATCAATAACTATAACATAGGAAGGATGGTTTTGAGGATATACTTGGTCTTGGAGCAAGTCCAGCGACAATCCTCATCATCGTAGATGCACAACTCTGAATACTGGTTGCACTGAGACTCATTTGACTACTGCTCCTCCTGGTCAGTGCCACAGACTGCAACCACAAATGTCGTCTTCTTTAGCAGCTCATCTTGTCAGCTTCTATTGGTTGACGTTGTCCTCTGAGAGATAAATAATGAATTTCCACCTCTATCGTAGTCCACATGGACCACCTAGAACTCATGTCGTCCTGTTAAGATGATCAGGAAGGAGTCGTCCCTCTCCATCAGTGTACTAGTCAGTGACTTTCTCTCCCACGACAATGATCTCAATTGCTCTTTCCCTTGTTGTTCCTCTATAGTCGGTTAGAATTTGCTCGAGCTCTCGTGGTTACCGCAACTAGAGAGGACAATGTTTGTCAGAGAAACTATTTTTTCAATTGTTTGTGTGGTGTTATGGGAAGCCCCAGTACCCCTTCTATTTATAGGTAGGGTTTGGGTATAGGTTCCCAGTCTATGCAGGAGTGGAAGGGGCCGAAAGAACTTGAATTTTTGTAATAATTCTAGAATTTTTGCAACTTGTGACAGCCCAGACGGTGGTCTGGAAACCCAAATGGTTGTCTGGTATGTCAAACGGTCATTTGGCACAGCCCAGGTAGTCGTTTGGTTGTTTCCTAGTTGTAGAAAAATATGGAAACTCAATTCTTATCAATATTAGACATTGATTTCCTTGTGCAATAGGTATTGCTCAAGCGGAAAGAATAGGGAAACATCTAGAACCTTCCCCAGACAAATTGGACCATGTCTCCCATGTGAGATGGCCATCTTAGTCACCTAGACAGTCATCTGGTGACCCTAGTTGAGCCAGTTTTGTTGGGCCGGTTCATTCCTTAGCCAAATTCAACACAAAACATGTCTGACACCCAGACACCAATCTCAACTCTTGAGATGACCATTTGACAATTCTAGATGGATGTCTCAACACTTGATATGGGAGTTTGGTAGTGTTGTCAGCCTATTTATTATGTGAATCAAATACCTAAATACTTTAGTACTTAATTCAAATGTCATTCAAGATTTGAACTCCTCTTCTAGGTCAAGATCTATGTGTGTGACCTTATAGGTCCCATATTATATTGGCAGTGAATGTCTGTAAGAACTTATGACATCATAAGAAAAGAGTGGTTCCTAGTTGGACATCATTGTTACCCAAGTAAATGGAAAAGTTGGGGAACAACTTCAACCTACAATCTGTGTATGGTGTTGTAGTGTATGTATAGTTCCTTTGTCACTAATGTCCAGATTAAACTAGAGGCATGGAGTAGTCACCCTCATTATTATTCAATCTTGTTTCTTGAGCCAGAGCAGACTGTCTGAGATATATGTAAGCTCAATATCATATATTTACTCACATGCACATGGCCATGCTTTTCTCAGTCTCTCTAACCAAGAGTCCTAGGACATCACACTCCCATAGGAGGTACAAATCCCATACCTATCACTCACAGTCAATCCACATGTGTCAAAGCCACCCAATCATCACTGTTATAACAACCCATGTTTTAGGATTGCATTTGATGATGTCAAAGTGTACCCAACAACATGTGTTCAGTGTAGTGATTTCAAGTCTAAGAACCACAACAACCACCATCACTGCGACAACTGACTATGACTTCCATGATGATGGCTTCCATGTGTTCGTATCATGGTGGGTTTGTCTGATACACTGTTCTCTAATATGTATCTGTGTGCTTGGTTTGATATAGGCATATCATGACTCACGAGATTGCATCATCAACCAACCCACACTCTAATCTTTTTTGTTATTGTTGTCTATCAACCTTCCACAATATCAATCGATCATGGACATAATAATAATAATATGCATATGTACTCTTACCATCTGTATGATCTCATTTTGATAAGGCTAAAACTTGAAGACATATGTCATTGAGTAATATTATTCTCTAGACATTTATAATGTTACATCATTATCTCATAACTGAATGAAACAGAATAAATTGGAAGCTTGCCTTTATTTATTATTCAATCAATTACAAGTTATGCCATTACAATCATCACATGATTGGCTCTTTGGGAATACATACCAACATGAACTTGTCACATCACCACATGATACTTGTAGCACTACCATTCACAAGGTCATCATAAATGTCACACAGCCATACAAGGCTATCACCCATGTCACATCACTATGGCATATATATCCCTCAATCATATCACTAGAGGATATCACCTTACAATAGGCATTAGGCCCTCACTAGATCATAGAACTCATGACATCAAATGATCTCATTATGTCTCATCAAGGCTCATAGAGATCACCTTGCGTCATATGATCACCACCATAGAATACACAAGCTATGACATTTATTACACCTACAAGGTTAGGGATTCATAAACAAGAGAGAGAAAACATCATAATGTGGTAACCACTTCAACTGAGACAAGCAAACACATCATATTCCCCAACATTAGGGTTAGGGTTACATGTTCAACCAATTAGGGTTTCATAACATTACTCAAACACTGGACCTTAATCTCATAACCTCCTACTTTCTTGGAGCATACTAGTATTAGAACCTCATTATTTAAGCACGATTAGAGCATTATGTCCACAAAACTAAGTGTCAACATCATTCACATGTGCATGTGTACCATCTCATTATGTTATGCATGTGTTACGGCCATGCGCTCATGTGTGTATTGACAACCCAAGAAAACATGTGCCACGACCTTAACTATCCATGTGTCTCGACCTCAAGCCAACTAGGTGTCTCGACCAAGACAAGAACATGTGTCTCAACCACCACAAATTTGGGTGTCTCGACCATGCACAAAACACGCATCTCAACCTAGAACAAAACACATGTCTTGACCATCCATAAACCAAGAGTCTTGACCGCAACAAAACCATGAGTCTCGACCGCAAAAAAATCATGTGTCTCGACCACAACAAAACCATGAGTCATGATTGCAACAAAACCATGAGTCTTGATCGCTACTAACATTCTGTCTCGACCACCAACTAACATGGTGTCTCGACCACCATCGAGGGCATGTCTCGACCCAAACAAAAAAACATAGGTCTCGACTATGAACAACACATATGTCTCAACCAAGACAAGGTTAAGGAGTAGAGACCACCAATGTCAAGCTACCCTAAGAACACTTAGCCAATATCAAAATACGAATAAATGTCATTAAAAATAGAAGGTTAACATCAAGGAAGATCACCATCCACAAGGTGGAAAAACTCCATGCAAGATGGACATCAAAACCTTGAAAACTAAACTTCAACATAAACCTTCAAGGGACCAAACCAAGGTAAAGAAGGACAAGCTTCAACTCCAAGAAACCAACTAAAAAATCTCAAGAAACGCAAGGGTCAAACACAACATGGTGAAGAAACCAAAAACATGATGCATGTATCAAAAACACCTCCACCAACACATAACAAGTCAGGTACCAAAAATATAGGGTTCAAGAAAGATTGTAATATACATGAGAATACTACAAAGTATTAAACCTTAGATCATGGCAACTTCATATAGAACATTGGCATCAAGTTTAGAGATCAAAATAGTAGCTAGCAAGTATGATTAAGGTGCAAGTAATAGAAGAGGGTAGAGAGTTATTGTTACAACCAATATTTTTTTGGGTTCATCTGATGAGAAATGTAATCTCTGATATTGGACAAATAATTATGTAATTTCATTTACAATAGCCTTGATGATTGTATTGTGGGCTTTATTGGCTATTGGGCCCAATAACAAAGAAATTCAATTAATTAATGAATAATTGAGAATTTGCGCCTAGAATGCAAAAGAATGTAATCCAAAGATGGAATTCGTGCCCCTTGGGTTCCAAGGAGTCCAAAGTTGCAAAAACAAAGCAATAAGAAAAGAAAAGATCAATTAATTATTTCTTTATTAAGAAAGAAATTGAAAACAATGGTAAAATGTGGAAAACAAGTGAAAAGAGGTATAATTGAGTTATCCTTGGTGGATTTTTGTATCCAAAGGATTCCTAATGTTAAATGGAATGCCAATGAGGAAAATAAAAGATAAATAAAGAGAAATCCTCAAAAAGAGATATTTTAATAAGAAAATAAACATGATAATGAGAAATAATGCATATAGATGCATCTAGAAGGATAAAAAGTATCCTTGAAAAGGAATTTCGAAATAATAGAGTTTCTTGAGATCCAAGGAGTCCCAATGAAGAAAGAGGAAAGAGAAAATACCAATAAAGTCAAATAGGAAGAAAAATATGTAAGGAATATGATAAAAGGACATATTCAGACCATTTAATCTTTTGTATATAATTTTGTTTGGCAAAAGAAAGTTAAACATGATGGGAACGTTTTCCCTTATTTATTGTCAAAGAAATTATGTTCTACACAGAGAGATACAAGCATATTTTCAGAATTAGTTTACTTCCAAGCATAGATATCTCTTTGGAAAGAAACTTTCCTTTTTTCCCCAAGGAACTAAGGGCTCTAAACCCAACCAAACCCTCACCTCTTCCTTGCTACCCTCGACCTATATAAGGTCTAGATTTAAAGATTCCGAGATCAGAAGGATCTGTGACAGTGCACGGTCCTCTTCCAACTGTGCCTCCTTCTTAACCACGAAGGAAGGGACAATGTGGTTCCTAAGGCAACAGCTGGTGGTGGAACTGATTCGCGGAGTGGTAGCATCCTCTTCCGGTCAGAACGGAAACAAGGGAGATGCCCAGATGCGCAATTTCGTCGCCCAGCCACCTGTACCCTGCCTACATGGCCGACGGACAAGAAGCAGAAACAGATCAACACCCGGCCTCTTCGGCCACAACCAAGGGCCTCCGTGGCTATGGGGGAGGAGGGCGGAGGTAGAAGAACCTTCGTTGGTGCTCCTCGAGTCCCAGGGAGGGGAAGCAACGTGGCAACAAAGCTTTACCCTAGCGGCAGCACTGGGTTTGCAAGGAAGAAGAAGGGTGGAGATGCGTTGGACCGATTGCCCCTCCGCGGTCTGAATAACCAACAAACTAAACAAGGGCAAAGTCGTCATTTGGTTATATTTCCAAAGTGAGTGAGAACGTTGCATGGAGGAGGCGACGTGGTGCTCTCCGATTGGTCCGGGTAAGTGAAACCTTGCAAAAATCATAATTAAATAACCGTAGCTCGGATAGATGCTTTTTATACATGAAATTTGATCAGGAGAACGAGAGGGACTCAATAAAATTGTTATTAGAACCTAACTTTGCTTCTAATTTCAAAAGTGTCTAAAGTGATCATATAATGCATTAAGCTTTGATTAAAAACCCTAATTGTAGTTGGAGATCAAATCAAAGATGCTTAATGGGTTAATTCAAGTATTAATAACCTGTTGAGAAATAAAGGGAGGTTTGAATATAATTTAGATAGTGTTGGGCTTGTTTTAGGGTTTTAATCCATGAATCCATGATAATGCATGTAGAAACCCTAATCTAGGGTAAAGAAGGTAATTAACTTGAATAATTTGGAAATAAGTTAATATTAATTTGTTAATCATAAAGAGATACAATAAGATCGAAAAGATGAATCTTGCACGTAATTTGTTTAATTTAGAGTTTCATGCGTATAATGGGCCTTGAAACCCTAATGTTGGTAATTAGGACTACTAATGGCTTTAATTATTCGATTTCATGTATAGAACTGAGTTTTCATGGTTATAAGCTATTTCGAGCATTAAAGTTCCAAATTTGAGGATAAATACCCTTAATGTAGTAATTAGGGTTTTCTCATGAATAAAAGGTGGAATTAATGGCAAATCGAGTTCATATGTGAATTGGACCATAACGAACTATGAATTGATGATAAATGTGTATAATGATCTTGTCATGGATTAAAGGGATAAAAATCATAGCTTTAATGTAATAGAGGCTTAATGAACTTAATTAATGGTTAATTATGCCTTTAATCTAAAATTGAGGATTAGATGTGGAAATAGTTAGGGTTGGTGATCAATTGCATTAAATTAGGGTGTAGAATAGTAAAAGATGAAGGGAAACCCTAATTGCAATAGAAACCCTAAAAGTGAATTAGAAACCCTAGGAAGCGAGCTAGGTTTAATGGATCTTGATGATATGAATAATAAAAAGGGAATTACGTGATTATTTCAGGATCTTGTTGAAAATGCTTGCTTGGTTGGATTCTTATTTGCATGGATATTTTTGTTCAAATCGCCAGATCAGGTATGTGGTTAATTATGATTAATAGCATTAGTTTCCCGAGGGTTTTTTGAATGTTTCCTCGCATTGAATGCAATCTAAACAGTTTGGATGTTCATACTGCAATTATAAAGTCACTATGGCTGTCACAGTTATATATACATGTGAATTCTCACACCTACATGCCACCCTGATGGAAGATGCCATGAGGTCAGGCCCAGATGGGTAGACCAATGGGCACCATCAGAGGTGACCCCAGACACCAAGCTCGGGAATGAGAAGGTGGTCTATGATGCATGACTATGGAGCACCGTGAGAGGTGACTCCCAGGCACCAAGCTCAGGATTGAGAAGGTGGCCTTAAGTCAATGGCAAAAGAGAAACCCTAGAAGGGTATGCCAGGGTTAGGGAAAAAGTGGTGGAGAATGACACATTGAAAATGTAAAGTGGCTTGTTAAATAATTTGATTGTGATTATTAAATTTTTAGCCATAATTGCAAGATTTTGGTTGTTCCCACATACCAGTATATTTTGATATACTGACCGACATTTTGTTTGCCGGCGTTTTAGGAACAACAATTGAAAGAACAAACAGTAAAGTGACACATTGTGAAAATAAGAAATAAAGTGCATGGAGGATTAGATAGAATAATTCAAGCTCTAGATAGATAGATCTCTAAAGTTTTAAAAGGTAAGTAAAGTTTTAATTTTATACCAAATTCCAGTTAGTTAGTAGAATTTAATAATTATTATTGATTATTTGTTGAACCTTTGATCCTATTAATTGAATAACAGCTCTGACCTTCGGGTCTCCCTTAATTGGGGGTTACCGGGAGGTGGGGTCATTACAATTGGTATCAGAGCATAGGTTCCTCACTTAATCTCTTATAATTATTGACTTTTACAAATTCCATAGAATCGAGGGAGTTATTAGAGGATTGTTCGAAAGATTGAGGTGTCTAGAAAAGGATCATGTCCAGGGGTTGGCAATATTTTCTTCCGCATCGCTACTCGGAATACGAGGACTCTCGGATTGTGTGACTTCCTGGCCGATGTTTTAGGATATGACTCGAAATAAGATACCTTTAGGACTCTCTCATCTTGTTCATCCTTTTCTCAACTCAAATTCTGTTAAGGACCTTAAGGATTAGGGTTTTCTCTCTCCTCCTCACCCTCTTGAGGTAAGGGTAAGGATACTAAGGTCTAAGGAATCCTTCACCAAATGAATGAAAAACATGTAAATAAGATGTCATGGACATAAGCTTAATAGATTAAGTGCAAACTAAAGAATAGATACATGCTTAGGTCGTATAACACGATGTTGTCATTGCTCTCAGGAGAAACCTAAGGCTAGACCTCCTTGTCAGAAGGATGAGTAGAGAGAGTTAGTCTTGGAGGTAGAGACCTCCATTAAAAGTAGAGACCTAGCACATCCTCTGAGGATGATGTTAACCCCAACCCTAAGTGGAGGTTAGAAAGAGAGATGTCATGATGAGTTATATGTCTTGGTTGACTGGGTGTTTGGATGGACATGCCTATGGATTACCATACGAGCCATGAGAGGTTGGAAGACCTAGCACCTTTGGCAACCCAACCCTGGGAACGGTCGTGCATGTTTGAGCGAAGGATAGCTCCTTCATGGATGAAGTTAGAGAAGAACCTATAGAACCCTATGGGCTTGTGCAAGTAGGGTATAGCTTGCACCCAGAGTATGTAAGTAGTGTTGACAGTAGGATGAAACCCTGGACAAGGAATCATAATGGACGGCTTATGAGATAAGCATAAGGGGTTATGGATAATCTTGAGTAAACATAAGTTTGAGCATAGGCTTCTCTCAGGTAGGGGCATGCTTATGAGCTTGATCCTCCATGAAGAAAGGACCTCTTATAGAGCGGTTGGTTGTAGGATTAGCTCTAGAGAGAGAGAAGGACCTCAAGCAAGAAGGTTGGAAGCCTAAAACCCTGAAATTTAAGGAACATTGGGAGTTGAGGATGATGCGACCTAAGTGGATGAAAGTGGTTGTCGTATGCTTGACCCTTGGAGGTTGATGATGTCTTGGTTGCCCTTAGAGGAACCAAACCCTTGAGAGAGGTTGATGCTTCGGGTACCTATGTACCTATGGTATAAGTGGTTACCCGCTGAGATGAGACAAAGAGTGCCTTAGACCCTAAGGAGGTTCAAGTAACCAGTTGTGGGGCTGTATATCTAGTTGGTTGTCCTTGAGGAGGACTCAACTCTGAGGTGTTGCTCGTATAAAAGGATCTTGGGAGTACATGGCATACCTTGGACATGCTTGATTTGGTTAAGAGGTTGAGCATGTAGTTGGATATCCAAAAGTGAACCTAGGGTTCCTGGCCGAAGAGGGGAAGTGGTGTACCTAATGCTCATCTTGAGAATTGAGTCTCTATAGTTTTGAGCATGGTACTCTTCATGTATAGAGGAAAAGGAAACCCCTTAAGTTAAAGGTAGGTTTGATGAACCCCTCACAACTAAGTTCACTTAATGTTGAGGAAAGAGAACAAGTATGACCTAACATGGTTTAATAGGTGATCTGCTTGTGCCTTAGTAGCTGCTGGGTTAGGCATGTTTATGTGAATGTAAACCCTAAGGATGGTTGTGACCTTGTTGTCAAGAGTTGTAGTTTCCTCCCATCCTGGGAGAGGGACCCTTTGGTAGGGTGTATACCAATTTTGCAGGTTTTGAGGTAACCTAAAGAAGTTTCATAGGATCTCGAGAAGCTAAGTGAAAAGTACATGGAATGAGAATGAACTTGTAGACCCATAGATAACGATATCTAAGTGCATGTGGATGTGTTACCATGGAGGTAACCGGTATGGGGCCTGACCAAGGTAGGCAGGTTGCCATGACCCCTATGAAGGGATGAAAGTCAGTCGAGAATGCAGAGAGAGATGAAGGCTTGGGTAAGGTTCTAAGTTGGACATGTACTATAATAGAATCCTAAGTCTGTCCTAGGGTCAGGTAGGGATAAGACCGATGGAAGAAGGAGTTGCCTAATTCCCTAGTTGCACATGACCATAGGGTTGGAAGGTAACAGCTATCATTGTCTGAGGACCGTGGGTTAGGAGATTGATCACCTTCAGGAACTCATGGGACCCAAAGGGTAAATGAGTAGGGCACTCTCTAAATGCATAAGGAAAGAGGGATGACCCCCAAAAGTGTCAGCACCCAATAGACCTAGAGGAGATGACCAAGGAATGTGTGTAAACCTCAGTAGGTTCGAGACCAGTTTCCCATGGAAGTAATTTAGATATCATGATGTTTGTGATGTAGAGACATATGTGGCACGTTGCAACTTAGATTTGAAGGTGTACTGGCAAGGTGGGATGCACCATCTCTACTCTTGGAATAGGAAGAACTCTGTATTTGGACTGCAGCCAAATGCTTATTTCCTCTTGTTATGGGAGTGAGAGATAGGACAATATGCATGTCATATACCAAGAATAGAGATGATGGGAGTTGGAACGTTGCTACAAGGTATGGGAACAAAGATGATAACATACCCTTGTGGAGTGAATGATACATGGATGGTTTATAAATAGTAAGAGAAATAAGGATGTTTTTAGAAGAAGCTATGTGAAACTTGCAAGTTATGCAAGGTTGAGTTTGATCACCAGGTGGATGATCTCAGAGTTTCTTGATGAAGATAAACTTAGAGTTTGAAATGAGATGATAAGAATAATACATGGAGGTGTATGTTACCTAACACCTAAGGATTAGAAGTGGTAATGAATGCTCTGGTTGAGATATAGTGCCCTAGTTTAGCTGGAAGCTAGAAGAAGTTGAGGTTGTTAGGCTAACCTTAAGTTGAGAAAAAGAGATAAATTTGGATAACACTCAGATATAATGAGATCTGTTGAACAAAATTAGTGGTTGTTTGGATAGCCAGCCTAGTCCTTGATGTGGTAGAAGGATGGTTGTAGAACCTTGGATACACTTCTTTGGATAGGAAGGTAATAAAACCCTATTGAGAGTGGTTTAGGGTTTTTGAGGAATCGACCTTGAGGAATCATAACATATAGGAGATCATGGTTTTAAGATCACCAAACACCGTGAAACTACAAAGATAGTAAGTGATAGTAGCACTTCGGTTGCTTGATGTGGAGTTGCATGTGACAGGTGACCATGTAAGCCAGGGGTGAAGGACGAACACCAGTAACCCAGTGCTTTGACATAGAGGATAAAGAGTCCTCAAGAGGGAATGAGAGTTCACCACTATGGATGTTGTAGTAAGTCTTCCCTTGAATAAGAAAGATCAAGATGCAATATGGGTTACGGTAGATCGCCTTACCTAGATAACATGTTAAAGAAAGAGTACTGTCAAGGGACAGATCCGGTTGAACTACTTATAAGAGAGAGAGATGGTTCAACTACACCATGATGTGAGTTCAAAAGTTCTTGAGTATAACCTAAAGGTTCACTTTCGTGAGTTGCAAATAGATACCTGAAGAACTCGATGTTAGAACAGTTTAGCACCCCATACTAATGGTTAGTATGATCCAGACTAGAGGGTCTGATGAGAGCATGTGTGTTGTAACATCCCAGGATTTGAGGCATCAAATAACATGATCTTAATAGGAATGATTGGACTACCCATATCACCAAGGTGCACCTCCTTTTCCGGGAGCCCATCACTAAAGAACTCCATAGTTAAGCGTGCTCAGCTTGGAGTAGTACTGGGATGGGTGACCTATCGGGAAGTTGATCCTGGCATGCACGTCGGTGTGGACAAAGTGCGCAGTTAAGGCTAGTGGTGGTTTGTGGGGCCAGTCGTCATTCCTGAAACTCTACTAGAGCCATGGGCAGTGGGCCCCGGACATTACAAATGGTATCAGAGCCAATTCCCTTCCAGTAGGTGGGGCCCACATGGGTATGGCATGCCAGTTTTGAGCCGTGCGGTCCAGGCATGTAGGAAAGGGTTGTCCATGGTTGACGTAGCCACCCTTGCGCTGGTATTCTGTGATCAGGAGTTGGGTGTCCATGGGCCATTGTGTGTCTACACTGAAATGGGGAATATATTATGAGGCCTTATAGTTGAGCCTTGACGAGGACGTCAAGAGTCTAAGTGGGGGAGATTGTAACATCCCAGGATTTGAGGCATCAGATAACATGATCTTAAAAGGAATGATTGGACTACCCATATCACCAAGGTGCGCCTCCTTTTCCGGGAGCCCATCACTAAAGAACTCCATAGTTAAGCGTGCTCAGCTTGGAGTAGTACTGGGATGGGTGACCTGTCAGGAAGTTGATCCTGGCATGCGCGTCAGTGTGGACAAAGTGCGCAGTTAAGGCTAGTGGTGGTTTTCGGGGCCAGTCGTCATTCCTGAAACTCTACTAGAGCCATGGGCAGTGGGCCCCAGACGTTATATGTGCTCATTCGAGACAGTTCTTGTGATGTGACGTTAGTCACCATAGCCTTATTGGGATGCAAGAAGTTTTATAGAGAGGTTGTGTCATTCACCGCTTCATTATGATGATGTTGGTGAAGGAGGCCTCACGAAGGTCAGAAAAGAACCACAATGTGTGCATATGAAGTCGCTTTGATCATGCAATGACTGAGAGAGGGCCCAGTGGTGACATGAGTCACGAGCTGATGTAAAACAGACTGACATGTAGTTCACTGTGGGAGAATATGTGATGTGAAAATCCGATCCCTCTAAGCTACAGCTGAGAAAGCTGAATCCCCGATATATGGGTCCATTTGATATGGATTGGTTGAGATGGTTGTGTTTAGCCTTGCCCCTCAAGATAACATGATGTATAATGTGTTCCATGAGTCTGATCTAGAGCACTATGTGAGGTACCCAAGCCGTGTGTTGAGCCTTGAACCTATTCAGCTTTTGAAAGGCTGAAATGTCCTGAATCACCTATAAGGGTATGATATACCAAGGTAAGAAAGAACTCAGATGGAAGAATATGAGATGATGAAGGTTCTTGGGAAGCATCATGGAAAGGGTAAAGCTACATGGGAGCCCTGATGGACGTATGAAAGGCTTATTCTGAATTGTTTGTTTGCTTGATGGAATTTTGGGGACAAAATTCCTATTAGAGGGGAAGGATGTTACAACCAATATTTTTTTTGGGTTCATATGATGAGAAATGTAATCTCTCATATTGGACAAATAATGATGTAATTTCGTTTACAATAGCCTTGATGATTGTATTGTGGGCTTTATTGGCTATTGGGCCCAATAACAAAGAAATTCAATTAATTAATGAATAATTGAGAATTTGAGATAAGAATGATGTGGAAACATATAGAAGGCAAAAGAATGTAATCCAAAGATGGATTTCGTGCCCCTTGGGTTCCAAGGAGTCCAAAGTTGCAAAAACAAAGCAATAAGAAAAGAAAAGATCAATTAATTATTTCTTTATTAAGAAAGAAATTGAAAACAATGGTAAAATGTGGAAAATAAGTGAAAAGATGTATAATTGAGTTATCCTTGGTGGATTTTTGTATCCAAAGGATTCCTAATGTTAAATGGAATGCCAATGAGGAAAATAAAAGAGAAATCCTCAAAAAGAGATATTTTAATAAAAAAATAAACATGATAATGAGAAATAATGCATATAGATGCATCTAGAAGGATAATAAGTATCCTTGAAAAGGAATTTCGAAATAATAGAGTTTCTTGGGATCCAAGGAGTCCCAATGAAGAAAGAGGAAAGAGAAAATACCAATAAAGTCAAATAAGAAGAAAAATATGTAAGGAATATGATAAAAGGACATATTCGGACCATTTAATCTTTTGTATATAATTGTGTTTGGCAAAAGAAAGTTAAACATGATGGGAATGTTTTCCCTTATTGCTTGTAAATGAAATTATGTTCTAGAGAGAGAGGTACAAGCATATTTTCAGAATTAGTTTACTTCCAAGAATAGATATCTCTTTGGAAAGAAACTTTCCTTTTTCCCGAAGGAACTAAGGGCTCTAAACCCAACCAAACCCTCGCCTCTTCCTTGCTACCCTCGACCTATATAAGGTCTAGATTCAAAGATACCGAGATCAAAAGGATCTGTGACAGTGCACGGTCCCCTTCCAGCTTTGCCTCCTTGACCACGAAGGAAGGGACAATGTGGTTCCTGAGGCAACAACTGGTGGTGGAATTGATTTGCGGAGTGGTAGCATCCTCTTCTAGTCAGAACGGCAACAAGGGAGATGCCCAGATGCGCAATCTCGTCGCCCAACCACCTGTACCCTGCCTACATGGCCGGCGGACAAGAAGCAGTAGCAGATCAGCACCCAGCCTCTTCGGCCACAACCAAGGGCCTCCATGGCTGTGGGGGAGGAGGGTGGAGCTAGAAGAACCTTCGTCGGTGCTCCTCGAGTCCCAGGGAGGGGAAGCAACGCGGAAACAGATCTTTACCCTAACCGCAGTGCTAGGTTTGCGAGGAAGAAGAAGGGTGGAGAGGCGTTGGACCGATTGCCCCTCCGCGGGCTGAATAACCAACAATCTAAATGAGGGCAAAGTCGTCATTTAGTTATATTTCCAAAGTGAGCGAGAAAGTTGCATGGAGGAGGCGACGTGGCACTCTCTGATTGGTCCGGGTAAGTGAAATCTTGCAAAAATCATAATTAAATAACCGTAGCTCGGATAGATGCTTTTTATACATGAAATTTGATTAGGAGAACGAGAGGGACTCAATAAAAATGTTATTAGAACCTAACTTTGCTTCTAATTTCAAAAGTGTCTAAAGTGATCATATAATGCATTAAGCTTTGATTAAAAACCCTAATTGTAGTTGGAGATCAAATCATAGATGCTTAATAGGTTAATTCGAGTATTAATAACCTGTTGAGAAATAAAGGGAGGTTTGAATTTAATTTAGATAGTGTTGGGCTTGTTTTAGGGTTTAAATCCATGAATCCATGATAATGCATATAGAAACCCTAATCTAGGGTAAAGAAGGTAATTAACTTGAATAATTTGGAAATAAGTTAATATTAATCTGTTAATCATAAAGAGATATAGTAAGATCGAAAAGATGAATCTTGCACGTAATTTGTTTAATTTAGAGTTTCATGCTTATAATGGGCCTTGAAACCCTAATGTTGGTAATTAGGACTACTAATGGCTTAAATTATTTGATTTCATGTATAGAACTGAGTTTTCATGGTTATAAGCTATTTTGAGCATTAAAGTTCCTAATTTGAGGATAAATACCCTTAATGTAGTAATTAGGGTTTTCTCATGAATAAAAGGTGGAATTAATGGCAAATCGAGTTCATATGTGAATTGGACCATAATGAACTATGAATTGATGATAAATGTGTATACTGATCTTGTCATGGATTAAAGGGATAAAAATCATAGCTTTAATGTAATAGAGGCTTAATGAACTTAATTAATGGTTAATTATGCCTTTATTCTGAAATTGAGGATTAGATGTGGAAATAATTAGGGTTGGTGATCAATTGCATTAAATTATGGTTTAGAATAGTAAAAGATGAAGGGAAACCCTAATTGCAATAGAAACCCTAAAAGTTAATTAGAAACCCTAGGAAGAGAGCTAGGTTTATTGGATTTTGATGACATGAATAATAAAAAGGGAATTATGTGATTATTTTAGGATCTTGTTGAAAATGCTTGCTTGCTTGGATTCTTATTTGCATGTATATTTCTGTTCAAATCATCAGATCAGGTATGTGGTTAATTATGATTAATCGCATTAGTTTCCCGAGGGTTTTTCGAATGTTTCCTCGCATTGAATGCAATCTAAACAGTTTGGATGTTCATATTGCAATTATAAAGTCACTATGGCTATCACAATTATATATACATGTGAGTTCTCGCACCTACATGCCACCCTGATGGAAGATGCCATGAGGTCAGGCCTAGATGGGTAGACCAATGGGCACCATGAGAGGTGACCCCAGACACCAAGCTCGGGAATGAGAAGGTGGTCTATGATGCATGACTATGGAGCACCGTGAGAGGTGACTCCCAGGCACCAAGCTCAGGATTGAGAAGGTGGCCTTAAGTGAATGGCAAAAGAGAAACCCTAGAAGGGTATGCCAGGGTTAGGGCAAAAGCGGTGGAGAATGACACATTGAAAATGTAAAGTGGCTTGTTAAATAATTTGATTGTGATTATTAAATTGTTAGACATAATTGCAAGATTTTGGTTGTTCCCACAAACCAGTATATTTCGATATACTGACTGACGTTTTATTTGTCGACGTTTTAGGAACAACAATTGAACGAACAAACAGTAAAGTGACACATTGTGAAAATAAGAAATAAAGTGCATGGAGGATTAGATAGAATAATTCAAGCTCTGGATAGATAGATCTTCAAAGTTTTCAAAGGTAAGTAAAGTTTTAATTTTATACCAAATTCTAGTTAGTTAGTAGAATTTAATAATTATTATTGATTATTTGCCGAACCTTTGATCCTGTTAATTGAATAACGGCTCTGACCTTCGGGTCTCCCTTAATTGGGGGTTACCGGGAGGCGGGGTCATTACAGTTATATAACCCACCTTAAGGAGAGAACCTAGATCCAAGATCAAAGGCTCCAAAGAAGAAGATGAAGATCCAACCAAGGTCAAAACTTCAGCCACAAGTTCACCTCCAAAGAGTAGAATACCATGGTTAAAAGGATGTTCAAGAAAGAGGGTAAGAAACCCTAATCCAAACCAAGAAGAAATATAAAAGACAAGGGTAGATAGCTCCTTCTTATTCGGGTGTCACCAAGTCAAAACATAGTCTATGACCCCTTTGTGAGGAGAAGATCTTAAAGGAATCCACCATGTCAAAACATGGTCTTAAGACTGAGAAAGGAGAAGGAAGAAGATGGAGTTTCAAAGGAAAAATGTCATCAAGGGAAAAGAACCACTTACTAAGAAGAGAAACCACCAAGAATCACTATAAAGAAGGTGATCAAGCTCCAAAGCACCACATGCAAGGTTGGCCAACCTCCAAAGCGCCCAAGATCAGTCCTTCTTACTCCATCAAGCTCGATGGAAGAGCACAAGAGAAGGGAGAAGGAGGGCTAAAAAAGATACTTGCATGAAGAAGAGAGAGGTTATATACTCAAAGAGGAGAGAAGTAAGGTAGGGGTGAGGTGTCAACACAAGAGAGCACCAAAGGGACACTTGTCCACAAAAGAAACCAAGATGAAACCATTATATGCATGCAACCTATGGTGATAAAGCCTAAGTGGGGTCTCAACCACTTGGGTCACCACCACCCTAGAGGTCGAAAAAAAACCTGGACATCTTGTCTCGACCGCAACAAAAGGTCACCACACCACCTTGGTCGCGACATACCACAAGAAGACAACCATATCGATACACTCCATGACCATCAAGGTCAAGACAAAACACCTAAGGAAGGTGTCTCAGTAGAGACACACCCAAAACAACACTCAACCAAACTCAACATGGTCGACACCATGCACAACAACCAAAACCCTAGAAACCTTAACATCACCACATGATGCCACCTCATTAACCAAGGTCCAACAAGGTTCCCCATAGCATCATTCTCTCTCTCATGATGCAAAAGCACTAAGGGCACAATAAACATGTGATAGATTGCAAGATATCCCCTCAACTTGGGTAAATTGTAGCTTGGTCCAAAACAAGCATACAAAGATCAAAAATCATCAAACCAAGACAAAACTGAAAACATAAGATTGTCACATGTTATATAAGCATCTCAAAGGATTATATTAAGGTTATAAACATCTTATTAAGAAAAGCAGCATACTCAAGCACTAAGCTAGGTCATGGGCCTTATAGTTGTGGACCAACTGATTGATCTTGACGCAACATGAGAACAACATTTGAGCCATCTGCATGGTGTGACATGGTTGGGAGAGGAGGACAGATTTCACAATAGTGATACAGTCAGCTAGAGAAAGTAGCTTGTTCTTCCAGTTATTTATTTGTAGCTACATATTCTCTAGGAGGTATTGGAAATGGGCTTTTCCCCTTCTTGTTGTGAATTATTGGGATCCCGAGGTGTCTTCCTAGATCCCGGTTTCACTGATACTTAGAATTCTACAGATATGAGACCTAATCACCCTTGGAGTGGTGATTGAGAAGAAGATATGGGATTTCTCGTGAGAGAGGAACTGCCCAGACGCAGAGCTAAAGAGTTTGAGGCAACATGTAATAGTTTTGGCTTGTTACATTGTGGCCTCTGCAAAGAGAATGATATTGTCTACAAATCTTACATGTGAGAACCTTAGTTTTTGTTTGGTGATCGTCATCAATTCCCAATTTCCCATTCGACCTATGCTTCAATTAACTGGATGAATCTCTCTAGCACATGATGAAAAGATACAGGGAGAGGGGATCGCCTTGTTTAACACCACAAGAAGGATGAAAGAAGCCTATTGACTTGCCATTCCAGAGGATTGAAGTCTTGCCTGAGGTGATAATTTGCATGATGATTGAAATGAGGTTGTGAGGGATTGACATTCTTTTGAGGGTTCCCTCAATGAAAGGCCAACTCATCTTATCAAAGGCTTTCATGATGTTCAACTTGATTGCAAGAAAGTGCTATGATTGGGTTCATTTTTAAGTTTGAACAAATTAAAGACAAATCAATTCTGAGTTAGACGAGTAAAAGATATAGGTTAGGCATTTAAAGTTTTACACACACTTTGACGATTTAGATTCTTTTCCTTGTTGAACAAAATCTAAGTTTTATGGTTTTGGATTATAAATCTAATTCATTTCTTCAGTTTCATATTTGAACAAGTTACGAAAATATGAGCCTGGGCCAGTTTTGGGTCAGATCGTCAAAAAATCCCATCATCCTTCAGCAAACCTAAAATTGACATCAGAATTCTGATTTTGATAACCAACACAGAACGTAGTCATCCAAACAACCAAATTGAAAACCCATCAATTTTTCTGATCACTTGCATAACATCATTTAGGACGTTCTTTATGCAACATTTGATTTATGACATTTTGTATTTTCTTCTTAATTGGGGCATTCTTCTCTCTTCTTTTATGGCATATTAGAAACTCGTAAACTTGATTTGATCACATTGTAACTTATATCAAGCCATTCCAACACCTAGTCAATATAAAAAAATCCCTTTTTAGCTCTGTTTAAAGACCATTATCATTGTCATGCATCATTTTTTCATCACACTTCCCAAATTACGCCCATCCTTACATGTTACAGTAAACATTTATTATTTTGTAATTGGTATTGTTCATGATTACTAGTAAACATATACTTTTGGAATTTCCCAATATCTAAACCAGTGGGAGATATTGATGGGACATATCAAATAGATGAACACATCAAACTTTGCTTAAGAAGGTAACCTGTGGATTACCCCATGCACTCTTAGGGGGTGAGTTATTGCATAGTCCTCATGGACTAGCTCCAAGTTCATTACATAAAAACATAAACACAATATGGATTTTGTTGTGAATTCTTCTTCAAAAAACATATTCACTTCATCATCATATCATACACATATCAATGAGATATATTAACTTCGGATTGATTTTTTAAAATACAATATATTAACTTCAGAATGATTTTTGAAAACACAACCATTAGAGTTTCTGGGAGAAACCAATGTCAGCCATTCTTGAGCAGTGTTTCAAAAAGTGGTATGCGTTATGCGTTCAGAGAGGTCACCTTGTAGAGTATATGCGGTATGCGGGAGTATATGCGGAAGTATATGCGGTTTTGGATTTTTTTAATTAATTATTATTATATATATATATTAATCATGATTTACATATTTAATTTGTGCAATTGTGTATCTAAATAGTACAATTACAAGAATAATGGATGCAATTATGCAAATATGCAATCATCACAACTTAAATAAATACAAACATGCACTATAATCTAAATTTAAACAAACATAAATGAATGTAAATGTATAAAAGAAGAAATCAGAATATCTCTAACTAAAAATCGGGGTATAATCGGCCTTGTATGCGGCCGTACAACCGATTATGCGGCTTGGACCACTTTCTGGACCGATTTTCATTATGCATTTTTTTGGAGGTCCACACCTTGTATGCGGCCGCTTATGCGGGCGCATACACCGATTTTTAAAACACTGTTCCTGAGCACAATTTAGGCATTGAGATCAAGCATAAAACTTAACCTAGAACATGACAGAAATACACTTTATGTTATACGAAAACCACAACTAACACTATAACATATCATAGTAGAGTTATAACATTTAGACATAAGAAAATGCATATAAAAGTTTCGTTCCTCAAAAAATAGATAACATGGATGGAAAGACATATTATGCATGGTAAATAAGTACTAAAGATTAGTTGATCTGCACAAAACCAATTTTGAGTCATACAAAGATTCTGATATAAATAACCATGGCTATGTATCAATTTGAGTGTACATGGGTGACTCTAACTCTATTGACACTCTCAAAATCTCACGTAAGTTGTAAAGACAAGTACTATAGTTGGGAAGGAGGCATGTCCTCCGCAGGTCGCGGTTGGGAACAAATAAACATAAAAGAACGTATGACACAAGAACTCTACCAACAAAGCAGCCTATTTGAGTTGATATGTGGTCGGTTAGACATCCTGGGAATCAGATCTAGTCGACTCAAAGGTAAAAAACCATACAAACTAATAAACCATTTTTTTTATCTGTAAGTTTGTCTAAATTACATGTTGGTATCATTGAATTTGATTGAAATCAAAGTTTCATTCTCATTCCCATATTAGTTACGAAAAAGCAACACCGGATGGCCCAAACCCCCAGGTTTCAGCTAGGGATTAGCTTCAGCACCTCAAAGCACACATAATCCAAAATAGGACAACAAGAGTTAAGCACGTAGAAAAAGAAAAGCAGTCTGTTAAACTGGAGTTACTCGACTACGTAAAGAATGAGTCATCCAATATATGTTCACAATGGGAACAAGCTAAAGTATATTTGTATGATTATGTGCCACTACCGTATTCCAAATTGTGGTTATTATCAATTCCACACTATGATGATTATTTGACATGAGAAGGCAGTTCGTATCTTTTACATGATGGGTTTATATTTACAACTATTGAAACATGAGATAATTCCTTATGTGCTTATACGTAATGGTCCCTGGAACCACTACGTAACGAGAATTGGGTCAGAGTTCGGCTTCCTAAAGACGATGGTTGTGGAATGGTCATACACTACACAATGGTTCGGCGACCAATTTGTTTCTTTACCTTGGTATGTAATCGCTTATGCGAAATTGAAGCCTTGAAGGGCAGTTTGAAAACTTCCACTATGTCCGGCTCGATGTAATGGACTCCCGGAAAGGAGGTTAGGTCAGAAAAAGGTAAATAAGGATACAAGGTGGACGATAAAGGTACGGACACCTTAGAAGAGAGATTACATACATCCTCACCTCAAGGCAAACACAAAAGTCGTCCGAATACTACAAATTTAGTAGAACTGGAAAAGGAACAAGTGAGGGGAAGGTACATACCGGTGCAGCCGTCCAGGTTAGAGCTCTTGGAAGTATATAGCCGCTCATTGACGGGTGACGGTATAAGATGAAAAAGTGAGTAGTGAAGCGGCGTTGAGGGATCATCATCCATCCAATCTTGCAAGCCTCCTTGCTTGCTCGCCTACCCTTCCGCCCTTGCCCCACGTTCCAGACCGTTGCGCCAGGTAACGTTTGGTGGGAGCTCTCATCCACCAGCATGCGAACGCATCCGAGGGTCAAGATTCCTTTCCCTGTCATAGTGATTCTCGATGGTGTATAGTATATGTGGTGGCCTTGTTGGGGGTGGGGAGCACTGACATCGACGTAGATTGGGTAGCAATTGAAGGAGAGGAGTGCGATTGTCGAAGTGGTAGCGTGACAGATTTAGCCACAACATCTATAATAATATAATTCGAGGGAGAATCGGATTCATAGTCGAAAATCTGAAGGGACATCCGATAGTGGGAGGAAAGCGATTGTGTTCTTGTTTAGTTGACCCTCTGGTGCGACTGGATGTTCAAAGGTATCCTGATTTTATATCACACTGATGCCCGCAAGGACTTATGAGATCATTCTACTCATGACTGCCATAGATAACGGTCTAAGAAAGAGATTGAAGCAGAGGTCGGTATGATGTTTTCTTCTTTATCTTTTTCCTCTTTTTTAAAAGCCTATATGTTAAATTTTAGGTAGACGTTATAGAAGCATTCTAACGCATTCGATGTAAAGAGTGAGAACACACGATGCGTAGCTCACCTCCCGACATAAATGATATGGCCCAGTCGGAGGAGCGAAACAATTTCGAGTTGATATATTAATCATTAGGAATTAAAGAGTCTTTGGTACATCTTGCAAACTTTAGGAAATGATTACCCAACCTATAAACGAGATTTCTTCCGTTCTAATCTTGTTTGATTGAATTACAATTATACAACACATTGGATTTTGTTGTTCGGTTCAAATTCCATTGTAGTTTTGTCGTTGGGGGTGCAAAATTAGGGTTATATATATTACTAAAAACTGCTATAAAAAATCTTTCGAAACTGATTTGATTCATATGTACATTCATTCCTATAATTATGAACAAGATATATGTACTTACCTTGATCCGTGTCTGAGATTCACATTGTTTTCTTCTTGTAAAGGTTGGGTGGAATCTTTCCCTCTTGAGTTTTATACTCCTATAGATGCAATGACAAAACCTTTTTGTTGTTGTAACTCCCGATCATTCTAGGACCTTCTACTGACATATTCCCCTCTTATGTCACTTTTTTGCCTTTCTTGAAATCAAGATAGTGATTAAAATTCTTAGTTCAGCCGGGAGAGGGCCAATACAACTTTTGTGCCTTCAGACATCTCTTGGTCCAACTTCTATTTTGACATATTCTCATCTCATCCAAACTTTAGTCCTACCGAAAGTAGTCAAAACAACCTATTAATTGGTTTCACTACTACAGAAATGTCAGTTATTTAAGACCTTTGACGACGGTTAAAAAGCAACACCTATGTGGGCGACACTGAAAGGTGAGCCCTTAGGCGTCGGTTATTAGTGAAAAAATCGACGCCAGAACCCTTCGCGCCACAAAAAAGGTGGCAACATGGGCACTATAGACGTCAATTAGTAGTAGGGCAACCGACGCCCAAACCCTTCGCGCCATAAAAGGGTGCCATCTAGGACACCATCGGTGTCGGTTATTAGTGGGAAAACCGACGCCAGAACCCTTCGCACCGGGAACTATAGGCGTCGATTATTAGTAGGGTAATCGACGCCCAAACCCTTCACACCGGGAACTATAGGCGTCGATTATTAGTAGGGTAATCGACGCCCAAACCCTTCGCACCATAAAAGTGCGCCATCTAGGATACCATCAATGTCGGTTTCGTAGTAATAACTGACACCATATCACCTGTCACCACGACCATGCTGGCCAGCATGGCCGTGTTGTCTGGCCACATTAGACGTCACTTTGGTGCTATTAACCGATGTTGTAAGTCTTTGTTGTCAGTTTTCGACTAATAACTGACGCCTATGTTTTGATTTTTTTCTTATCAGTTTGTAGGTCTGCTGTGGCTGGTTGCAGGATATAGAACCCTACAGTTTAGTGGAACTGAACGTAGATTTACGACATCTATTTATATCAGCCAACAACATGTCACAAACCTGCAAATTTAACAAGATTCACACACATGTAGAAACATGCCACAAACCTACAGTTCCTTTCATTTTCACATTCACACATGTAGAAATATTCAGACACATCTAGAAAATTCATGTAGCAACCTATAGTTCCTTTTATTTTTACATTCACACATGCACATGTAGAAACATTCATGTACCAACCTGCAGTTCCTTTTATTTTCACATTCACACATGTATAAACATTCAGACACATGTAGAAACATTCACACATATGACAATTCAGAAAAAATCATTTACAAAATATCATTCTTTAGTCATTATCACTATCAACATCCCAATTATATTTTAAAACCCCCACTACTTGTATGGCTTTCTCTCATTCTTCTCTTACATCATTTAATTCTTCCGTCATCTAGGAAGCATGTACATCTGATAAGGCCATACATGTAGTGTACGTGGTCAGTTTTAAACACCTGCAAATAGAATGATGTATAAGAGAATGATGTATATATAATTAATAATATATAAATAATATTGATATATTTCATATTATCTAATGAGACTATATATAATACCTCGGGTATGGTATCGATGTCCACTGCAGCATATTTGATAATCATGTGCATAAATCGCATCACATAGTATGCACATGCCCAGCCGTTGTCTTGTGTAACACACTATAAATTGAAACATACAAAATATAAAAAAATACAACTAAGCACAGTTTACATAAATAATATATATATTGGAGTCGAGAACTTACTTTCACGTTCTCCCAAATTATTAGTTGGTTCTTTTCCCGGGGACCTTTCCTCTAGCCTTTTTGAACTCATGTAAACCCTTACATGTTAATGTAACATAGTAAATTGCATAATTAAATAGTAATGTAATAACAAATGTTAACGGATATAAAAATAAAATATTTCTCACCGGAATAATGTCATTTTCATTGCATGTCCATATTTTGGATTCAATTTAGTCCCCTTAGGATCTAGATAATAGATAGTGAACGTCTTGAGGACAATAACTAGTAACTCCCAATGCGTACCCCTAGAGGTAAAAAAGTTAAAAATTAATAACTCGAAATTCATAATAAAAATGTAATTTTCTTAAGTCTAAATTATAAGCAAAGTAAACTCACTCCACATTGAATGGAGCTATTATCACCGTCTTCTTATTTTGACCAAAATTTGTAAAAGCATCACAACAGTATTGTTGAACTAACGTAGGGTCTTTAGCTACTAGACTAATCAAAGATGGAATAAAAAATCCTACATGTTCACATGAAAAATCTGCTCATATCTTGTCTAAGTAGTTGCAAAACATGTATTACGTATGCATTAATATATAAGAAACCAGATCACCGGATCCTACACAAGGTATATGGATGTATAAACAAGTTATCACATTATCCATAGCTCTATCATAGATGTATTCATCCAATCATAGTGAAATAACTCCAAAATATCTTGTATAAATAGTTTGGTTTCGTATGATTGATCTACAACATCCACATCTATAGTAACATTTATAGGTCAATTTATATCATGTTCACCTAACCATACTGCCATACCCCTACAATTAGGACCTAACGGGGCGGGTAGGTCCTATGGAACCCAACTTGGTAATGTAGGAGGTAGAGGTGGAGGCCTAGATGCTCTGGGTGTCTTCGTTTTAACCTGTATATATAATTTCAGATCAATTGACCTCATGTATATGAACTAATAATTTAACGTAATGTAAATTTACCATATAATTTTAGTATAGACGACATTCGCTTTGGGCCACAATAGCACTCCGCCTTCTGCCTCACCAAGCGTTTCACAACCTGGGTGTGCATATGGAAATTGAAGATCTATCCAACTAGGGAATATACGTAGCGGGCTCACATGAACCCAACCATTTGGTAATGGAGACCCATGAAACATTTCCCCTGGAAGGGATGGGTAAGTCGACACCTCTACAACGAGCAGTTGCGGGCTTCTTTATTTCTCCCTTCTTATTTTGCCTCCCAGCTATCTAGACATCATAGAGAGGCAGAGGTGTGATACCTATAGTAGATGACTCCCGAGTAGAAGCAGACTGAGCAGTACACTCAGTCTGTAGTCTTTAGCGAATGCCTGCATAGCCCTTTGGACTCATTGTGTGGTCATGCACATTCAGTTCACACCTTACTATTTGCGTCTCGCTGAGAGCCTAGTTAGTATGCACATTGATTTGGTTAGTAACACTAGAGGTTAATCTTGAATAGGTGAATACAATGTATATTAATTAAACAGGGAGTAACACCTAATACCTTGAATTCATCAGTGTTTCTTGAAGCAACAAATGCGCCCCATTCTTCTTGGTCCAGGAAGTTCCACTGTTCAGTGGCTGACTTCTTCCTCTTCTCACCATATGTTATGTATTCTCAGGTGAGATTTGTCCTATAGTTCCTTAGGACCCTCACCAACTACTCACGGATGATTACTTTCACCTGTGATCCCAAAATTCCTTTGCCAAATTGCTCCTCAATATTTTTATAATTACCAAGAGTGTCATTACCACTCAGAAAGTCATTGCAAAAATCCATAACCTCTCTCGCCACATAACCCTCAATAATACTCCCTTCAGGCCGATAACGGTTTCGAACATTACTTTTAAAAATGCTCAGTACAAATGTACTTAGAGAACAAACGGGGAAATGCTACCAAAATTTTCTTAAAAACCCAATACACATTATACACTTACATCCTAAGTGAGATTAGGTGTTCAAGAACAGTCCCAAACCGGGGACTATCCAAGATTTACTCCTAAGTAAATCTTGGATGGGTTTCTAGGCCAACAAATACATGTGTTGTCATTCTTATATATAATAAATGTGTACCACCTATCCCATTCTCGAACACCTAATCTCACTAGTAAGTGTATAATGTGTAATGGGTTTTCAAGAAAATTTTGGCAGCATTTCCCTGCTATTCTCCAAGTACATATGTACTTAGAGAACAAACGGGGAAATGCTACCAAAATTTTCTTGAAAACGGCCAATACACATATACACTTACATCCTAAGTGAGATTAGGTGTTCAAGAACAGTCCCAAACCAGAGACTATCCATCTTGGATGAGTTTCTAGGCCAACAAATACATGTGTTGTCATTCTTATATATAATAAATGTGTATCACCTATCCTATTCTTGAACACCTAATCTCACTAGTAAGTGTATAATGTGTATTGGGGTTTCAAAAATATTTCGCGAGCATTTCCCCACTGTTCTCCAAGTACATATGTACTTAGAGAACAAACGGGAAAATGCTACTAAAATTTTCTTGAAAACCCAATACACATTATACACTTACATCCTAAGTGAGATTAGGTGTTCAAGAACAGTCTCAAACCGGGGACTATCCAAGATTTACTCCTAATGAGTAAATCTTGGATGGGTTTCTAGGCCAACAAATACATGTATGTTGTCATTCTTATACCTACAATCCTAATTTCATCATTCATATCCTAAGTTTTGTGTAACATCATTTAATCATGCTTGTCATTAAATACTAAACAGTAAATAAACCATGATTCCATATATTAAAGATTTGAATCAGGGGGTTATGTAGCCCTATTTTAGGGCTCCATCCTATGCCATTTTGTACTTAAATCACATCTAAACATGTTAGATTACAAGCTTTTGCCCCTAATGTGTTTATCATTGCCAAATGCACTTATGATGTTCTTTGCGCTATTTTCAGGTACTTGGACCACGCCTTAGATGGAAGAGAGAGAAAGAAGGAGTTCTAGGTCTCCTCCACTCATGGGGAGGTCCAAAGGAGGCCCCAAAATCTCCCTCAACCTACCTCCAATGGACAAGAGTCGTCACCAAGAAAAGACATCTAAGAATGATGAAGTTTAAAGGATAATCAAGTGGTGCAAGACTCACCACGGTCGTGCGAATTTATGACCAAGAACTAACATTTCAACAAGGTTTTCCCCCAGGTCGCCATGACCGTGGCCATCTGTCACGATCGTGTCCAATGAAGAAAAAAACGACCGTGATTCTGCTCCACGATCGTGGAGCAGCATCATGGTCGTTTTGTTCTTCATTGCCCACGGTCGTGGCCGATGGCCATGGTCATGGCGACTTGGGAAAAAACCCTGTTGAAATGCTGGTTCTTGGTCATAAATTCGCGCGACCATGGGAAGTGCCCACGACCACATCCCCCTCCTCCAAAATGGCTGTGTGACCCAACACGGTCGTGGTGCCACTCACCCACCACAACCGTGGCCACCAACATAGCATACCACCAACCCCATACCACGACTGTATTCTTATCCCACGACCATCCTATACTACCCTCACCATGGCCGTGGCACACCAAAATGACTGTGGTGACCAACCTACCCTACCATTTCCACCACATATCCACCTCAAATCAACTCCATTTCACCATTATCATTAGAGCTTCATATATGAACATACATACTAGGTCATATTTCAAGTCAAGATTTAGACATTTAATCACCTTAGGGTGCATACATGATTCACAAGGTATTTGGGTACACAAAGAATAATATATGTTACTGATTTAGGAGTTCACATTATCATTTTAGAAATAGAAGACCCACGTGTGAGTTAAGTTTGACATTCAACATCAATGTATCTTTAACACGCATGTTTCAAGGTTCAAAGCACATAATCAAATTAAATTAGGATGCTAGAATGGACAAGTTGAATCTTATTTCAACATGCATCAAAATTTACTGAATTAGGTCAAATATGAGGATTAGAAGCACAAATATATACAAGTACACGATTTAAAATCAAAATGAAGCCTAATGACACATTGGGAGAGTGAGATTATACCTCACTTGAAGGATGAAGAACAAATATATACAAGTCAACAACACAAATGGATGACTCAACAACTCAATTCAGCCCAAGAGCACAAGTGCAATCAACACAATTCTGTTATAATGAATTAATTAGGTGTCAATAAGCATCAATTTTAGTAAGACTCTCTTAGTCCATGCTACTACAAATGGGAAATCAGAAAATATGTTGCATGTGTAACCTTAATTGCAAAAATACAATCTAAGTCCACTAATGACAAAAATTACCCTAATGACAAAAGGGCCAGCAAGGAGCAAGAAGATAGTGGTTATTTTGATTATTTTGTTACTAAAAATTGCAGGAGCAGGAGCAAGAAGAGGAGGAAGAAGGGTACCACGAGCAGGAGCAGAGGAAGAAGAGGCGCCGGAGAAGCAAGAGGCGGCGGTGGTGAGCGGGCAGTAGTGGTGAGCGGGCAACGGCGGCGAGCGGGCGACGACCGGAGCAGGAGCAGGAGTAGAGGCGGAGGAGTAGAGGAGTAGGCGGCGGCAACAACAAGAGGAAGCAGAGGAGTAGGAGGCGGCAGTAGCAACAGCGGCAGGCACGAGCGGCGGCAACAGGGAAGGCAGACCGGCGGCAGGGAAGGCAGAAGAGTAGTAGACGATGGCAGAATCGATTATTAACATAAACCGATGCTTAAAACTTTCGACGTCGGTTACCAGCAACACACTGACACTTATGTTCACTGATAGTCGTCGGTTCCAAATAGAAAAACTGACGTCTATCTTTATATGCCGACAAAAAATAAATATTCTCGAATTATGACCATAAGCGTCGGTTGCCAAAAAAAACTGACGTCCATTGGACAATCTTAACTATAAAAAATTTTGCGGGGACGGCGCACGAAACCTTATCAGCGTCAGTTTTCCCACAAAAACCGATGACCTTTGGAGGTACTTTTTTTCTTCGTTAGGCATCATTTATTAGGTAGAAAACTGACGCCGTATGTGAAACTTTCGGCGTCGGTTACCACCAACACACCGACACTTATGTTCACTGATAGTCGTCGGTTCCAAATAGAAAAATCGACGTCTATCTGTATATGCCGACAAAAAATAAATGTTCTCAAATTATTACCATAGGCGTCGGTTGCCAGACAAAATCGACGTCTATTGGACAATCTTAACCCTAAAATTTTTTACGGGGACGGCGCGTGAAACCTTATCAGTGTCGGTTTTTCTACAAAAAACGACGACCTTTGGAGGTAATTTTTTTCGTGGTTAGGCGTCGTTTATTAGGTAGAAAACCGACGCCGTATGTGAAACTTTGGGGGGTAATTTTTTTTGCTCAAAAAATTAGATTTGGTGGGCTATTTTAGGCGTCAGTTCGTCTTAGGGAACCGACGCTTAATAAAAAGGGATACCTGTGTCTGACCGGTCTTCAAATATAGATGTCGGTCTCTGTAATTAGCCGACGTTGTATGGTTTAGGCGTCAGTTTTCTATAATAACTGGCATCTCTAAAATGTGATGTTATAAGCTATTTATGTAGCGGTGTTTCCTAACAAACAACCTATTAATTGATTTTCTAGTGGTTTTGTCTATGTGTTATGTATTCAGATGATGTTCGGTTAAAGACACAATGCTATCGAAGTTGACTCTTTCAAAGGATAATCAAAACAAGACAATTAGTCAAACAAATAATTGTATTATTGATCTCACTTTTTACTTGCATTAAAGTATGTATTGTCCAATGACACCCCAATATGCTCGCTTGGGCTAATCCTAATCTTTTACTATATAAGAACCATATTTTTATCAATGACACACTTGAACCATATTGCGAAATAAATTATTGTGTAATTTTTAGCCTTAACAATCTATTTGTGCTCAAGTACAACTTCTCCTATAGAAAAAGATACTCCAACCAGAGCCCGTTCAACCGATCCTTCATGCTTATCATGTGAATCACCATTTTTTCAATGATGTTAATGAATATGAATGTCTTCGACATGATCACCATGGAAGTCTATCTAGGTACTCTGTAAAATAATTTTTCCTTTCTCTTGCATGTTCACACATTTCCTAAATGGAGAATTGAGAAAAAAATTATTTAAGGTGCACATTTTGGGTTCATATTCCATCCGATATAAGTGCATAATGTATCATATAAGTACATAATGTATCTTACCTCGTATGCAACCAAGGTCAAAATAAATCGACAATGTAATTCAATGTATCCCACTAGAAAAGCTAGATGTTCATTCATTCAATTTAAAATATGTTTCTTCCGATATTACCATGTATTAGGTCAAATACAGTTTTAGTTAGTGTATGATTTTCATCTAAAATAGATTGGATGTAAAAGAAAAAGATATCCTAAAACCATTTTTGAAGCCCTGAGGCCCATGCCCGTCTTGGTGTGTGCTTACAACATGCGTGTATCACCGACGTGTCACGGCTAGTCTTTGTGAGCTATCTAGGGCAACTTTGAAGTAGACAATGTGAGACTAAACATTGACCAACTATGCTACCAATACTGCAATGTCAGACTTTATCAACTGATCTAGATTTGGACAACATGTAGCGCGCGTGCGTCCTCTCACCTCACCAACTCATCCAATGTGTGAAATGAAATGGCAGGATATGAATAGCAGTTTTGGTGACCACCGACCAGTACCCAAAGTCGTGGGCATCACCAATTGAAAAATAAATACAATAAATAAGGATACAGTCATACAGATGGGTCTTTATGTTCTGAGGGGAGCGCGATTCAACTCCAATCGTCGTCAACTCAAGGGATTAAGTTCGGTGGCCGCCATCAATGACGTTAGTAATTGGATTCGGTGACTCCGCGCAATGGATCGTGAAACGGACCTGCCTAATATTTTATCTCTGTTTATTTGTTTGGGTGTGGATGATGAAGGCGTGAAATGCGTCCACTCCGCATAACCTCCGCAGTCTCGTATAAGAAATTGGTCATTCGAACCCCCCACCCGGCCACCCCCAATGCTTCCGTTCAGTTTCCGTCGTTTCCCTGCGCCGGCAATGGCTGCACCCGCATCGCTGTAACTTATATCAAGGCATTCCAACACTCAATATAAAAGATCGATTTTTAGCTTTGTTAAAGACCATTATCATTGTTATGCGTCTTTTGCTCATCACACTTCACAAATTACGTCCATCCTTACATGTCATAGTAAAAAATTACTATTTTGTTCTTGCTATTGTTCATGATAACTACAGGTATATACTTTTGGAATTTCCCAATACCTAAACCAGTGGCAGATTTTAATGGGATGTATCAAATAGATGAACACATCAAACTTTGCTTTAAGTACCCCATGCACTCTCATGGGTTAGTTATTGCATAGTCCTAATGGAATAACTCCAAGTTGATTAAATAAAAACATAAACACAATATGAATTTTGTTGTGAATTCTTCTTAAAAAAGATATCCACTTCAACATCATATCATACATATATAATAGAGACTACGTCTTCAATATGCTAATTTCTGAATGATTGTTTAAAATACAACTATTAGAGTTTTTTGGAGAAACCAATGTCAGCCAATCATGTGCATAATTTAGGTACTGAGAACATGCACAAAACTTAACCTAGAATTAGATTGCAGAACATGATAGAAAGATACTCTATGTTATACAAAAACCACAACTAATACTATCGTGTATCACAATAGAGTTATAACATTTTGACAAAACAAAATGCATACAAAACCTTCATCCCTCAAAAAAGAGATAACATGGATGGAAACCCTTATTATGCATAGTAAACAAGTACTAAATATAAGTTGATTTGTTCGAAATCCAACTCGGAGTCATACAAAGATCCTGATAAAAATAAGTATTGCCACATACCAAGATTCGAGCGTACGTGGGTGACTCTGACTCCATTGAAACCCTCAAAATCACACCTACTGTGTGAAGACAAGTACTACTATTGAGAAGGAGGCATGTCACATACATGCGATTGTGGACGAATAAACTTAAAAGAAAAATATGGCACAAAAGCTCTACCAATGAAGAAACATATTCAAATTGATATGTGGTTAGTTGGACATCTTGGAATCAAGCCTAGTCGACTTAAAAGTCGAAACCCACAAAAAATCATAAAAATGATTTTGTGTGTTTAAATTTGTCTAAATTACTTGTTGGTATCATTGGAAGTTTATTGAAATTAAGGTTTCATTCTCATTTTCGTATCAGCAATGGTGAAACATCACCAGATGGCCAACACCCCTAATTATTCAAGCAACTAGGTATTAGCTTCAACACCTCAAAAATTAATAAGGTGTGTATACGGCAGAGATTAATAGGAATACGCTACAACAAGAAGTCCGGGACATAATGGTCCCTTGAACCGTTATGCAATGAGAATTGGGTTAAAGTTCAATAGTCGTGAAATGCATATACTACAGAATGGTTACTCTTTGTTAACCTCGGTATGTAATCTCTTATACGAAGTTGAAGGGCAGTTTGAATACTTCCACTATGTCCAGTTTGATGCAATGGACTTTCCGAAAAGCGACTTGGGTTAAATAAAAATAAAAGGGGCATTATAAGGTGGATAATAAAGGGATGGACACCATAGATGGGAAATACATCCTCACTTCAAATCAACAAAAAATTCGTCGCGATACAAATTTTTTTAAAAGAAATGGAAAAGAAATAAGTGAGGAAAAGTGCATACCAGTCCAGCGGTCCAGGTCAGAGCTCTTGGAATTATATAACTGCTCAATGACGGATGACGGGATAAGATGAAAAGTGGGCGTTGAAGATCGTCATCCATCCAGTGTTGCAAGCCTCCTTGCTTGCTGGCCTACCCTTCCGCCCTTGCCCCGTGTTTCAGACCGTTGTGCCAACTGCCAGGCATACGTTTGGTGGGAGCTCTCATCAACCAGCCTGCGTACCATCGAAGGGTCAAGATTCCTTTCCCTGTCTTAGTGATTGTCGACTCTGTTAATAGTAAACGCGGTGCCGCAATGGGTTGTGGGGGGTGACATTGACGTAAATTGGGTAGCAATTAAAGAAGAGGAGTGCGATTCTGGAAGTGGTAGCGTGACAGGTTTAGCCACAACATAATAACACAATTCGGTGAAGAATCGGATCCACAGTCGAAAATCTGTAGGGTCACCCGACAGTGGGTAGAATGGGATTGTACTCTTGTTTAGTTGACCCTCTAGTGCGATTGGATGTTCAGAGGTATCCTGATTTCATATCACATTGATGTCCTCAAGGACTTATGAGATCATTCTACTCATGTTTGCGACAGGTAACGGTCCCGGGAAGGTATTGAAGCAGAGGTCGGTATCCTGTTTTCTTCTTTATATTTGTCCTCTTTGTCAAAAGTCTATATGTTAAATGTTAGGTAGACGTTGTAGAAACGGTTCTAATGTATTCGATGTAAACAGTGAGGATACATGACGCGTAATTAACCTGTCGGCATGAATGATATGACCCGGTTGAAGGAGCCAAGCAATTTGGAGTTGATAAATTAATCACTACAGAGTATGTAAATCAAAGGTGATGTAATAATAATATAAAATGGGGGGAGGAACCTTAAAACAATATTATGTTTCTTTAGATGATGAACATGAATGAAACAAGAAAAGTACGTCGTAAAGATCATTTGGTCTCTGTTAGGATCTCTTCTATGATGAAAGTTCTCTGTCCAAACTCCTCGCCTCTAAAAGTTTGTGGTGGATTTTTGTTCTTCTTAGTCTAGTCAAGACTTTGACTTGTGACCCTAAATCTTGGATATGATTTGTGAAATCTAGATGTTGGTATATTGATTTTGTATACAAAGACCTTTATATCATAGATCAGTCGTATTGGAAACTGGTTATACAATCCCACCCCGACGCTTCCGTTTAGTTTCCGTCGGCCGGCCAAGGCCGCATGGCTGAGGCCCGGCTGGCCGGAGAAGTCAAAAAACGCCCGCACCAACCAGAGGAAACACATTGAAACGACAAATCTCACTCCACCGTTTCCTTTCCTCGGTGTTTACTTCGCCGTCACGTCGGGGCCTAAAATCCGTGCTTGCGCCGCCGACAACTTCAACACGGTTACACGGCACAAAAAATAAAAAACATTGCACCACTTTATCCCCCCCACAAACTCAACCTGAATCCACTATTGTTATTGCTCTCGTTTTTTTTTTTTCGTGGCGAGTGGCCGCGTTGGTTTGACTGCCGAGAACGAACCTACAAACTCAGCCCCGAATCCACTTCGCTTCCATCCGAACCCAAGTACCCAACCCTCGCAACTCGCTGCTTGCTACGTACCTATCGGCTGTCAACCCCTTCTGCCTTATTGTCCATCAGACGGCTCCCCACCAACACGCTCATGTGGCTCGACGGTCCAGATGCCTTCCCTTAGTCACCTCGTGGTGTGTTTGGCTGGGACCTTGAAATTGATATATATGGCTGCCAAATTAAAGAGTATCTGTCTATCTGATCATGGGACAAGGGATCGAAGTACGCAAGTGAGAAGGCGGACTTGGGCTTAAAAATTTCCAAGACGTGGCAAAGTGGGCAATGAGAAAGAAAGTGGACATGTTTCTCACTAACACCGACTCGGTCTGGACACGATGGATGAGGAGACATTATGGGCACTCACTAGATGTACAACACCCTATGAGACAAGGCTTCTCATGCATGTGGAGGAGAATGGTAGAGGAATATATGAATTTCCAAGCCCCCTATTCACTCAATGATAGAGGTGAACACTTACACAGTGAGACATTCCTTGATTTCTGGCAAGTTGTTCGCCCATGCAAGCCTGAGTGTAAGTTTGCCAAAGCACTCTGGTATGTACGATGCATTCCCCGATGGGCAACAACAGTCCACAAGGCGCGTAACAATGGACTACTCACGGTGGATCGAATTGCGAGATGGAGTGCGGACTATGACACAACATGCTCTCTATGTAACGGTTGTGAAGAATCAACGTCGCACCTATTCTTTCAATGCCCATATACATCCGTTGTAAGATCCACACTCATGAGGGGCCATCAGGGGGTGATGGATCTAAATCCTTGCACGCAACATGATATCGCCACTCGGTGGATCGATGCACACACGAGGGACCTTGTGTTCCTTGCACTTGTTGCAGCTACTTACTTTGTTTGGATGGAAAGAAATAAAAGAAGACATGGAGAACAGGGACAACCTAGTGCCACGTTGGCGGCACATGTTAGGAGGTCGGTGAGGAACGTGTTGTTTGCACACCCAACATGGAAGGAACAGCTACCACACGGGCTTGCCGTTGCGTGGGACGTCCACTGAGGTGAAGACGCCGGACGAGGCTAGGTGGTGTGAGGCGACACACACACATCTTGGTCGTTGTATCCGGCTCGAGTTGTTTTGGACGTGAGCATGATCGTGTGCATGAGGGGTACGACTGAGATCAATTGTGCCCATCTTACCAGTATGCTCATTCTATTCCTTATGTGGCCAGACAACCTCTTTAGATTGACCTGGAGGAGTGACTGTGATACAGTCTTATTAGGTACTTTGTACAACTCACCTCCCGTACTCACTGATTGCCCTGAACAACCCTAAGTTGGACAAACATAGTTGGTAAACGGGGGTGAGATCTGGCCTTAGGGCAATTTTCGATTTTGTTTCCATTTTGTAATTGTATGAGCACTTAGTGCTAAGGGCTGGGTTTTTCTAAGCCCTTTCTCGAAATAAATTACCCAGTATTTGAGAAGTATGCAAGTGAGGGGCTTAGTTGCTCGACCTGGCCACACACGTTACAGACCACTACACCTTGGTCGACGGGAATAAAAAGTAATGAAGGCCACGCATGGGGCACAGTTTCCTGCCATAGGCGCGCATCATGAATACAGGGAATAAGGGTCTGATACTTCCTCTTCATGCACCTTGTTTTAACTGTTGTTTATCTATCTATTTATCTTCTCTTTTCTTTATAGATAAAAAAGAGAGCAATGTATTCCTATTTAAAAATAATTAGATTCTTATATCGAAATAGAAGACAAGCGGACAACAAGTTGCGTCAATATGTATTCTTATTTTCAGATTATATTCAAATTATCACTATCTTTTTTTCCTCGCAATTCTCATAATTGTATAGACTCTCCTAAGGGTTATAACCTTGGAACATTAAAAATCATTAGAGTTTCGGCAATATACATAACGTCCATTAAATCAACGTGATCATTATCATCTTGATATTAAATATAGAATCGTTTCTTATATTTTTCGTAAATTGGGCAACGATATGTTTAAAAGAACTAGTGCACATGCTTATTGCCGAAAGTGCTCCACTTAACAAAACAAATCACTTTGGTCATGTCCAGCAATGTACCAAAATTTGCACTGGAATCTTGATTAAGGGAAGATTGAGATTGTTGCAAAGGTTGTATTGTACCCCAAACACTTGACAAGTATGTTACGAAATGGAATCTAGGTTGATTTTATATATACAACGTCTCCTTCGAAATTGCACGTGTGTTTATGTCTCCTTTTATTATGGTATGATATAATATGTTATGGAATCTACATGGTATGATATAATATTCACATAAAGATTACCTTACATTGAACGTACAATACTGCTACCACCCAATATGCATACCATATTTGATTATGATTATGCTTAATAGTGTTAATACTATTAAGTCAGTAGGCGTAGCCTACGTAAGTTTTTCAAATTTGAACCTTGTTAGTGTCTTACCAAAGTAAGCCTAATGATGTAGTTGTGAAAGTATTTGTAAAAAAAAAAGTTATTCAATATGACTTGAGAAATTAACACCCAATGGTGTATTATTTTGTTGGTATTAAATAAGATATTACAAAATAAACATGTGCTTAAATACATAAAATATTTTGCCCAAAGGTAAAATTATTTATTATTATAAAGTTCATGTTAAGTTGATCTTACAAGTAAGTGTGACTCACATTGACTGACTACTCCTATCTTATGTTACATTTTATCAAAAGATAAGTGTGATGATTGATTGTAGTAGATAAAGGTAAAATAAAGTCAAGCTCGAATTTTAATTTTGTACTTAATTTGTGGTTTTAATATAGCTTTTATTATTATATCATTGTAGTTATTTCCTCATCATTGTGTGATATATTATTCTATAAAGATTTTATTCTTGAAGTAATCCATAAATGTTGCAATGTTGTATACCGATTATAACATGTCGATTATGTTTCAGAGCAAATCCAATATCGCCTTGTGTACTGCCTCCTTCAGGTTAGAGATAGACAGCTACGCAGATGCATACATGAGGTCCGCTAATACATTAAAGTTCACCATCCAAAACTCGGCATCCATAGCAACGCCGTGTTCTGTGGCTTGATCAGCAAAATCAACCTGCTTCTTGCAGAACTCAATCACCTTCACTAAGATGTTGCTCTTCACAACCTCTATATGGATGGGTTCAGTGAAGTTGCGACGCTGGACAATATTCTTGATTTTCAGTGACTCCATCATGACCTTCTCATCCACCTCAAATAATATTCCGTCAGAGCTCTTAACATCAATCGTTTAGGCGATGAAGTTGAATGAGTGGACATAGTTGCAAGTTGTGTGAATACCACAAGGTGGGATGTTGATATCAGACCAGGACGGATTAAAATTATGGTAGAGAGTACACCAAAAGGATCTATGCTCACAAAGTGTATAAAATCTTGAGCATATGTCTATTTGTAGGACCTCAAAATAAAGATTGCAACGGTCCAAGTACGTATTGGAAACCCAAGTTATAAAATGGCCTTACACATCCAAATACAATGAGTAGTTGTTATTACTTGTAGAATTCGAAACACCACTAAATTTGTTTTACCAAATGAATAGTATACTACTCTACTATTTTATCGAAAAGTCAGAAATATTTGGAAGTGCTTCGCATGTAACTTTGTATAACCAATTTTGCTAGTTAATAAAAAAACACAAATAAGGTCCAAACAATAATAGAAAAAGATTATTTTTCTAACTACAATCTTGTAAAAGAAAACAGTAGCCTCTGCCATTTTTTATTGTTTTGTATCTATTCACAAAATAAACAAGATAGCGGTTATTTAGTTGTATATTGTGTTGCTACTTTTCTAGGTAACCTAGAATTTGATTTCTAATAGCTACACATGTTCATAATTTGATTAGTTAAAAGTATTATGATTCTTTTGTCTTTTAAAAAGATATAATTCTATGATGAGATTTGTTTAACATATGTTCTGGATATATTGAGATCTATTAATGTAAACATGAGCCTCTGTGTTGCAGATAATCAAAATAGAATCTATTTTCATGTGTGAATTGCCAACCATGTGGTCAATGTTGCTTATAAAGTTATTTTGTCGAACTATTCTTTGTATGAATACTAAAAATATATTCTGTAATCATAATATCTAGAATCCTTAATGATTAAAATTTATAAGATCAACATATGATGCTTCATAATTTTATAAAAGAATATATTTAATTTCTCATGCAACAATATTCATATGATAAAAGATTAACTCATTAAATTTGCATTGAGAATGAATGATGTATATGATTTAGTGGTTTTATTGGTTGCCTTAAATCAGATAACAATACAGTAGGAATCAAAATAATGTAGTGATGCAACATGTAAAGAAGAAATACCTAATCATGTGCATAATCTACTACTAATCCTAAAATTCAACATCATTAAATGAAGGCCAACATGTGGGGAACTATCTCTCATCTTAGTGATGTTGATTTCCTTTTTCACTAAAATTTTTTTATATATTAAAGATCTTGAGTATTTATCCACTCCAAGAACTATCTTGATTTGGGAGTCAGTTGTATGAGATGTGAAATTTCCAATCATATATGTTGGATCATTAACATGTATAATGGTTATGAATGTGGGTAAAGACATACTACTTGTCACCATTAAACTCAATCAAAATAATATTAGACAATGTACTTTGAAAATATCTTACTTAAATTTGTTGGATATTATAGTCTCACATATGTGTCAATCTTTACGTCATTATTAGAGATAATAAAACATCTGAAGTCTTTAAAATTGTCAATCAATTTGAGAAATAAACACAGTTGTTAAGAAAAATTCACATTCTCTATTCATGTTTCTCCTATATCTAATGAATATGTTAGTGACTATATAAATTATATTTCTAGTTATGCCCCATTTTCAATAAACATAATTTAAAATTGGGAATGTTAAAATTTGTTTGAAAACTACATAAGGAATTCTTTTTGTATCCATCCATATCTTTAGAGCTCTCAATAATTTTCAAATAGATTTTTGTATCTTTGTCATAGTGCCATCATCAATTATCCATACCATTTCACAAGGCTACTTCTACAACATTTTGTAACACACACACACACACACACACACACACACACACACACACACACACACATATATATATATATATATATATATATATATATATATATATATACTAGTCAATGCACACGTGCACATGCACGTGCCACATCATAAATGTTAAATTTACATTTAAGAGAGAGAAATATAAAAACACTATGTTACTTTTCAAACAACAATAAATCAATTATGTTTTTTATTTGATATTACAATACTTAAAAATCAAAATAGAATTATATTTGAAACCTAATCTTTGTGAATAGATATAATTTGTGTAAAATAAGTGATAACACCTCAGATATTACTTATATTGAAATAAATATTTTATTATGTAGTTAAGTGCCATTAAGACAAAACCACAACATTCAGTTCCTAGTTTAGTATGGAAGGAGACATGTAGAGTATTTAGGAGATATTTGAGGATGGAAACTTAAGATTGTGATAGTAGGAAGAAAGAATGAGATTTTATTGGGTGAGAGAGGGATTATTGAGGATTAGTTGGGAAAGTAGTGAGAGTATGTTGGAGTGGTTGAAATCAAGTATAAGCAATAATGTCAAAATTGACAAGCTCAGAATTAAGATTTTTTAAGAATATATTGAAGGGAAAAAGTGAGAAAAAGAGACAAAAATAATGTAAATTATGAAAATGATAAATATGATTGGATGGTCAATTTTCTAAAAAATGACCGTTGATCGAAAAACTCAATTTTTATTATATTTCATATGTGATAGTTGATTGCCTTCCTATTACAAGATAGATTCACAGGAAACAAAAGTGGTTTCCCACATTGGAAGTGAACACACACACACACATATCTATGCTACTATAAAAAGAGGGAGTTCTTTAACTAATTACAAATTAATCATTTCCAACCTAAATGACCGATCAGATTACAACATTTTGAATTGCTATTCACTCCTTCACCCAATCTCTTCTCACATTTTTTCTCACTTTTTTTCAATTTAAACGATTTTTTATCCCACACTCTTCGCTAGAAGTTTCTTTGTTTGGTAAAGAAACAAAGACTTGGTCATCTCGACCGCTGATCCCGCTTCCCTCACACAGTCGTGGTCTTTTTGAAAAAGCGACGTGGTCTCAACTACCCCGTAGTATTCTCTCCTCCCTCTCGGTTCTCTCTCTCTTTTAATGATCCATTGAATGCTCAACACAAGTAGGAATTTCTTGTGTAGTTTTCTTCCTTTCGGTGAGAACTGCCTATCCTCACCGCTCCCTTTCCGCCAGATTTCCGGTCTATGGTTGTGGAACAATATTCTGGATAAGATGACATACATGTTGTGTAATCACGATGACCGAGGCAAAGACTAACAAAGCTTAAGGCTGCCAAGATGGAAACTGAGGAAGATAAGATCTACAGGATGATGATATGGCTCTTATTTCGACTGTACTTTGTGGAAGGGAGACACAAAAGGGTCGACAAAATGATAGTTGGTATTGAATATTGATTTTTTTTCTATAGAAAAATCTTTCTCATTGATTCAAGAAGTGATATTAAATTCATCTATAACATCTTTGTAACACATCCATTTGGTAAGTAGAAATACACTTGGTCCCTGCTACATTAATTTAGTACTCTTCTTTTTAGTGAAGATGCCAACCCTCTATAGCTGATGATCTGGGCATGTTTGCTATTTTGTAGTGTGTCGGTGTCATAGTTGTCCGACAGCTAGCCATATTTTATTCTAGAAGTTCTTATGTCCCTTGTCCAACAAGAATTATATAGGAGATACTCACATCACTGTGCCACCAACATCCGATTAAGTGACATCTATGAAAAAGCATGCCTCAAATCTGTTATCCGCATATTTCTATGCCTTACTTTCACTCCCGCTTTAGGCCTAAACTTGCTATTACCAGATTCTCCATGATATGTTCATGTGGATCCAGAACGGGTATATGCGCCACACTCTTTTTCATTCTGTGTCCTTCAATATTTCTCCCAGGTGGATACTTCTTCAACTCAGTGGATAAGCCCAATGTTCACTACGATGGTATGCATTCTCTTGTACGATTTGAGTTACTGGTGTGCCAGCCATGACACATGTTAAGAGCTCAGGTGATGGACACCCACTCCACATATCTTTTCCCATTCTACCATCATGCCTGTTAGATTGTAAACTTTACTGGATTATAGTTTCTTGTGATTTCACTTACAAGAGACTGCATTGACGTTATGACTAAATGTAAAAATGCTAATATGAATATATACCGAGTTCTGCAAATGACAGTTTTTAATCCAGTTAGAATTGGGCTTTCAGAAGTCCTTTCAATTGTCATGTGTACTAGTTGTGTTGTCATACTAATTGAGGCACACTAACTCGATTATCATATTTGGCTTGTATTGTTCTAATAACATCTTCATTATGGTAATTTGACTCTTTCTATATACTGAAAATATTTTTAAGTGACATAACAAACACATTTTACATAATCGTTAGGCTAACAATTCATTGTGTAATTTTCTGTAGGTGAGAATTATTTTTTGAGAGATATTCGCTAGAACATTGCCACTTGGAGTATTATTAAAGGTTATACAATAACTATGGGCATCCTCATAGTTACCCATAATCCTGCAAAGAAGATAAAATTTTATTTAGCTATAACGTCATATTAATTGAGGCACATTAACTCGATTACCATATTTGGCTTGTATTATTCCAATAACATCATCGTTATGGTAATTTGACTCCTTAAAAAAGTTCTTAAATGACATAACATGTGCATTCTAAATTATTGCTAGGCTACTTATATAGTGAACAATTAATAGTATAATTTTTTGTATGCAAAATTTATTTTTGTAGAAATATTTGCTACAACTATTGCCACTTGGAGTATAATTAAAGGATATACAATAACTTTGGGTACCCTCATAGTTACCCATATTCATGTAAAGAAGAAAAAATTTCATTCAACACACTTTCTTCCATTCCTAAAGTTTTGATTGGTCATGGATTTTTTTTTTGCAATGATCTTTAATTGGAGACATGACATTCTCAAATTGTAAATAGTTTGAAACTTATATATTTCAAGTCCACATTATAAAGTGTAAACTTATATCATTAAATCTATTATGATAAAAGACACATATTTTTGGTATAATACTTTTGTTTTTATTAACTAGAAAATATTTATGGCCAATCAAAATTCTTTCACACGCTTTGACTCTCTCTCTTCTCATATTTTCCCCCAATTTTTTGAAGTTAATTTTATCTCTCCTTAGAAAACTACCTCAAAATAGACCGCATGTTTTACTTCATCTCCCCTAACAACCTTAGGAAAGTATGTTGCCAACGTTCATCAGTTGAAAATCATATCAATCAACGTTTTCCATCTTCTCTTCTTAGTTGTTAACTTAATCATTGTTTTTTTATTGTAATGGCCCATTACAGTTATTATGGTAGCCGCGATCCCAACAATTCCACAATCAATTAATTATATCCCATGTTTGTCAATTTAATAACAACTCTCTCCGATCTCTTTCTGCTTGCTATGAAATGACGTATTAATTACTTTATCATGATTGTTCGTCCATTAGTTATTCTCAATAAAGCTTCATCTCGCTCTAGGCTGCTCCGTCCACTCTCTCTTTCATCCGTCTTTGCTAACAACTTAATTGTTTGTCCACAACTCTGCGTTCTTCTGTTCCTATAGTTTGATTGGTCGTGACTTTGTTAACTGTGAATATATTTAATTTTTTGTCATTAGTTTTAGCTGGAAATATGACATTCTCGAATGATGAATAGTTTGAAACTTACTTTTTTTAAGTCCTCATTATTATGTGTAAACTTAAATCATTTACAATAAAAAGAAACATATGCTTTTGGTACAACACTTCCATTTTGTTAGCTGGAAAATATTTTTAAATAATAAATATAGAAGCAATCAAATTCTTGCATCTTCTTTGATCTTTTCTTCTCAAGATTTTTCTTCCATTTTTAAAACTTAACTTTCCCTCACCATAGAAAACTACTTCACAATAGGCCACTTACTCCTCTTTATCTCCCCAACAACCTCACGAGAGTATGTTTTCAACGATCAAATTAGAGGTTTCCATGTTCTCTTCTTAGTTGTTAATCTAATCATATTTTTCCTTATTGAAACACCCTATTAGGATTATTATGGTAGCCATGATCTTAACATACTCTCTCATTATCACGTTCTTTATCCGGTCTACATTATATCGATCGTCTCTGACCATGATCCGCCAATCAAATGAATTTAAAACAATTCCAAAGATTGCTTAATTATATCCCCACTATTGTTCGTCTATTTTCCCATTCCCAATAACACCAACTTCTTCAAGGCCGCTCCGTCCACTCTCTCTTCCATCAGTAAGTGGAGATATACTTACTCCACATTTCTTTTCCTGTTATACCATCATGCCCTTAGATTATAGACTTTACAGGATTACAATTTCTTGTGAATTCACTATAAGATTGCATTGACGCTATGACTGAATGCAAAGGTAAGTAATGGTAACATAAAAATATACTGAGTTTTGCAAATGATAACTGTAGCTGTTATTCTAGTTTGATTAGTTCAAAGTATTATGATTCTTTTGTCTTTTAAAAAGATATAATTCTATGATGAGATTTGTTTAATATATGCTCTGGATATATTGAGATATACTAATGTAAACATGAGCCTCTGTGTTGCTGTTAATCAAAATAGAATCTATTTTCATGTGTGAATTGCCAACCATGTGGTCAATGTTGCTTATCAAGTTATTTTGTTGAACTATTCTTTGTATGAATACTAAAAATATATTATGTAATGATAATATCTAGAATCCTTAATGATTAAAATTTATAAGATCAACATATGATGCTTCATATTTTAATAAAAGAATATATTTAATTTATCATGCAACAATATTCATATGATAAAAGATTAACTCATTAAATTTGCATTGAGAATGAATGATGTATATGATTTAATGGTTTTATTGGTTGCCTTAAATCAGATAACAATATAGTAGGAAGCAAAATAATGTAGTGATGCAACATGTAAAGAAGAAATACCTAATCATGTGCATAATCTACTACTAATCCCAAAATTCAACATCATTAAATGAAGGCCGACATGTGGGGAACTATCTCTCATCTTAGTGATGTTGATTTTCTTTTTCACTAAAAAAATGTTATATATTAAAGATCTTGAGTTCTTATCCACTCCAAGAACTATCTTGATTTGGGAGTCAGTTGTATGAGATGTGAAATTTCCAATCATATATGTTGGATCATTAACATGTATAATGGTTATGAATGTGGGTAAAGACATATTACTTGTCACCATTAAACTCAATCAACATAATATTAGACAATGTACTTTGAAAATATCTTACTAAAATTTGTTGGATATTACAGTCTCACATATGTGTCAATCTTTACGTCATTATTAGAGATAATAAAACATTTGAAGTCTTTAAAGTTGTCAATCAATTTGAGAAATAAACACAAAGTTGTTAAGAAAAATTCATGTTCTCTATTCATGTTTCTCCTATATCTAATGAATATGTTAGTGACTATATAAATTATATTTCTAGTTATGTCACATTTTCAATAAACATAATTTAAAATTGGGAATGTTAAAATTTGTTTGAAAGCTGCATAAGGAATTATTTCTGTATCCATCCATATCTTTAGAGAACTCAATAATTTTCAAATAGAGTTTTGTATCTTTGTCATAGTGCCATCATCAATGATCCATACCATTTCACAAGGCTACTTCTACAACATTTTGTAACACATACACACACACACACACACAGATATATATATATATATATATATATATATATATATATACTAGTCAACGCACACTTGCACATGCATGTGCTACATCATAAATGTTAAATTTACATTTGAGAGAGATAAATATAAAAACATTTTGTTACTTTTCAAACAACAATAAATCAATTATGTTTTTTATTTGATATTACAGTACTTATAAATCAAAATTGAATTATATTTGATACCTAATCTTTGTGAATATATATAATTTGTGTAAAATAAGTGATCACACCTCATATATTACTAATATTGAAATATATATTTTATTATGTAGTAAAGTTCCATTAAGACAAAACCACAACATTTAGTTTCTAGTTTAGTATGGAAGGAGACATGTAGAGTATTTTAGAGATATTTGAGGATGGAAACTTAAGATTGTGATAGCAGGAAGAAAGAATGAGATTTTATTGGGTGAGAGAGGGATTATTGAGGATTAGTTGGGAAAGTAGTGAGAGCATGTTGGAGTGGTTGAAATCAAGTATAAACAATAATATCAAAATTGACAAGCTTAGAATTAAGATTTTTTGAGAATATATTGGAGGGAAAAGTGAGAAAAAGAGACAACAATAATGCAAATTATGAAAATGATAAATATGATTGGATGGTCAATTTTCTAAAAAATGATCGTTGATCGAAAAACTCAATTCTTATTATATTGCATATGTGATAGTTGATTGATAAATAGAATGGAATACTAAAGTAATAGAAGCTTTTTTTAATTTTTGAAAGAATGAAGGAAATTATTAGAGATAGAAGAGGAATGTGTAATGTACAAAGAGTTAAGGGAGAGAGGGGGAAGGAATGGAGGGAGGGAGAAAGTGTGTGTGGAGTTGATTTCTATTATAGGGATGTGGTTTATTGTGAACGTGGTTGATTGATGGGAGTTAGAAACAATAATGAGGAACATGAAAAATGAAAAGAGAAGTTTCGTAGAGATATTGAATTATTTATCATAATTTTCTAAAAGTTTTTTGAAGAAATTTATAAATAGCATGATCATAGACTATAATTAAATAAAACTCTTTATTGTAGAATGTCATGAAGGATCACTCTTAATATGAAAAAAAAGCCATCAACAAAATTGATGACTAATGATAAACCTAAATAAAAAAACTATTTTTGAAACGTTCAAAATGGTTTTGCATTGTTATGAAAAAGTTGTGTGCATGTTCTATATCACTTTTCGGGCTTCGAATAGTATGCATGAGTGTATCTTCTAGGTTTAAATAAAATGTAATTAGGAACTTTCTATAAATTGGATGGTATCATTTTGATACCCCCATTTTTGTTACATTTTTATTTTATTGAATGTGAAAAACGTGTGAATGATATATAAAGAACAATATGAAATTTTAACACTAAGTAGACATCTAAAAATAACGTCTTTAGCTAAATATATTAACTATAGTTCTACAAAAGATTTCAAATTCAGGACATGTCAATAGATATTCAATGAACATGAGCAAAAAGAATAGATCGTTGAGTATTTTGCATAAACAAATTGACATTTTTAGCCATTGATACTAAAGAAAGGAAATTATGTCTATGTGGATCTATTATACATTGAATGCTAAAAGGGCCTTTTTAATAAATGTCTATTGAATTTGCAGATATCAAGGAATAATCGGAAGGTAACTTGTAATGTACTATTTTAGGTTATGACTATTGTAAATGTTCACATTTATAATCCAAGAGAATGTTTATATTCGAATCTATTTTAGATTTAAATTTATTACCACTGATCACCCACAACAACTACTCCACTTGATAACCACCTGGCAAATTTGTAGTTTATATTTTGTGTTATCATTCACCTTATTCAGAAGTATTTTTGAGATACAAGCTGAGAATAACAACCAAAGGATTTGAAGAATTGTGATTAGTCTGCAAGCACACATTAAGTAAAAAATGTGCATAAGAAAATGTATATATCTGAAAGATATTTTCATAAAATAATAACTCTTACAATTGTTTTGAAAAATTAAGTTATAGATGATCAATGTCGAGACATGAAGGCAATATAGTTGGCAACGCCATAGTAATTCATCAGTTACAGACCATATCAATGGAAACACATTTACACACTTATAAAAAATGCCGCCAAAGGACCCACTTAAATTTTTCAGTTGCATGTGACCCTTCCCATGGTGTTGTCATATGTGGAACGTGGCCTTGACATCATCACATTATATGTTCCTCTCGACCTTAATTGGAGTAACAATGTCCATAGCCAGCGGACTCTGAGTTCCACTATTTTGAAGAACATAGGCAACTATATACTTCCGCCGGCACCAAAGTCAGTACAATTGTAACTAGAATAAAAGCCACAGTTGTCATTTGTAAAACTCAGTATATTTTTATGTTACCATTAGTTACCTTTGCATTCAGTCATAGCGTCAATGCAATCTTGTAGTGAATTCACAAGAAATTGTAACCCTGTAAAGTCTATAATCTAAGGGCATGATGGTATAACAGGAAAAAAATGTGGAGTAAGTATATCTCCACTTACAGATGGAAGAGAGAGTGGACGGAGCGGCCTCGAAGAAGTTGATGTTATTGGGAATGGGAAAATAGATGAACAATAGTGGGGATATAATTAAGCAATTTTTGGAATTATTTTAAATTCATTTGATTGGCGGATTATGGTCAGAGAGGATAGATATACACTACTACTGAAACAACGTTCAGTGTCGCTTTTCTGGGCGTCAGTTATTTAGTAAACCCGACGCCTATAATATTAGATGTCGGTTATTTATGCAAACCGACATCTATATTCGAAGACCAGCCATGCACGAATACCGCTTTGTATTCAGCGTCGGCTGGTTATAACAGACCGACGCCTAAAATCGCCCGTGAAATCTAATTTTCGTGTGAAAACATTTTTGGTCACCTACAGCGTCGGTTTTTTAACAATTCACCGACGCCTATTTAAAATGAAAATTTGCGCGAAAAGTCCCACTTTCAGTGTCAGTTATCCTTCGATAACCGACACTGATAATAGTTCCCGCCAAAAAATTTAGGGTAAAGGTTGTCTAGTTGGGCGTCGGTGTTTTACTATCAACCGACGCTGAAGACTTTAGGTGTCGTTTGTATTTAATAACCGACTCCTTTACGAACTTAATAGACCCACGATCGATCGCACCGGTACCTGTTTCATTGTCTTCATCGCCCGCTAGCTGCTGCTCGATCGCCCGCTAGCTGCCTGCTGGTTCTCGCCGTCGCCGACGCTGCCAGTGCTTCCTCGTCTCGCCTCGCCGTTGCCGCCGACGGTGCTGCTGCTCTGCGTCGCCGCCGCCGCCCGCCACCTGCTCTGCTGCTCCTGCGTCGCCACCGCCCTAGCTTCGTCCTGCGTCGCCGGCGCCGCCCGCTCCTTCCTCCCTGCTCACGCCCGCCACACCGCCTAGCTTCGGTCTGCTCTCTAAGTATTAGCCGTAGCCTTTCTCCCTAGCTTTTTACCTACATGCAGCAAACACGACCGTGGCTATGTTGGCCTACCACGGCCGTACTGGGCAGCACGGCCGTGGTAGGCCAACACAGCCACAGTCGTGTTTGCTGTTGGTAAGGATATGAACAAATCTATATGTAATGCTTTATGTAAATTTTAGGATACGAACAAATCTTTTGCTTGCATATATTTGTGCTTCTAATCCTAATGCTTGACCTAATTCAGTAAATTTTGATGCATGTTGAAATAAGATTTAAACTTGTCTATTCTAGCATCCTAATTTGATTTGATTAAACCCTAACATTGATGAAACCCTAACATCAATTGTGATGAAACCCTAACATGTACATATCTATTATTGTGTTTGTTGGCCTAGAAACCCATCCAAGATTTACTCATTAGGAGTAAATCTTGGATAGTCCCCGGTTTGGGACTGTTCTTGAACACCTAATCTCACTTAGGATGTAAGTGTATAATGTGTATTGGGTTTTCGAGAAAATTTCAGTAGCATTTCCTCGTTTGTTCTCTAAGTACATATGTACTTAGAGAACAGTGGGGAAATGTTGCCGAAATTTTCTTGAAAACCCAATACACATTATACACTTACTAGTGAGATTAGGTGTTCAAGGATGGGATAGGTGGTACACATTTATTATATATAAGAATGACATCACATGTGTTTGTTGGCCTAGAAAGTGAACAATCATTGTTCTTTATATTACTTGTACATTGGTATAAATTAGAATGAACAATCACTAAATTATATACTATTTGTATGGAGTCCGGCTTCATTGTAAATTATCACATGTGTTTGTTGGAGTAAATCTTGGATAGGAAGTAAGTGTATACCCTAATCCTAATATATACTTGTTTTCTCTTTGATCATAGAATGGATAGATCATGGATGTCCATTCGCAATCGCTGCACCCCAGAGTTTATATCTGGTCTTGATCAGTTTGTTAGATTTGCCGAGGAACATAGGAAAAAACCTACATATAGGTTCTACTATCCATGTAGGCATTGCGGTAACAACTTGAAATTCAAAACTGGTGAGGAAATCCAAAGTCATGTCATGTGCAACGGGATTGTACAAGGCTATACAGAATGGCACTGGCATGGATAGATTTCAAACTCGAAACCAGTAGATGTCGATAACAGTGCTTGGGTGGAAGAAGAAATTGCCTTCGATGACGTAGATGTGAACGAACCAGTTCTAGTAGACATCATTGATGTGATGCTGGATAGTTGTAGGGTAGAGCACACCGATCCACCTCCTATCTTTAGAAACATTGTGCATGATGCTGAGATACCGTTATACACATGCTGTGCTAAGTTTACAAAGCTTAGCGCTGTGTTGAGATTGTATAAGTTGAAAGCTAACAATAGATGGAGCGACAAAAGCTTCACTGAATTGTTGACTTTGTTGAAAGAAATGCTTCCTGAAGGAAACGAGCTACCAATCTCAACATACCAGGTAAAGAAAATGTTGTGCCTAATGGGAATGGAGGCCAAGAAGATACACACATGCCCGAATGATTATGTATTATTTCAAAAGGACTATGTAGATTTGAAAGATTGTCCAAAATGTGGTGCGTCACGGTATAAATTGACGACTTCGGGGGAGTCCAAAACTGGTTCTCCTGCCAAGGTGTTGTGGTATCTACCTATAATATCACGGTTTCAACGCTTGTTTGCAAATCTGAAAGATGCGAAGAATTTGAGGCGGCATGCAGATGTTAAGAAAAATAATGATGGGATCCTACGACATGTGTCTGATTCCTCATAGTGGAAGAAGATTGATCTATTGTACCCCCTATTTGGTGAAGAAGATAGGAATCTAAGACTTGGGCTTTGTACAGATGGGATGAATCTGTACGGGACATTGAGCAGCCAACATAGCACTTGGCCAGTCATGCTTGTTATATACAATCTTCCTCCCTGGCTGTGTATGAAAAATAAGTACGTTATGCTGTCGTTGTTGATATCGGGCCCTAAACAACTCGGAAATGATATCGATGTTTATCTTGAACCTCTGATTGATGACTTAAAGAAACTTTGGGCTGAAGGTGTGATGACCTATGATGCTTCAGGAAGAGAGACATTTTGTTTGCACGCTATGTTGTTTTGCACTTCTAATGACTTTCCAACATATGGGAATTTGTCTGGATATTGTGTCAAAGGAGCTAAAGAGTGTCCTATATGTGAAGAAAACACTGATTCAATAAGACTAAAACATGGCAGCAAGACTGTATATCTTGGTCATCGAAGGTTTCTTTCAAAATTCCATTTGTATCGTAGGAAGCGCAAAACATTCAATGGATGGAATGATGAACGAAGTGCACCTAAACCTATACCAGGGGATGTTTTTTATGAAAGAGTAAAAGATATTGTCAATGAATTTGGTAAGAAATCACAATGTAGTATGGCCACACGGAGTGACAATTCTTCATTCAAAAAGAAGTCAATATTTTGGGATCTTCCTTATTGGAGTTCTTTGACAGTCAGGCATTGTATCGATGTAATGCACGTTGAGAAAAATGTCTGTGATAGCATCATTGGTGCTCTGTTAAATATACCAGGTAAGACTAAAGATGGGATAAAATCCAGACTGGACCTACGTGAAATGGGAATAAGGTCAGAATTAATAGAATTACGTGAAATGGGTAATAAAAGAACATACTTACCTCTCGCTTGTTACACATTGTCTAGAAAGGAGAAGAAAGCTTTTTGTGAATGCTTGGTAAATGTTAAGGTGCCACATGGTTACTCATCCAACATCCGTAGATTGGTATCAATGAAAGATCTAAAGTTGATAGGTCTTAAATCTCATGATTGTCACACTCTAATGCAACAAATATTGCCCATGGCAATTCAATCTATATTGCCGAAGCATGTAAGGTTTGCAATCACCAGACTTTGTTTCTTTTTCAACAGTCTATGCAGCAAAGTTATTGACCCTAATACTCTCGATAATTTGCAAAGAGAAGTGGTTGTTACCCTGTCAGCTTGAGATGTATTTCCCTCCTTCGTTCTTTGATATCATGGTACATCTTGTTGTCCACTTGACTAGGGAAGTGAAAATGTTGGGACCAGTTTTCTTGCATTGGATGTATCCCTTTGAACGATACATGAGCATTTTTAAAGGTGATGTTCAAAACCGTTATCGGCCTGAAGGGAGTATTATTGAAGGTTATGTGGCGAGAGAGGTTATGGATTTTTGCAATGACTTTCTGAGTGGTAATAACACTCCTGTTAATGACAAGAATATTGAGGAGGGCAAAGAAATTTTGGGATCACGGGTGAAAGTAATCAGCCGTGAGTAGTTGGAACAAGCTCACTTGTATATTTTACACAACATGGATGAAGTGAGTGTTTATATCGAGGAACATACCAATTTCATCAAGAGACAACATCCTCGAGCAAGTTCAATGTGGCTTGCTAGAGAGCATAATAAGACTTTTACTAAGTGGTTTGAAGATAAAGTCTTACATCAACTATCTCAAACACCAAATGATATTACAAAAACTATCAAATGCCTCTCTTTTAAACCAAAACCGAATGTTATGTCTTATGAAGGGTTTGACATTAATGGGTTCACATATTACACAAAGCACCAAGATGATAAGAGTGTCGTCCAAAACAGTGGGGTCACTCTTCAAGCGTCGACTATGTATTTTGCAAGTGCAAAGGATAAGAGTCCACGTGAAGCTAAAATGTCATATTACGGTGTCATTGAAGACATATGGGAGTTTGACTGCATAGATTTTAGAATTCCGTTCTTTAAATGTAATAGGGTTGATAACACCAAAGGAGTTATAGTGGATGAATTGGGTTTCACTTTGGTGAACTTTGAAAAGATTGGCGAGAAGGGTGAACCATTCATATTGGAATCACAGGCGAAACAAATATTCTATATCGATGATCCTGCAAATGATAAATGGTCGGTTTTTCTTCATGGTAAAAGACAGTTCATTGAAGATCCTATAGATGAAGAAGAGTACTATGATAAGTATGATGACTCCAGTCCATTCTCAGTTGGGTTGCCAACTCCACAAAATATTGAACCTAATGATTACTTATATGTGCGCGGAGATCACAATGAAGGATTGTTAATTGATAAAAGTTCACAATTTTAGAGACATGTATGTTTATATTTTTTATTGAAGCTAAATGTTTGATTTTTTAATATCAATATCATTTTCAGATTTGATTTTTTATTATCTTCTAGTTAATATAAATGCTAAATGTTTTCCCTTTTCTAGTTAATACAAATGCTAAATGTTTGCCTTTTTCTAGTTAATACAAATGCTAAATGTTTGCCTTTTTAATGACATTTTCAGATGGCTGACCATGATGAGCATGATGTCCATGATGAGCATGAAGTCCATGATGAGCATGTTGTCCATGACGAGCATGGCGAGGATACCAATGTAAGTTCTAAAAACATATCCTGTATTTCTATAAAATTCATTATCTTCTAGTTATGTCATATATCCTATATTTCTATATTGGGCTAATTCAGTGTGTTTATTTTTATCAAATTTTAGGTTGATGATGCACATGTACCCACTGAAGCACTGGAGCAACTTGATGCGCAACATCAAACACTTAACAAGAAAATGGGCATCACTCTGTTGAAGAAGTTAATAGCACTGAGTGGCAGTGGAGCCAAATTGGTTGTTGAGTTTGATAATGGAGGAAATACAATTGGAGTGAACCACAATAATTTTGTAAACTATCTTGGGTGTGTCACTCGAAGCCATTGTGGTGTTAAGTATGATAATTGGCATAAAGTTCCTCAGGGGAAGAAAGACTTGATATGGAAGGATTTATGCGTGAGTTATTATTATTTGCAATTCTATTTTGTAGATTACAAATTATATTAGTTGCAATTCTATTTTTGGATACTAGTTAATAAGAATTCTATTTTACATAATCTGTTTGCATTGGATGAGAAGCTGCATCATAAAAGCATGATGCAACGTGCTGGAAAGATGCTTAGGAACTATAGGACAAATTTGAACAGAGAATACATAAAAGATGGTGATAAGAAGAAGAAGTCAGCCCTTGAGAAGTGGAACTTCTTGGACAAAGAAGATTGGGACAATTTTGTTGCTTCAAGAAAATCTGAAGAATTCAAGGTATTAGGCGTCACTCCCAATTTAATTAATATACGTTGTATTCACCTATTCAAGATTAACATTTAGTGCTACTAACCAAATCATTAATGTGCATACTAACTAGGCCCTCAGTGACGCGCAAAAAGCAAGGCGTGCACTGAATGTGCATGACCACACTATGGGTCCAAAGGGCTATGCAAGCGTTCGCCAAGGACTACAGGCGGAGTCTACGGCTACTCAGGAGTCTGCTGCTACTCAGGAGTCTGCCACACCCATGCCTCGCCATGATATCTAGAAAGCTGGGAGGCAAAATAAGAAGGGTGAAATAAAGAAGCCCGTAACTGCTGAGGCGGCTGCGAAAATGGTAAAATACAACTCTTAGAGCAATCGTTTGAATATTGATTATTTGTGGTGTTAACTTACCAATCTCTGTTGATGGTGATTAGCGGGAGCTGTACGAGCAGAGGAAACAAGGCACGTTCATCCCTCAGGGCACAAGGGATGAATTGACAATTTCTCTGGGTAACCCAGAGCATCCTGGACGTGTTAGGGGTGCAGGCGCTAGTATGGGCATCAAAGCATTCTTTGGGTCATCCCAGCGCAAACCCAGAGCGGGACTTTCACAAGAAGAGGTAACCTATTCTTTTTTTAGAATGTTACTGCAAAAGGGAATTCAATAATAAGAAGCTAATGTTTATTTTATCCATGTATAGGAGAATAAGAGAGTCGAGGATATAGTTGCTAAGAAGGTCAATGATATAGTTGCTGAGAAGGTCAAGGAAGAAATAGTGCGGTGGCAGGCATCTCAGGCTTCCAATCAGCCTATGGCGACCCACTCTTCTCCTGATGCACAGACTGCGAGTAATCCTAGAGACCCATCGCCTAGCACGTCTGCTGTAAGTATTGTTTATGACATTGTAGCTAGTCTTTTCAAGATGATATGTTTTTAAGATGATATGTATATATGTATAACATTCTTTACATAAATTTGTAGGCATTGAAGCCATGCCGCTTAAGAATGCAAGACTATGTTGTTGCAGAGGCGCAGGCTTACCAGTCCCTTCCTGGGGCAACATTTCATGGGACTCCAATGCCGCAGGGCTACGTTCGTGTGAGCCCGATATGTGTATTACCCGATTGGAGGGAAGTTGCATTGCCATATGCCCACTCAGATATTGATACACTTGGTGAGGCAGAAGGCGGGGTGATATTGTGGCCCAAAGCAGATGTCGTCTACACTACTGAAATTGTAAGATAAATTTACATTACTTTAGATTGTTAATGTGTATATATGAGGTCAACTGATCTGAAATTATATATACAGGTTAAAAAGAAGACACCCGGAGCACCTAGGCCTCCACCTCCACTTCCTGCATTACCAAGTTGGGTTCCAACTGACCTAAAATACCCGTTAGGTCCTGCTTGTAGGGGAATGGCATGTTGGCTACGAGCACATAATATACATTGCCCTATAATTGTTTCTTTAGAAGCAGATTATGCAGGTCAATCATACGATAGCTCTTTATTTATATAAGATATTATTGAGCTATTTATGTATGATTGGCTGAATACATCAATGATAGAGACATGGATAAGGTGATATCTTGTTTATACATCCATATACCTTGTGTAAGATCTGGTGATCTGGTTTCTTATATATTAATGCATATGTAATACATGTTTTGCAGCTACTTAGTCGAAGATCAATGCAAACAATTTGCATTTGATCATGTGGGATTTTTGATTCCATCATTGATTAGTATGGTAGCTAAAGACCCTGATAGTGTTCAACAATAATGTATAGATGCTTTTACAATTTTCGGTCAGTAAAAGAAGACGATAATAATAGCTCCATTCAATGTCAAGTAAGTTTACTTTATTTATAATTTGGACTTAAGAAAATTTCATTTTTATTGTGCATTTTGAGTTATTAATTTTTAATTTTTTTACCTATAGCGCTAGACATTGGGAGTTACTAGTTATTGTCCCCGAGACGTTCACTGTTTATTATCTAGATCCTGTGGGAAGTACATTGAACACTAAAATTGGACACACATTGAGAATGCCATTATTCTGGTGAGAAATATTTCATTTTTATATCCATTAACATCTGTTATTACATTACTATTTAATTATGCAATTTACTGTGTTACATTAACATGTAGGGGTTTAGATGCATTCAAGAATGCTGGAGGAAATGTCCCAAGGAGAAAGAACCAACCAATAATTTTGGAGAACGTAAAAGTAAGTTCCCGACTCCAATGTATATATTATTTATGTGAACTGTGCTTAGTTGTATTTTTTAATATTTTGTATGTTTCAATTTATAGTGCGCTACACAAGACAACGGCTGGGCATGCACATACTATGTGATGCGATTTATACATATGATTATCCGACATGCCGCATTGGATATTAATACCATACATGAGGTATTATATATAGTCTCATTAGTTAGTATGAAATATATCAATCTTATTTTTTTATTATTACTTATATATATACATCATTCTCTTTGCAGGTGTTTAAAACTGACCACACTATAGGTAAACGCTTAAAAATGTACATGCTCCATATACGATGGAAGCATTAAATGAAGTAAGAGAAGAATGGGCAAAAGCCATACAAGCAGTGACGATTGTAAGATATAATTGGGATGCTGATAGCGATGCTGAATGATATTTTGTAAATGAATATTTCTGAATGTTTATACATGTCTGAATGTTTCTATATGTATTTGAATGTTTCTACATGTGTGAATGTGAGAATTGAATTGATGTCTGAATGTATCTACTTGTGTGAAAAAATATTTTTTGATTTTGTAGGTTTGTGGCCTGTTTGTAGGCTGATATCAATGGATGTCATAAACCTGCAGTTCAGAAAACTGAACTGCAGGTTCTCATCCTGCTGACCAGCCACAACAGGCCTGCAAACTGATAAGAAAAAAAAAGTATAGGCGTCGGTTATTTATAGAACACCGTCATCAAAGGCCTACAGCGTTGGTTATTGGATAAAAACCGACGCCTAATATGACAAACAACCCGACCGTGTAGGAAAGCACGGTCGTGGTGGAAAAGGCGTCGCTTATTCATATAAAACCGACGCCTATAGTACTAAACACGGCCGTACAGCGAAGCACGGCCGTGCTTCGCCGTGTCGTCTGAGAGTATGACGTCGGTTGTTCAGTTGTTATCCGACGCAGAAAGTGTCCTAGGTGGTGCTCTTTTTTGTGGCACGAATCCTATAGACGTCGGCCAACTATATATAACTAACGCCTATATATCATATAGGCGTCGGTTAGAAAACCGACGCCAAAGAGTTCGACCTTTAGCGGTGCCCACATAGGCGTCGCTTGAAAACCGTCACCAAAGGGGGTTAAACAACCGACGTCAAAGGCGTGTTCTGTAGTAGTGATAATGTAGACCATATAAAGAACGGGATAATGAGAGAGGATGTTAAGATCGTGGATACCATAATTATCCTAATAGGGTGTTTCAACTTTCAATAAGGAAAAAAATGATTAGATCAACAACTAAGAAGAGAAGATGGAAACCTCTAATTTGATCATTGAAAACATACTCTCGTGAGGTTGTTGGGGAGATGAAGAGAAGCAAGTGGCCTATTGTGAAAGAGTTTTCTATGGTGAAGGAAAGTTAAGTTTAAAAATGGAAGAAAAATCTTGAGAAGAAAAAATCAAAGAAGATGCAAGAATTTGATTGCTTCTATATTTATTATTTAAAAATATTTTTCAGCTAACAAAATGGAAATGTTCTACCTAAATAATATGTTTCTTTTATTGTAAATGATTTAAGTTTACATATTATAATGAGGACTAAAAAAAAGTAAGTTTCAAACTATTCGTCATTTGAGAATGTCATATTTCCAGTTAAAACTAATGACAAAAAATCAAATATATTCACAATTAACAAAGTCATGACCAGTCAAACCATTGGAACAGAAGAACGCAGAGTTGTGGGCAAACAATTAAGATGTCAGTAAAGACGGATGAAAGAGAGAGTGGACGGAGCAGCCTAGGGTGGGATGAAGCTTTATTGAGAATAACTAATGGACGAACAATCATGGTAAAGTAATTAATATATCATTTCATAGCAAGAAGAAAGAGACCAGAGAGAGTTGTTATTAAATTGACAAACATGGGATATAATTAAGTGATTGTGGAATTGTTGGGATCCTGACTACCATAATAACAGTAATGGGCCGTTACAATAAAGAAACAATGATTAAGTTAACAACTAAGAAGAGAAGATGGAAAACGTTGATTGATTTGATTTTCAACAGATGAACGTTGGCAACATACTTTCCTAAGGTTATTAGGGGAGATGAAGTAGAACATGTGGTCTATTTTGAGGTAGTTTTCTAAGGAGAGATAAAATTAACTTCAAAAAATTGGGGGGGATATGAGAAGAGAGAGAGTCAAAGTGTGTGCAAGAATTTTGATTGGCCACAAATATTTTCTAGTTAATAAAAATAAAAGTATTATACCAAAAATATGTGTCTTTTATAGTAATAGATTTAATGATTTAAGTTTACACTTTATAATGTAGACTTGAAAAATATAAGTTTCAAACTATTTATAATTTAGAATGTCATGTCTCCAATTAAAGATAATTGCAAAAAAAAATCCATGACCCATCAAAACTGTAGGAATGGAAGAAAGTGTGTTGAATCAATTTTTTTCTTCTTTACATGAATATGGGTAACTATGAGGATACCCAAAGTTATTGTATATCCTTTAATTATACTCCAAGTGGCAATAGTTGTAGCAAATATTTCTTAAAAAATAATTTTTACATATAAAAAATTATACTATTATAATTGTTCACTATATAAGTAGCCTAGCAATAATTTAGAATGCACATGTTATGTCATTTAAGAACATTTTTAAGGAGTCGAATTACCATAACGATGATGTTATTAGAATAATACAAGCCAAATATGGTAATCAAGTTAATGTGCCTCAATTAATATGACGTTATAGCTAAATGAAATTTTATCTTCTTTTCAGAATTATGGGTAACTATGAGGATGCCCATAGTTATTTTATAACCTTTAATAATATTCCAAGTGGCAATGTTCTAGCGAATATCTCTCAAAAAATAATTCTCACCTATAGAAAATTGCACTATGAATTGTTAGCCTAACGATTATGTAGAATGTGTTTGTTATGTCATTTAAAAATATTTCCAGTATATAGAAAGAGTCAAATTACCATAATGAAGATGTTATTAGAACAATACAAGAAAAATATGATAATCGAGTTAGTGTGCCTCAATTAGTATGACACCACAACTAGTACACATGACGATTGAAATGATTTCTGAAAGTCCGGTTCTAACTAGAATAAAAACTGTCATTCGTAGAACTCAGTATATATTCATATTATCATTTTTACATTCAGTCATAGCGTCAATGCAGTCTCTTGTAAGTGAATTCACAAGAAATTATAATCCAGTAAAGTCTATAATCTAACAGGCATGATGGTAGAATGGGAAAAGATATGTGGAGTGGGTGTCCATCACCTGAGCTCCTTACCTACATCATCTATAGGATCCAATGACCCATCCTGTGCATAATAGGTCGGTGCATGTCATGGATGGCACACCAGTAACTCAAATCGTACAAGAGAATGCATACCATCATAGTGAACATTGGGCTTATCCACTGAGTTGAAGAAGTATCAACCTGGGAGAAATATTGAAGGAGAAGGAATGAAAAAAAGTGTGGTGCATATACCCGTTATGGATCCACATAAACATATCCTGGAGAATCTAGTAATAGTAAGTTTAGGCCTAAAGCCGGAGTGACAGTAAGGCACAAAAATATGCAGATAATAGATTTGAGGCATGCTTTTTCATAGATGCCACTTAATCGGATGGTGGTGGCACAGTGGTGTGAGTATCTCCTATATGATGCTTGCTGGACAAGGGACATAAGAAATTTTGGAATAAAATATGGCTAGCTTTCGGACAACTATGACATTGACACACTACAAAATAGCAAACGTGCCCAGAGCATTAGCTATAGAGGTTTGACATCTTCACTAAAAAGAAGAGGCATCGACACAATACAAAATAGCAAACGTGTCCAGATCATCAGCTATAGAGGGTTGGCATCTTCACTAAAAAGAAGAGTACTAAATTAATGTAGCAGGGACCAAGTGTAATTCCACTTACCAAATGGATGTGTTACAAAGATGTTACAGATGAATTGTATATCACTTCTTGAATCAATGAGAAAGATTTTTCTATAGAAAAAAAATCAATATTCAATACCAACTATCATTTTGTCGACCCTTTTGTGTCTCCCTTCCACAAAGTACAGTCGAAATAAGAGCCATATCATCATCCTGTAGATGTTGTCTTCCCCAGTTTCCATCTTGGCAGCCTTAAGCTCTGTTAGTCTTTGTCTCGGTCATCGTGATTGCACAACATGTATGTCATCTTATCTAGAATATTGTTCCACGGCCATAGACCAGAAATTTGGCGAAAAGGGAGCTATGAGGATAGGAAGTTCTCACTGAAAGGAAGAAAACTACAGAAGAAATTCCTACTTGTGTTGAGCATTCAATGGGACATTAAAAAGAACCGAGAGGGAGGAGAGAATACTACAGTGCAGTTGAGACCACGTCGTTTTTTCTAGAAGACCCCGACTTTGCGAGGGAAGCGGGACCGGTGGCCAAGAAGACCAAGTCTTTATTTTTTTACTAAACAAAGAAACTGCCAGCGAAGAGTGTGGGATAAAAAATCATTTAAATTGAAAAAAATGAGAAAAAAATGTGAGAAGAGATTGGGTGAAGGAGTGAATAGCAATTCAAAATGTTGTAATTTGATTGGTCATTCATGTTGGAAATGATTAGTTTGTAATTAGTTAAAGAACTCCCTCTTTTTATAGTAGTATAGATATGTGAGTGTGTGTTCCCTTCTAGTGCGGGAAACCACTTTTGTTTCCCGTGAATCTGTCTTGTAATAGGAAGGCACATAATTGTATTGAGACGACCAAAATTGTAATAGAAAGACTCGTTTTGCTAATACAACTTGAAATTTTTAGTATCCCTCTGAAAAATAGTAAAATTGACATTTGTGATAAATAATAACCAATTTATGTTTTCTTACAAAAGGAGTCTTTCTATTCAATTTTGGTCATCTCATAACAATTTTGATTATTTCATTATGAATATGAGCCTTTCTATTACAAAATAGAATGCACTAGTAACTAAACTTTATTACTCGCACGGGTAATAAACGAACAATACATATATATATATATATATATATATATATATATATATATATATATATATATATATATAACTTAGGACAGTCAGCTGGTTAGATCTTTGATTTGTTACCAAGAAATTTTGAATTTGAGGCCACGTGACAAGCTGTAAGTTACTACTTTGCCGAAGAAGAAAATGTTATAATATACATTTTCGTGTCTCCAAAATTATTATGTTTATATTTTTCAAGTTTTCCTGAAGAGATGCACCCATGGAGATGGGAAGATCCATATGTGTCGTGGCTCTTCTTGATAGAAAGAGAAACAATATATTTATCATAAATATGAGTTTTCATCCACTCTATATGGTTTTAATCCTGTAACCGAGATCCGTAGTCGAATAGTCTACAAGAGAGAGAACCAACATTCATTTCTCAAAGGTGTATGCTTGCCCGCTCTGTCTTGGAAGCCTCTCGCTTCTGCTCGTTATCTTGTTTGGGTGCCGCTGCCAACACTGTCATTGCCATGTTGGGTCACTGCCGGTGCCGCCAACACCATCATCATTACTGTACTCAATCATAGATGATCCATATAATTCGGGTATGTTTTTCTAATTATTTGGCATCAGAGCCAAGTTATTTCTCAATAAACTGTTCGAGCAGTCATGACGAGTGTAATAGCCTATATAGTTCCCAGTCCAAGTTCTCGTAATACTTCGTCTTTGATTCTAAAAATTAAAATGACTGCTTGACATTATCCTCAGGCTCTCTGATCACAGAACATCGAATCACCTTGATCATTATCATCTTAATCTAAAATATACAATTGTTTTTTAGTGAATTCGACAACAATATGTTCAAAAGAACTACTACACATGCTTATCATCGAAAGTGCTCCACTTAATAAAACAAATCACTTTGGTCATGTCCAATAGTGTACCAAAATGTTCACTAGAATCTTTACTAAGGGAAGATTGAGTTCCTTGCAAAGGTCATATTGTATCCCAAACACTTGGCAAATATGTTACAGAATGAAGTTTGGATTGATTTTGTTTATACAACATTTCCTTCAAATTTGTAAGTGTGTTTATGTTTCCTTTTATTTTGGTATCTCCATCAACATCGTGATTTCTTAGTTATGTACTTTTATGATTCTAATAGTGTACTCATTAATACAATAGTAGTTGTTGCACGATTAGTTTGTTTGGCCATATAAAACTATAATGTTGTAGGGATCCATATTGTCATGTATGAATCCAATTTTCAGTATATAATGGAATCTACAAAGTATGATACATTGAAATATTCACAGAAGGATTATGTTACACTGAACATGCTTACAATAATGCTACCACCAAATATTCATATCATATTTGATTTTGATTATGCTTGATACGGTTAATACCATTAAGTTAGTAGATGTAAATATTGTTATGTAAGTTTCACAAATTTGAACATTGTTAGCGTCTTACCAAAGTAAGTCTGATGATGTAGTTGAGAATTATTTGTAAAAAAATGTTATTTAATATGACTGAAAAAATTAGCACCCAATGGTGTATTATTTTTTTGGTATTAAATAAGATATTACAAAATAAATTCATGCTTAAATACATAAAATATTTTTCCCAAAGGTAAAATTATGTTATTATTATAAAGTTCATGTTGAGTTGATTTTACAAGTGAGTTTGACTCACATTAAGTGACTACTCCTATCTTATGTTACATTTTATCCACAGATAAGTGTGATGATTGATTGGAGTTAGTAGATAAAATTAAAATAAAGTCGACCTCAAGTTATAATTGTGTCGTTAGTTTGGTTTTAATATAAGTTTTTATTATTATATCATTATAATTATTTCCTCATCATTATGCGTTGATAAAAACATTGCAGATCTCAATGATTAAAAAATTAAGGAATGAAAAGAAAAAGTCATGTTTACATTAGGTTGTGTAGAGTTAGATTTAGCTTTTCAATTGGAAAAACAAAACCACCGATAGAGGAAAGTACCACTATAGAAAAACTAAATTATAATTAGAGGGAATGTTCTGGGCTTAGTTTGTTGCTTATGCAAGAACATGTGAGAAATCATATTAGATGGTCCATTTTCACTTCTTCATTGGAAAAAAGATTTTTTGAAGATAGTAGAGGAAGAATATATCTCTTCTAATAAGTCTATGACCATCCCTTAATGGCCACAATGTTCTTTATGAAGTAAAATTGTTCTTGTGGGATCTGTGAACACATATTGGAAATGAGAGATGTTACAACACAACTCAATAATATATAGTTATTCATCTTTGATACATTTTTTATTCATTTCATTTTAACTTCCTTGCCTAGCCAATATGGATCATCCAAGGTCTCTTATAATATAAAAAAAATGGTCAATAAATGACATTTTTGACCATGAGTGTTCAAGAAGAAGAGAAACTTAAGAAGAAAGGTGTCCCTACTGCACATCTTAGCACTCAAGACAATGTGGCCACAAGGGTAAAAGAAAATTAAAGGAAACTACACCTATCTCAGGTCGGGTGTCCAATCCAGGTGATGGAAAGGTCGGGGGGATCAAGGCCAACATGAAATGCTTCTTCTACTAAAATAAAGATGCTACAAAGGAGTGCTTCAAGTACAAAAAATGGTTGGAAAAGAAAGGTATAATGTGTATTATAGAATATGAATGTCATCTTTAAAATGTTCTATTATATAATTGGTGGCTTGACTCTGGTGCCCGCGTGCACATTGTCATACATTACATACAATTTTGAATCAAAGGAAACCAATAGTCCATGAAAGAGTCCTCTATCAAGGAAATAATTTGGGATCACGCACAAAAGTTGTTGGCACATGCGGATTAATCTTTGATACTAGAAACTTTCTGAACATAGAATATACTTTTTATGTACCAAGTTATATTAGAAGTTTAGTTTCTATTTCTAGATTAGATAAGTTAGACTATACTTTCATTCTCTAAGGCAAACTACTATCAATTCTAAAAACTCTAATATAATTGATACTTGTATCATCATATATGATTTTATCAAGTTAAACTAAATCTATATTTTGAGCAATCTTTTACAATCCAATATGAGTCTATTGATAATAAATGCGCACTATTAGATGAGAAATCATCACCTCTTTAGCATCAAATATTAAGGCATATGTCCAAATAAATAGTCAAAAGATTAGTAAATGAGAGTATTTAGGGCCTTTGAACTTTATAAATTTTGAAACATGTGTTGAATGCATAAAGGCTAAGAAGACCAACATGTCTAAAAAGGGTGCCAATAGGAGTGATGGGTTGTTAGAAATAATTTAAACGGATATTTGTAGACCTTTCCCACCTTGTTATGTAGGAAAAAAAGTATTTATAACCTTTATTAATAATTGTTCACGAAATATGCTTCTCTACTTATTGAATGGTAGAACTGAGGTTTTACAAACCTTTAAAAAATCTATGGTTGAGGTAGTGAAACAATTAGGAAAAGTGATTAAGATAGTCAAATTAGGTAGATG